>PVLA01001251.1:0-202436 GCA_004027455.1 Hydrochoerus hydrochaeris
CTGAGAATGAGGGGTGAAGAGCATCTGTACACACTGCTGAGCTTCAGGGAACTCACTAAAGGAAGGCGTTTGGTCCACCTTGTCTTCTGAACAATCAAGTGATAGTAGTTTTCAGCTGGAGAAGTCTCCAGTTTTCATTGTGCCTGTGAGGAAGGAGAAGGGGTTTGTATCCACTGGAATTTGTCAGTTGTCAGCAACTCTATGAGTCCACAGCCCTCAACAGCACTGGTGTAGGGTAAGATGGGATTAGAAGCCCAGTGACCACAGTGTTAGGAAGCCAGAGCCCATGTCTGCTTCATCTTGGAAGCCCCGGTGCCCAGCTCCTTCCTGGCCCCTCAGAGGTGCTTCGTCAGTAATCTGTTCTGCTGACCTGAGCATTCCTCGGTGTCTATTTGTGGCAATGTTCTCTGCCAGGCCTGTTTCAGTGTCACATACCAGGCTATCCCAGCACCCAGAGCCCATGTCATGGGTAACGTGGGCTGGGGTGGGGACACCCCAGGTTTGGACCCTGAGGCTCTGGCATAGTTCCAGCACCATCTGCCTGTTTAGAATTTTCGGATTTGAAAGGCAGACCTGGCAGGTCTTTGAAGTGCGTACCAGAGGTATGGCGGAGAGATGGCCGAGAGAAAGCAGTATGGGGCCAGAGTGAGGGAGGCGCATGGAGGGAGTTGACTGCCTGGCTGAGCACTGGGGGCTGAGGCAGAGACATTTGGATGTCACTGTCTGCACCCTCCTTCCCCCCGCCCCCTTCGTAATATTGCTCTTGGGAAATACTGGCACCAGTGCTTGCCGGCAGAGACTCTGCAAGGTCATGTAGGGGTGGAAAGATGCAGGACAGGCCTGCTCTGCCTTCAGGAGCTCACAGTCTTGCTGGCAAGATGGCAAGTGTGATCTAGGGTGTCCTGAGATGGCCTGAAGTCATGCTGCAGACAGTGCATGCTCTGGGGGCTCAGAAGTTAGAGGTGGTGTTTTTTAGAGGTTTGCATTAGGGCAAGCTTCATGAAGAAGGATATAGAGCTGAGACTTTATATAGGACAGGACCGTGATAAGTGGCTCTCTGCAGTGCCACGGAAGGGGGCGTCCACAGCACAGTGCCCCCACCCATCATGGTGGCAGGAGTGGAAAGGATGGAAGAGGACCCAACTTAGAGGAATTAAATGAACAAATCATCAAAAAGAACTTCCTTCCTGACCTCACCTCCGTTTATTTCCTTCTTACTTGAACTATCAGTTGCGAATTGGATATCAGGAGATGTGTATCTCTGTGTGTGTACATGCCAGCTTCAGCTGTGCCGCATATGTCCAGACTTCCGGGGACATTCCCCCACCGTTAGAGTCTTTAGTTACCTGCTCTATAGATTTGGAACACTGCTTCGTGTTTTATAAGACGAAGAAGTTCAGTGTGTGCAATCACTTCATGAAAAAATAGGAGCTGTAATTCCAAGGCTCTCAAGAGGCGAGCACTCTGCCCTGTTTCTAAAACTGCAGAGGCAGCGTAGGTCTGCCCTGATTTCAAGGTTCTGCCCTCTGGACATGGCAGAACGTCCTGGGAATGGGACTGGAGCGCTATTTCTCCTCGTTGGTCTCCTGGTAGTACAGAGTGAAGACTTAGCTCATTGGTAGTCAAGCACCCCACTTGGAGATTCGTGTCTTGGAATCAGACCGAGGCACTATTCCTATTGCTACAGGCTGCCTTCCTTCACTGGGGAGGGCCCCTCCTGCTTGTCCCAAGCTGCCTGCCTGCTGCCAGTGTGTCTGTCTCCTCCATTCTCTCTCCTTGACTATATCAGTCTATGTGGACCCCTGGACTGTTGTCCAAATCCAAGAACAACCCCCTCTGCAAACCTGCGGAAGTTTAGAAATGAGCGGGGGGTATTTCCTCAGCCCTGGACACCGGAGACTGTGGGACCCTTCTGCGGAACCAGTCCTTGGTGGTGAAAGAGTGCCCTCTAGTGGGCACTGGCAGGAGCTGCTCTGGACCCATGTCATTCTGCTAAGGACAAAACACCCCTTCTCACAGCCCTCCTGCCAACGCTCTTGGGCTTTTGAATGTGCCTCTGGGTTTTAGGGTTTTTTTTTTCCTTGTGTGAAGTAAAAGAAAGAAGGAAGGAAAGAAAGAAAGAAAGAAAGAAAGAAAGAAAGAAAGAAAGAAAGAAAGAAAGAAAGAAAGAAAGAAAGAACAGCAGGAGACCAACAATTAGAGCAGCCCTAACAGTGCTGTGACAGTCCCCTTATCTTGGGAGTTTTTCCAAAGAATTAACCCCCAGGCAAGCAATCACAGCAAGGTAGATGTGACATCAGAAGCTTTTAAAGGGCTTGTGACTTCAAGGGCTGTATAAATCACTCCCCCCCGCCTTGACTGGTCCCTTACAGGATGGAGGGGTTAGATTGTGAGAAGGAATCGCCTTAAGAATTATCACCAAGTGGGTTTGATATTTTGATGGGTACCTCCTCTGCTGATTTTGAGTTCCCTGGAGTCAGTGACATTTTTTGGTGGTAGAAGTATCCAGGCCTGCTGGGCCATTAAAACTCTACAGGCCCTGGCATGAACAAGGCATTGGGGCCCTTTAAACCCTGTTTAAAAAAACAAAACTGTTGGTCCAAGGAGGGAGGAAGGCAGGGTGCCCATCAGGGATGCAAGAACCTGATCCTTTGTGATGGTTGCTGGATTAGGTAACAGCTCCCTGGTTGAAATTGGATCTTGGAAGATGAGTGTTAACATCTCTGGTGTCCTGGCCAAAGGTTCATTGGAATCTTGCATGGTGCCACAGAGATAAAAAGGAGCTTTTAAATAATCATTTTGTCTCCTACTTGCCAGAGTTGCTGGCTTCAAGCACTAAACAGGTAGCATCGGTTCTGCTCAGACATATCATCCTTTCATTTATTTATTTGATGTTGGTGGGGATTTTTTTAAATAGCTGAACAGTTTTCCTACTCGTGGATCAGAACACCCAAGTTTATAGGGGTACAGTTACATGCTCCTTGTTCTGGATTGAAATGTGAGCAGTGTTCTCTACTGGGCCATCTCTGCCACCTCCAAACACACACTGCCCAAGTCCTCCAGAAGCTGAGTCTTCTCCATCAGTGGAAAGTGAAGGTTTTCTTCTAAGGTTTTCTCCTTGTTTATATTTGCTCTTGCTCGTATTCTTGCATCTTCTTTTTCAGTGCTTGGAATATGATTTACACAATTTAAACTATGCAAATTGGAGAGGGCATCTGGGCTGTGTTTTCTTGCATCTCCATTCTTTTTGTTGTTGTTGCTGTTTGTATTCCTCCAGATTTCTGATCTGGATCCTAGTTATATATTCCTAGCCACCAAATTCATATTTGCTATACTTAGCAACGAATTCTATGAAATAATAGTAAATCCAAACTTTTAAAGGCATATTAGTTTAAAGGGTTTATAAAAATGATGGAAAAGCTAAGTAAAATGCTGACACTTTTATTGCTCTCCCCATCCCCCGAAAAACCCTAAGCACTGTATTCTTCATACCTGGAAAAAAAGAATCAGTACACATCAGTGCTGCAGGCTCCATGGCCCTCTGAAGCTCTCATAGAGGCTTGGCGCTGTTTCCATGTCCTCTCAGTGTTCCAATGCAGCCTTAGCAAGTCTCTCTCTTTTTTATTTTAAACGAGTTCGGTTTCAAAGCCCAGCAAAGTATTAATTAGATGGGTGTGGAGAGATTATCTAAAATAGTTCGTTCTTCCGGATAGTTGTTTAGAAAGCAGTAAAGCCTGGGCTGGGTGAAACTGAGAGGAGCTGCAAAGAGTTCTCACTCTCAGGGGCAACTGTCAGGTGTGTGGGAACAAAGGTGCAGTGACAAACTCGTGGTGACCCACGTAGGACTTGAGGAAACCAGGATTAGAACTGTAGCCCAGGGTGGCCCGTCTCTCAGCCCTTTTCCTTCTCCCATAGCCGCATTTTGCTAGAGGACTCAGCTGGCAGAGGGCAGGAGACAGTCTTTGCTGCACGCTTTTGGAGGTGGGTGACTTTTGTATCCTGACCTTCATCAGGCAGTGCTGAGGCAGCCCTGGGAGGACATGGCTTGACCACAGCAGTGAAAGCATCCTTCTGTGCCTTGCTGAGGCTCTTCAGCCAGATAGTGTTGTACAGTCTCACAGTGTTGAGCCACATGCAAGAGGGGATGGATGCCTATGGCTCGAGGAAAAGTCACTGCCTCCAGACTGACACCTGACCGGCCTTAGCAAGGCAGGAAATTTTCCCACCAGCAGTGGGGACTGGTGAGCTCTTTTTGAAGGAAGCACATGGGACACAGAAGTCAAAGGGCTGATAAAAGCATAGAAGCTGCCCTGGCATATATTTTTGACTGGTCAGGCTAGAGTGAGACAACTATGTTGTTCATTAATGACTTAGAGGCATTTTTTTTTTAAATCTGAATGACTCCTAGATAGTTTTGTTGATAAAGCATTTAAAATTCATTGCATAAAGGAAAAGGAAAGAGAAACAACCATTCAGAACCCCTGCCCCTCCCAAGTGGGTACCCGCCCTTGGAGAGTCCGCTGCTGCCATGCTGGAAGGGTCTCATGGTGGAATGGGTGGTGGTGTGTTCTTTACAGGGCTTTGGAGATTTGAATAAATAAATTCAAGAAACAGAGGAACATGGCTCAGTCTTTATCGATCAAAGGGGCCACTGCCCATTCAGTCTGCTTAGCATCCCAAAGAAAATTTTCCTGGCAGGAAAAAAAAAAAAGAAACTCCACAAACTAAACCCCTATGATCTTTTAATCTTGTGCTATCCCCACTATAGCAATTTTATTTGCAGGAGGCAGGATATGTTTAAAAAGCGAGGTTGTAAATGAAGCAGACAACTGGCAGCTGAAGTGTTTGTGGTCTTTGTGCAGAGATGGAATTTTCTTTCTCTTCTCTCTCATTTCCCTCTTCCCCACCCTCCTTCCTCCCATCTTTTCTCACTTCTTCGAGAGATACGCGTGGGTCTCTCTCCCTGTGCCTTTTCTCCTTTTGGCTCATAGCTGATGGTCCCCACGTAGGACGGTGCACTCCAGTGCTGTGTGTTTCCTGAGAGCCATGCTGACGTGTTTCCTGGAGCAGGAATTGCAATTTCCTTGGATCAGCTTCCACAGTCACTGCCTGATCTGCCTGTTAGAAGGCGGGTGCAATGCTGAAGTGTCTGCCAGAATGTCCTGCGCACTAGATTTCCCTTCCTCCTGAGCTCAGTCCACCTTCCCTGAGCTTAGATGGTCTGGTACCATTGCTACCCAGCTCAGGCTAGGACACAGCAGGCAGTGGCCCCTTCCCCTGGGAGTCCTCCAGGTACACCCCTGGGAAAGCTCTAGACCCATCCCATTGGCACCTCCATCTTGAGTGGGGACTGGCACTGCACCCCCTCTGCCTTTACCCCTTTCCCACCTTTCCTGCCTTATCTACTCTTCTCTTCAATTTTTTTTTTTAATTGAAGGATCCTCTTCTTGTTCCCTTTCAACCATGACTTAGCTGCTAACAACGAAACTGGATTTGGATGAGTGATTTATTTTGTGGCAGCTGGTATGTAGGGAGTAAAAAATGACTGTCTTGCTTTTCTGCTGATTTGCTAAATCACTTGATCTTCGAGCCCAAGTTATGACCCATTCCACCCCTCAAGGTTGCGGTACTTTAATAAAAAACAGCTGTCTCTTGGCCTGTGACTCCTGATCAAGAGCACACAGGTCTGGTTAGCATAGCACTGGCTTCTCCGGATCCCCGGAAGCACCCTGGCTTCCCAGGAGACAGAGACCACCTCACCTGGAGCGTACCAGTCACAGTCCTTGGGCCACTTTCCTTCCATTCTGGATTTCTCTAACTATCACTGAGCCCCAGGAAAATGTCTTAGGATTTCATTCCACTAGTGGGCTTTAGCTAGCTTGGGTGATTTTGGAAATGAAAATATAGAAATATCAAACATTACAAAGAAAGTGTAAAATGACAAACTCAGAAATCTAAATTTAGACATGAAAAAGTAAATGTTTTTGTTGAAATCGACAGTTTAAGGATCAAAGCAAAAAATTACTCAGTTATAATTAATCTTTGTAGCTAAAATTTTTATAATTATAAAATGTATCATTTTGACTTTTTTGGGGGGGCCAGTACCAGGAGTGACAGAAATGGGCTATGCAGGAGGCTTTTCTACCTTTTGCTTTTTCTCTCTTTGCTTTTTGGATTCATAGAAAGTAAGGGAAGGAAAAACTTAACAATCAGATGAAAGGATGTAGAACTCCAGGACCAGGCTGGATACAAAGAGGCTAAGGCTCGGAGGACCCTAATCCAGTGGCGCTGCTCATAGTAACCAGCGGAGAAAGCACCGATGTCTATAGATTTGTACACACGAGGGGTCCCGCACATCCAGGGCCACCCTGGGCTACACCCCAGTGCTTTTTAGTTCCAGACAGGCTCTCGCTGAGTTGTTGGGTTGCGCAGGTTGGACTCAAACTTGCAATCTGGTGGCCTCATTCTCCCAGGGTGCTAGGTTTACAGGCAGTGCCAACGTGCCCAGCTTCATTTCGACCGCTTTTAAGGGAATAGCTCAGTGGCACCACGTATGTTGACCTGATTGCGTAACCGGCGCTCCTTGCGTCTCACGAACTCGATCATCTCCCCGAAGTGAAAGCCTGTGTCCTCAGTCTGGGTCCTCCTGCGCGGTCCCTGTGACGGCCTTGGCGTGGCCTATTTGGCCTCCTGTCTCTGGAGGTGTGGTTATTTAGGGGCTTCTGGGTTCTTTCCCAGTCCTCCCTTGGCTCCTTAAATGCCATATTGCACTTCATTTGGAGGTTTGTTTAGCCATGTGGCGCGACTGGTGTTTTTAGATATATATTTTTAGCTTTTTTCTCTTGGGTGACCATCATGACCGGCCTTTCTCTGTGTGGCTCCCACAGTGCTGAGCATCCGGGGAGCCCAGGAGGAGGAGCCCACAGACCCGCAGCTCATGCGCTTGGACAACATGCTGCTGGCGGAGGGCGTGGCCGGGCCCGAGAAGGGCGGGGGCTCCGCTGCAGCCGCCGCCGCCGCCGCCGCCTCCGGAGGGGCCGGATCCGACAACTCGGTGGAGCATTCCGATTACAGAGCCAAACTCTCCCAGATCAGACAAATCTACCACACGGAGCTGGAGAAGTACGAGCAGGTAAACAAACGCGGCCCTCAAGGGGTGCCTCAGGAACGGCTGCAGGAGACACCAAGCTAGAGCCTGTCAAAGGCTCCTCCTGCTTTGGCCAAGCTCAGGTCAAGCAGGCTCCCCCGCCAGCTGTTAAAACCCCAGGCATTCAGTGGAGACAGATGCATAAAACATGTGAAGGTGTAAGTAATGACTCAGAGAAACACAGGCAATCTGAGGAAAACCCACTGCCTGCACCCTGGAGCGTTTGCCTATGAAGCTCGGTGTATGGAGGCTTCTCCGGGTATGTGAAGTGTGATCGACACATAGGGGGAATGTTTAAATGTTACCCAAAAAAATGTATTATAGTAAGCACAGTTGTCGTCAATCCCTCTTTAAACACTTTTCCTCACTTTGAATGCATCTGTCCCCACCTCAAACGCTCTTATCCCATGGTTCTCTCCACTTGCCAAAGCACTTCCGGAAGTCTTCGGGGTGTCTTTAGTTGCACTGTACAAAGGATTTTGAGGGGGACAAATAGCAATGTGTGTTTTACCATAATTTTGTTTTGTTTTGTTTTGTTTTGAGGCAGGGTCTCACTACATAGATTCAGGCTGGCACTGAACTCACTATATAGCCCAGGCAAGTTTCAAACGCATGGCGCTACAATAAATATTTTTAAAATGGTATATTTTATTCATCTCCTATAGGTCATTAGTAGAATTACCACCTGATCTATAGGAAACTGATCTATGGGAGATTTTTGGCCCTTGTTTATTCTTTATTTAGAGGATTTTTCTTCTGGATATCCATAGAATCTTCTAGAAAAGGATGTTAAAACTTGGCCTTAAAGTACCTCTCTCTTCCCAAGCTCAGTTCAGTTCAGAACCAAACATCTCCTTTTTAGATAATATATGATATGAGACATGGTACATACTTTCCTCTATCGGAAAGGTGAAGAATCTCAGGACATACCTGCAGCCAGACAAGCTTGAACTCCAATCTGGCCACTCCACTGACATTTAGGGGACTCATGGGTTCTGCATACTCTATACAAAACCTGAGGGTGCGTGACAAAGAACTGTGAATTTGTGGTCAAGACTTTAAAGAGCAAAGGAAGGAAAATATAAGAAGGGCTATAAATTACCAAGTAGTGTATAAATGGAACATAATATAACAGAGCTCCTTTGTACATGTGTGGAATCCCCCGCCTGTTCCCTTACGTGTATGAATCTATACATCAGGACTCTTTCTCCTGGTTACTATGAGCAGTATCACTGTATTACAATCAACATTAGTCTTTCCTGTCACTATTTACCAAACAAATACGTTTGTTGTCACCTCTTTGTATCCAACACAGTCCTAGAGTTCTACTGAACTTTCTTTCATCAGACTGTTTTTCTTTTCTTTATGAATCTAAAAAGCAAAGAGAGAAAAAGCAAAAAGGAGAAAACCCTCCTCGATAGTCCATTTCTGACTCTCCAGGTAGAAGGCAAATGCAAACTTAATAGCAAATTTAACTTTTAAAACAGAAATAGGCACTTTAAAATGTAAAGTGAAAGATGCGTCATTCTTACATTCCTCCCTGCTTTTGAGATATGGTTTTCCACAGAATTCCCTCCTCTAGGACGACAGGAAGCATAAGGCCAGCCATGATGAAGTTCAAGTGTCAGACAAGGTGGAGAGAGGGTGGGAGGAGAGGAAATGAAAGCAAGCTGTGGTCGGAACCCAGGATTCATCATCCTTTGCTTTCTTGGGAAGAAACAAATGGTCTTGATTTGGTGTCGGCCCTCCTAGCAAGTTCCCAGATCCTGGGGGAGCCCGAACTTAGCTGACTGCACCGATACAATTTCTTTCACCAGGATCAGCAGGCTAGAATTTGCAGTCTGCCCTGACTTAAAAGCTTCAGAAAACATTAAGAATATTTCCTTGGAAGGTTCTTTTCTGACCTCTTGGTTTCTTTCGGTCTAGACGCACTACCTGTGTTAACTCCTGACTAGTAAGAACGGCTAAGGAGGAGCCCAGGATGTGACTTCTTCCATTCACAAAACTAGAATAAGTGTTAGTTCGAAGAGATCGAAAACTGGCTTTGTTCTAACTTCAGGAGGTCAACAACCCCCCAGAACTGACTGTTTTCTTGACTGAGATCACTTCACCACTCCTCAGCCCTCATCCAAAATGAGTGAAAATTCTGATAACAACAATACACTTTAATGTCATATTCCCAGTTGCAAACTACCCTGGCCAATATAATTGCAATTGCTTCTTAAGGCAATTTTATAGATTGGTACCCAGGACAGGTACTGTCATTGTCTCCATTTTGATCCAGGTGACAACATGGAGACCAAGATCATGCATCTAATGAGGGGCAGAGTTTGCCATAAAATACGGTTTTGACCTGTAGCCCATGGGCTCTTCCTGGAACTTATGCTTGATTGATTAAAAAACAAAAAACAGAGTGTGGAAATCTATAGATACCAAAGGGCCCAACTTGTCTTCCCTGTCTTCTCTCTGGGCTAGTTTCCTGTCACCTAAGATAAATTAGTGATAGAAATGTTCTATTCAGAAACTTCTCATGGCTACCTACTTGTTCTAAATAACAAAGATGTTAGAAATTGGAAACTCACAGAAAACTTTTGTTAATACAGAGCAAATTATGGAAATTAATAATAATCTGTATTTATCATTTTTAGACTATGCTAAAGCCTCATTTCCATACTTAGATGGGCATTTTCTGATGATGGAGTAAATACTGTTTAGCACATTCTGATGCTTAATAATTTATTAAAGCAATTTATGTCATTAATTATAATAAATAGCAGATCATAGGGAGATGGTCCTATTAACCTTATAGCTAGTTTGTCTGAGAGATATACCCACTTTAACAATTCCTCATGGGGGCATTTTTAAAAGTAAAAAAAAAAAAAAAAAACATCCAGTCAAATGAAATGTTACTCTCTTCTTTTCAAAGTAGTTATATGAAATTATCAAACTGAGTGTTTACCAGTTGAATCTGCTGCTTTTGTCTTTTGTTTTATTTTTGCGGTGGAAGTGGCAGCCAACCTCGCCCCTAGCCCTCCACAACATCCTGCTCAACTCCCTCGCTGTTTCATTCTATGGTTTATTCAATAAAGAAGCTTCCAGAGACTTTCATTAAAAACAAAAAAGAAGAAAATGGTTTTCTCCATTAAATCAGATGGGTAAAACACCTTTTCATCAGGTCATATTGGTAGCCAAGGTTGTTAAGAGCCAGTGTATTCTAATAGATCAAACTCCAGTGTCAGGAACTGGAATTTTATTCCATGGACTATTTATAAAAATGAACTTCTTTGCAAGGTTCTTCAGCCTTTATAAAGAATGCCACTAGGGGTTAAACACCTAATGTGGAAGTGAGCTGAATTTATTTAGTGCACAGTAGAGAGAACGCTAAGTTTCTTCTTCTTTTCATTGATGAGATCTGCATCCAAAGCCAATTCGAAGCCTAGGAAAAGGACTGATAGAGACTGCAGGGCATAAGCTTAACATCGGGGGCCTCCTGTGGCTCTCTGCCAGGGTGTCCCTTTAATTTGTTGTTCCCCAGAACACCCTTGTGCGAGGTCCTGGGACACCTCCCTGTAGGAATCACTCTGCCCTATGGAGACAGCTTGGGCTTTAGAGCCTCCCTCTCCTGAGGGTCTACAGCACACAGATCTGCACCTGGGAGGATCCTGCTTGCTTGATGATTGTGCCTCCAAATATTCCCCTTCCTGTCCCACCGCGAATGCCTGGTGAAAGTGAGCCGCTGAGTTCCTGACAGTACCCAACGTGAGGGAACAGGGAAGAGCTGCAGGAGGGCCAGGTTCTGGGAAATCTGGATCATTCCGTTCTGTCCATCTAAACTGGACTTGGAACTCTTTGGTCTCGGTGGTGTGCTCCTGAGCAGCTGTTTCACAGCTGCTTTGCTCCAGCTTAGCAGTGGGTGAGAGGACTGTGCTGTCTGTTTATTGCAGAGCAGAAAGGGTCCAGGGACAAAATGCCCTGGCTAAACATCAGATATTGTATTTTTACTCACCGTAATGAAGCACATGATTAGTAGGCGAGCACTGTGGCTTCCCAGCTGAAAGCTGGCACTCTTGACAACTCCTGGCCTCCAGCCCCTCCTCCTTGGAGCCCCGTGGAGGTAGGAAGGTTGCAGCCCAGCAGGACGTCTCCTTTCCCTAGAAGAGTGGCAGGGACACTTGCTCAGTACTGTGGCTTCACTTTCCATCCTGTGACCTCAGATTCTCAGCTGACTCAATGCTAGGTTTTGGCTCCCTCTTTTTCTTGTACACTTCTTGGGGCAATACAAATCTTGGGTTTCTGTAGCACTTTTCTGAGTAGGCCACAAAATAGTATATATCTGTATCTATATTCTTTTCTTTTTTAATAGTGCCGAGGATTGAACCCAGGGCATCCTGTATGCCAGCCCAGCACTTTACTACTAATCTACAGGCGCAGCCCACCTAAGTTCTCTATATTGTGAAGCCATAATTATGACATGAATTTGTGTGGCCAGACACACATAAAGTAATTCATTTAATCGCTACTGCATCCTACAAGATGGAAATTGTCTTCCCTGTTTCAAAAATAAGGAAAAACAGGCAGAAATATTAAGGAATTTTGGAGATCCTGCTGCTACATGAGTGCCGGAGGCTGGGACTAAGGCATCTGTGTTCTTATTCATGTCCTCCACTGTGTCCGTGGGAGTGGCTTTCACCATTCACAGGTCATTATGCACAAGAGCATGGGGACCGTTCGATGTGCTAAAAGGTTAGAACTGACTATGTCCACTCAAATGAATAAAACAATGAAAGGATTTGCCTCAGTGTCCATGGAGGCAAGTCCCAGGCGAGCTGCCTCTGTGCAGCTCAGACACAGCCTAGTGGATGCGTCTGCCTGCCAACCTTTGACCAGCTGACCCCAAAGGATTTCTTAGATAAATAATCAGTGAATGTACACAGGTATTACTGTGTTATTGACATATGAAGGGACTTTGTGCTGTAAAAACAACCACAATGCAATATTGTCAATAATGAGCATGTTTCTGCCGTTAATATTAAGTTGGAGCCCGTCGAGCCTTTAGCTCTTCAATTCTCAACGCATCGTCTTGCGTTTTCCATTACAAATCTAATACAGCTTTACAGCATTGCTGCGAGTTAATCTGTGAATAGATATTTTATTGAATGTTTGGAGAAAGAAACCAGACTCAGATGCTAAGTGATAGTAGTTAAAGGAAAGGACAGTGGTTTTCAGAGGTTTTCAGGTAGAGGCTCCAATGTCCCTGGCCTATCGCATGGAGCATTCATGCCCTGCTTCTGTTTTTCTTGCATGTGCTGTGCCACAGGACAAATCCCTTCATCTTCCTGGGCTGCACTTTTCCTGTACTATCAGGAAATCTGATTTCCAACGTTACTTCCAGAACTAGTACCATAGTATGTTGGTGTGCAGCCCAAGAATTTTCATTCCTGCAAAAATCATTCCCAGGTCTTCTAAATCATGTTTTGATGCTGTTTTATGAGGTCTCTGGAGACAGATTCCCTTTGTGTTATAGACATACCAGATCTCCTTAAGGTCGCTATAGGAGAGGTTCTTTAACTAAATCTAGAAAGTTAAATAAAAGTAGAAATAAACTGATGAGAAGAATTACCAAAGCTTTCAATTCCCCAATTCTAAACTCGTGGCTGTGTATACATCTCCAAATTGAATATTTGGATCTTTGCCATAGCACAGATATTGAGTAACATAGAAAGCTAATGATTTATCCAACCTCAACGTTCTTTGCTGTTAACTTTGGGGTAAAAAGTGGTGAACTATATTCTATACTAGGATTTTTTTGTTCTTGCCTTTCACTGTAGTACAATCATGGCAGGAGGTGGGATGGGAAGCTTAGACAAAAATAATTTAAAATTTTTCTCTTGAAAAAAATCGAAATGATGACTAAAACTTGGACAACAGGAAATTTCAAGCAGTCATTTATTCTGTCCGTCTATGTTGGCAAAATACCATAAACCTTCCTAGTTTTCTTTATTTGTACAAGTTTCCAGAAAAACTCACCCAGCCTCACTCCATGGGCCTGATGCATATGAAGCCCTGGATCCTCAGTCAGTCCCATGTTTATGGCCTTGTCCCTGCAGGCTTGCAATGAGTTCACCACCCACGTGATGAATCTCCTGCGAGAGCAGAGCCGGACCAGGCCCATCTCCCCCAAGGAGATCGAGCGTATGGTCAGCATCATCCACCGCAAGTTCAGCTCCATCCAGATGCAGCTGAAGCAGAGCACGTGCGAGGCCGTCATGATCCTGCGCTCCCGGTTTCTGGATGCGCGGTGAGTCCCTGGCAGGGCTGCCCTGTCTCTTGTAGAATAACGACCTGTCTGCGGTTGCAATCCATGAGCTGGCCCTCTCTTAACGGCTCCAATTTTGTCAGATTGGCTGCGGAGCCAATATGAGACTGGACCATGGTTCTGGGCTTAGGAAAGGGAAGCCCTGGGACAGATCTTTGCCAGGGAGGTACGTGATTGGTGACAGTTTTGTCCCCATTGCTACCAACTGGTCAAGCAGCAAGAATGACAGCTCCAGTGACAGAGGAAGCAGGATCTTTGTTCTCAGAGTACCAAGTGCTTCTCTTAGAAGTGCATTTCATACTCTGGGTTGGTCCACTGTGCTTGTCCTCACAGGCTATAGTGACACACTTTCTCCAAGTGGGTCATTTCCATTTGTTTGAAAGCTAGGATTCTTTCCACAGAATATAAAGTCACAGTGTATATCTTAGTGTTAGCTGAAGGAGGACCTGTTAACAGCTTGCCATGCTCTATAGTCAGAGTTTTAGAAGTACCGCAGAGGAGTCAGGCAGGGTCTCTTGGGCATAGAGGAGCCAGGAGGTAGTCTGACATGGGTTTAGTTGCTCTCCTGTTTTCTGTCTGACATTGTAGCTCATGACTTTACTTAAGAGTTCAAAGCATTTAGTTAAAGAAAACAAGAACAGAAAGGTCCTTTTAACAAACAAAAGAACTGAGAACAAAGAACAAGTCACCAGTTCCTGCTTCCTTTACTTTGTGGACCAATAACTATATGCCAACCCTTTAGATTCTTTTTGCTTCTGATATCAAGCCTGAAAGAAGGTGATAATCGTATCTTTTATCTCCTCTAGAAGAATATTTTGATGGTAGATAAGCAGACACATCTCAGAGTGTGGATATGCGGGATCTACAGTTCACCTCAAATTAGTCATCTCTTACAAATGCATAGACCATCAGTCATTATATCCATTGCTGAAAATAATCTCAATCTATGGCTTTTATATAAAATATTTGCTGTCAGGATCAGTATGCCATTTATGCTGTATAGCTTTGTCCTTTTTCAGTCAGACAAAAAGGTTCCCTGTTCCTCTTGGATTTTCTCCTCGCTGAATCATGTATTGTTTAGCTTTCCTACCTGCATTTTATTTCTTTCCCTTCACCACTGCAGTCTTTACAGTTCTGGGACCTCTTCAAAGCTCCTGGCATTCTCCTAAGCTCCTTTTTATTTAAAGTGTTTTGGGTTATATGGAATACGAAAAGAGCATGCCAGTAAGCAAAATGTATCTCTGGGCCACTAGACTTTTATAAAGTCAAGAGAAATGATGACAAAGACAGTTTTTCCTCACTGTGTATAGTGATAGGAAGTGGCCGAGATCCCCAGACAGAAAGACCCTCTGTAACTCTTCCTCCCCCCATGAGCTGCTACCAGCCTGGTTCCTTTAACATACACCCTTCCACACAGTGCCAAGCGTCGGTCCTCACTCTGGGTCCTTCTTTGTGCTGCAGCCACCACCACAGTGCATGTGCCGCTCACATCCCCATGGAAACTCCCTGCCTTAGTTAAAATGCTGGAGTTGGTATTTATGTTGGCAGATAGTGAAAAAGAAAAAAGAAAAGAAAATTTGGGTCCAGACTGAGTTCTTTTCAAGAATGTAATTGGTAAGAAAGATGGAGCAGAATCTTTGTCTTGTTAGATTTCTTCTTGCAGTAATTCTGCTGTGCCCAGCTGAAGGTCAGATTCTAAAAGACACCCGAGTAGGCGAGCTTTGTACACCGTTCCTTTCATTTCCACCAGCCTCAGCCTGGATTGTCCCAGTTGGCACCAGAGGAATAATCTCCGTAAGACAGGGTCTCTTGCTTGCTTTGCTTGCAACCTCTGAATCATTGTGCATGAGCCAAAATCCGAAACTGAAACAATTGACCTACTGTCATTGTTGTTATCATTTTATTTTGTGTCTATATTTATTATCCACAAAACAACATCACCCCAAATGCCAGCCCAAGGCTGAGCAAATGGCTTTCCCAGCTCACAAACAAATGTTTGCCTAGACTTCGTGATTGGAAAATTCACATCATTTCTTTTATGTCGCTAGCTATAATTGGAAGAGAGAGCCAAGCAAAATGTAGTAAAAAAGACATACAGTACTCACTGTCGTCACGCACATGCTGCCCTACGGCCTAAGTTTGATGGGCAGGGCCTTATCCAAAAGAAGAGAAAAAACTTCATGGAAGACAAATAAAATATAAAGAGGTCTTGATTTAGTGGAAGGATTAGTCTGTGTAATGTAATAGAATCTAGTAGAATTGCTGATTACTACTTTACCATTGCTATGGAGCCGATTAGCTTACAGGTTTATTATTTCGCAGTTTCTATCAGTCAGTGGTTTGGGTCTGGCTCAGTCAGGTCTTCTGCTCCAGTATCCTCACAGCTGCAATCAAGGTAGCTGCAGAGGTCGAGATGGCATCTGAAGCTCAGGGTCCTCTGCCAAGTTTCTGGTTGCTGGTGAAAGGTGGTTCCCGAGGAATCCTGGTCTGAGAGTCTGTGTTTCTGGAGCCTGGAGCCTGCCCTCCTCTGTGGCACAGCCGCTCTGCTTCCCCGGTTCCTGAGCATGGGAGACTCTCTTTAGCTTTACCTAAGTCTCCCTTTTTATTCACTCAAAAGTGGAGTGATCAGTAATCTAATTGTAGGAGCAGTAGACCTTTGTGTTTGTCACTCTAGGCTGTAGCAAAGGAATATGTGCGCACCGGGGTTGGGGACATTAGCATTTCACCCGGCACGGTTCTTGGCCAAGAACTTGGCTGAGGTGTGTCTTACACAGCTCGTGTCCTTTTTCTTCCATATATAAACTGTGCCAGAAAGTGCAACTTAAAAATCCCACGCCTTGATTCCCTTGTTTATTCAGTATCTTATCTTACTGCTGCACACCAAGCATGGCGCTGGCTGCTTGGTAAGTTTTTTCAGAACTATGAAAGTTTTCTTAAAGGGTAGGAGGGATACTTTTAAACACTCTAAATAATTTTCAGGCAAAAGGTTTAATGAATTTTTTCTGTAGCATTCTGTTAGAAACAACAATAATAACAGAAGCAGATGATTAGAAATATGCTTGTGTACTTTATACAGATAGAGATTAGATAAAATGAATTACCAAAGGAGAGGAGGCAAGAAAAAAAAAAAAAGAAAAAGGAATCCAGAATGTTCTAATCAAATGACAATGAATTTAGACCTATTTAGATATCCAATTGAGCCCGTAGCATTGACCAGATGCTCTGTTACCCACTAGGAATGATAGGGATGACAAGAATACATATAAATACAGATCCAGCCTTCAGAGTTCATCATCTCATGGGACAAACAGGCAGTTTTACAAATACACAGAAAAATGGCTGCTACACTCCAAGTGCGTTCATCAGCCAACCCCACCGGAAGCAAAGCGGATCCAGGGAGAGGCCAGACCATAAGGAATTCCAGAAGAGCTGGACAGTAACCAAATAAAAGGGGTAACAAGCAAAATAGCACAATGTGACTGAAATTTGATAAGCACTACTTACCTGAGTGTTTCCTCTCAATTAGATGCGAGGGTTTCAAATACAAGTGAGACACAGCTCCTACCCTTGTGCAATTTGCTGTTGAGTTGGAAGTCATATGTAAACTGGTGGCAGGTACCATGTTGGAAACAGACGTGAAGAGCTAGGGAAGCATGACAGCCACCAGTGTCTTTGGTTAGTGCATAACTATGACATGGATCCAAAAAAAAAAAAATGTGCAGAGCATAGATATAGAAATAGGATGGATCGCTGAAAAGCCCTAGCTTTACCAGTGAAGATTAGGAATCTGCCCTGTTAAACTAACGAAACTCTCAGAACTGCTCAGGGAGAGGGCGCTGGAAAATACTAGATAAACTCTTATCATTAGATTCAGATTCTTTCCACAGTCCAGATGCTAAGTGGCTCATCCTACTCCTAAACACTCAGTTTCTGTATCTGTAGAACAGAAATAAATCTGCAAACAGAAATAAATAACATTGTATGAAAAACAAATTCCGTATAGTGTTTGGCACATAGACTTCATGCTGTGATTCAGGTCTAATAATAACGATTATCAGATTATCTATTGTTCTATACATCATCATCCCTTGAATAGATTCGTGGTTTAAGAGGATGGCTCTAGTGATTCCTTAGAAGATGAGCTGGGTCAGCAAAAAACTGCAGGAGCAAGAGAGCCTACGTATGAAATACCTTCTTGTGTTATGTTATATTCAAAAGAACCTTCTCAATTGAAGGTGAACATTTGTGTATCATGTAGCAGAGCAAAATAGTAGGTCATTGTAGACATTTTGTGCTTTCTGTGGTGTCCCGTGGCTGGGTTGCTTGGGCACTATTACCAGAAAACATCAGTCTAGAGTTATACTGCTTAGTATATAGCTGTTTGATTTTGTATTTAATTGATTAAAATATCAAATTATAATACATAACACTATACTTTGGAACTCTGTTCTGCAACTACACATGTGCTTCGTGGCACAGGTACTCCACCTTCCCTTGTCCCAGAAGGTGCTTCTGGACCACACTGGATCATGGGACAGAAACTGGTTCATCCAAACCCACTTCAGAACTAGTGGTGACAGGCGTGGGAGGAGAGAAAAGACAGAGATGTGAAAGAACAGGACTGGCAGAGCCTTCTCTGGGGTCAGTTATCTGATGAGGATAATATCAGGGGTGCTAAAAATCACCCCTCTTTTGTGACACAAATCAGACACTCAGGTATTGGAGTAAATCACTGAATGAACAAATCAGCAACCACGATGCATGGTTTCTGCGCTGATGTCATGCAGCAATATGTGTCACAAAGGGGATGGAACTGACTTGGGGGAAAGACCATGCTAGTTTTGGAAATAGTTTTCCTGTGGCTGCCTGGAGTCAGCAGCAGCTTTCAGAAGAGGGATTATGCAGGCGCTGGCACAGTTGGTAGTTAATGGTAGAAGCCTGATGCCTCCGCCTCTCGCTGTTACAAGTCTTTCCTGAAAAATGTGCCCTGTGACCTTATGATCCAAAAGATGTATTTCCCTAAAGTATTCTAATTATCTAGTAATATTTATTAAACATCTACTTTTCATACATTAAACATCGAGACACTTTAACTACCTAAGTGTCTGATTGGCTTGAAATCACAAATGTTAACTCACTTAAGTTATGCCAAGAAATCAGGTATCTCAGTTAGCGTGGACTTAAATGGACCTATATGATGTAAAAGTCTAAATTCTAAGAATATCCCAATCCTACAATGTCAAAGGTCATAGGTTGAGACGGCTACTGCAAGAGGTGATAAGCATATCCATCCTAGTGGACAAGGCCACTCAGGGAAGAGTGAGCATTGCAACACAGAGAGAGCCAGGAACAGCTGTCTGCCCTATTCTCACACCACTAGCTCATTCCGGAGAGGCTTCCTTTGAGTTCAACTGGAAGAGTCCCAAAAAATACACTGTAATGCTAATGCAAACAACCATATGAATAAACGGAGACTCTCACAATTAGGGGAGCCTTTGGGGCCCAGGTCCCCAGGCCTAAAACAACTGTCTTCCTCAGGCAAAGAAGCAGCTGCCAAAGGTTATATAAAGACCAGCACCAGCCACTTGGCTATCTTCCTCCAATTCCCATCATGCAAGAGCTCTTAACACTTTTTTACTTAGGCCTTTTAATCCAATCTGTCCAATTTCTGATGCTGGGTGACCCAGAAACTCAGCATGATTTGGGAGAGTGACTTGGGCTTGGCATAATCTGGACAGATGTGGTTAATACCTATGGACAGATGGTGTTCATCCGGTAAAATCAGGTACTTTATTGTGTTAATTAATCCAAGTGGGACCCCGAAAATACAATATTAGCTGAATTTCCTGTCTAGCAAGGCCATCCGTGCTTTCTGTTGGGTAAATTGAGAACTTCTGTATTCTGGCATAGCCAGAGATGCTCTGGAAATCTTTTTCCATAAGAAAAAGCATTTGATAAAAGCAAGGAAGACAAAAATGCTAATAAAGATAATTTGAAGACAAAGGCCCCGGGACTTTAAGGAGAGCCAAGCGAATCTGCCATGAACCTGGAGTCCCCCAGCAGCTGCCCTGGCTGTCCACAGGCCTGAGCTGGAAAGAAGCAATAAAGTGATTCTCACTTGAAATTAGTTTTAATTAACACTTTTTCTTTTTTTAAGGCAGAACATGCTTTTATTTGAAAAGTAGTCTTCTTCCTTTTGGCAACCTGTATTTGAAGAAGATTTCTGTGGGCTTTTGTTCGACCCTTTACCAGCTGTTTCTGCATAAGCAGTGCCTCTTTTCTCCTTTTGAAGGAGGTCAGGCAGCCAGGGGTTAACTTCAGTCAGTCCATTGCCCTCTTCCCAGATGCCTTTTTAAAATGTTGCATCCATTTATATGAGGAGAGAATGGAGAGAAAATGATAACTTATTTTTAACTTGCGGCTGCAGCGTCTCTGTGCCAGCAGCCAATTCATGTAGAAGGAAGAGATTGGGTTTCAGAGTCAGGCAGACCTGAATTAACATCTTGGCTCTCCAGCAACATACCGGCTAAGTGACCTTTGAGTGGGGTGTTTCAGCTGTAAATAGGAATAAGTCTGTCTACCTCACTAGTCTAGGATATGAATCACTTGAATTGATTGCTATGACGTCGTAGGAAGAATTGTGTTTTAGTCACTTTTCCAGCATGGCCACAAAATACCTGACACCGACGACTTAAAGGAGAGGTTTGTTTAGGTTCAAGGTTTCAGTCTCTGATTTCCATACACCAAAGCAGGAACAGGATGCAGAGGGGCGTGGCAACCAGGAAGCAGAGGTAAAAAAGAAGAGCTAGAGATAAGAATTATACCCTTTCAGGTCAGGCCTCCAATGGCCCACTGCCAACCAAGCCCCACCTCCCAGGGTTCGAATACTGAGCTCTCAATGAACCCACTGATGATCCACTGCTCCCAACACCCAGTCATCTTCCACACACTTGAGCGTTGAGGGGGGGGGGTGGATTTTATATCTAAACCTTAAATTTTCACCACTATGTTCTAGCTGTTGACATGTATCAGTCGCTCTGTGCTGAGTGTTCTCTGTTTATTTCCTTCTCTCTTTCTTTAATCCTGTGAGTTCAGTGTGACTCTTCATTTTTTATTGAAGAAGCTGAGGCTTAGAGAAGCAACCCAAGTAACCCTGCTGATATCCAGTTGACCCATGATTCAAAACCAAGGTGGCCTGGATCTTATGTATCACCATTCTTCTCTCTTGTGCACACTGCAATCCTGACCAAATACCTCTCATGGTTTCTGTGTCCAGCCCTTGTTGGCAAATCTATAATTCATCTTTTGCTCAAAAACACGTCCTCTCGCAGAAATCCATCCTTTTGTCTCCCTTGCACTTATTTAATGTTAACTTCTTTGTTGTTTCCTTTCCTTTCTCTTTATGGAGGCGGAAGAGACGGAATTTCAACAAGCAAGCAACGGAGATCCTGAATGAGTATTTTTATTCCCATCTCAGCAACCCTTACCCCAGTGAGGAAGCCAAAGAGGAGCTAGCCAAGAAGTGTGGCATCACGGTCTCCCAGGTCAGTAACCTCTCAAAAGACCCAGCCTGCAGTCAGGCTGAAGTAGGTCTTCTTGGTGAGCTTGCTTTACTGAACACCCACTTAGTCTGTTAAGTTCCATTAGTTAAAGAGATAAGATAGTGAGGAAATCCCTTGATGTGTGTAAGAGAACTTCAAGGTAAGTACCTAGAAATGTGAAAGGACCCATCAGAGGGGAGAGAATATTAGGAAGAAGCCAGTGCAAAAGCAGGAATAAAGTTCCTCCCACTGAGCACTCCCTTGCTCCAAGTAGGTGGAGTTTCTTTCCATGTACTTAGAAAACCATCTATATTTCTTATACTATTTTCTGAAATTTAGTCAATTCCTTCCTTACTTAGTCCGTTTTTTACTTGCTAACATTAAGAATCAATGAATGAAACTAGTCATTCTGTGTCCTTAAAGGAAAGAGAATTAAATGTCTGCTCTTAATGTGTTCGCTCTGTAACTGACAGAATGAAGGAATTTTAACATGTCATCATTATTGCATTGGGATGGTTGCACAAAATGTCACCAAGGGTCTCCTTCCCCCCAAAAATACATTAACTGTAGCTGGTACCTGCTGAGTGGAAATTCACATGGTCTAAAATTTTTACAGACCTAGAGTCTTCCACATTAACATGAAGTAGATAAGTAAGCAATAGTTATATACATCTATGTTTTTCTACTCCATCCAAACTTCTTACTTAGTCTGACCTTCAAGTATCAATCCTGGTCTCTCATTGAGACCTTTACTGAGAATCCTAAAATCTTTCAGAGAATTTCTCTCAAAATTACATCAGTTGTCAATAAATGTGCCGGTGTTTCCATTAAGGGATGAAATGGAGGAGAGCAGAAAAAGTCTACTCAGGGGAGAAACTTCACTAAATATTTTTCAAACCCAGTAAATGCTGTTCTATATAAACCAAGTCTGTACATCATTGAGTTAAGTCCTAACTCTGTTAGGGAGATCTGTCAACCTGGGCTTAGCTAAGCAAAATTAGGTCCAGTCAAAATAGAGAAGAACACCCCAAAGTGTATTTATAAGGAAAGGATCACTAAATATTCTTGCAAAAATTTTCCTGGATAAGCCAGAATGAACAGGCACCCAGGCACTTTTGAACCCAGGCACTCCCCCTGAGGCCTTTTTGACCTCACTGAGGCTCATTTCCAAACTTGACAGTTCCAGGAAAATAGAAATCAGCAGTTAAACTCAAGTAGCCTAGTTCCTCACCCCCTAAGACAATAACCATTCTTGGCTGAATCCAGACCCCTTGTTTGCAAAAAGAAAGAAAGAAAGAAAGAAAGAAAGAAAGAAAGAAAGAAAGAAAGAAAGAAAGAAAGAAAGAAAGAAAGAAAGAACAAGAAGAATGAATGAATGAAACAAAAGGAAAAATAAGGGGTAATGATGCTTTTTTAATGATTTTCTGCATGTTGGAAGAATGACTTAAATTTACAAATTAGTGCACTCTAGTTAGATAATCTTCATTGTTTTGTCTTGTTTTTGTTTTTTCTTTCCTGGTGCTGAGGATTGAACCCCAGGTGTGGTCCACACTAGGCAAATGATCTAATCCTGAGCTGTACCCCTAAGTTCCTGGGATCTTCTGCCTCTAGAGTAGAATTAAATCACTCTACTTTTAGAATGCCAAGTCCAGGATTCAGAATTTCAAATCCTTCTAGACGTGAGAAAATACAGCAGTAATATAGCTCCAGAAGCTAACCTATATTACTGCTCGATAAAAACTTTCAAGGGACCCTGACTCAAAATAAAAAAATAAAAAGAGGCTGAGAATGTAGCTTAGTTAAAAAAAATCCTGGGTTTGATCCCCAGTACTACTAAAAAAAAAAAAAGAAAAAGAAAAAATTTTAACAAAGGTAAAATATTCTATTCTAACAACCTTTGCTGTTTTTTATTATAGAAGCTCAGGTGTACATATTTCATTGGATACAGTGATTATTTACACACCATATGACTTATTCATCCCTCCACCCACCCCAAGGCCTGCATTCTTGCTTCCCTATCAGCTCATCCCCTGCCTCCCAAGAGCAACGATTTGCCTCACTGTTGCTAAACAAGTCCTCATGGGACACAATGCAGTATGATTCATAGAACCAACATTATATTTGGGACACATTTTTGAGAAAGGTCAACTGTATAATTCTAGGGAGAATGTAATTACTGAATGCATTTCACATGGACCTGAATGTATGAGCCTATTTTTGTTGACTTGGAGAATATTCATTGTCCCATCTATAAATTATAGTTGGTTGTATCGTATATTAAATATGCTCCCAAGTTTTCTTAACTATGTAGGGGATTACTTACCATCTTTCTTGTCTTTTTTAAATAACCACTCTTTTTTTTCTTAAAATTTTCCTACCTTGATTTCCTAGATACAATTTCCTCTAAGTCCCCTCTTCTTTTCTTAGGCAAAGAAAACAGTAGACCCTGTCTTCTTAGAGGTTCTACTCTGTCGACCTATCTACAGCTATTTTTACTCTTTCTTTAATTCTCATCTCTGCATAAACTAACCAATGGTCCTTTGACATTCTTTGGTGGTCACACATTCTTTTGTAATCCACTGAAAGCTACTGATTCTTCCCTGGCCCAAAACAAAAATATGCTCATATACCCAAGTCTGTGTGAAATGTATCTAATAACTACATTCTCCCTAGACTTGTAAAGAGTCCTCCCACACCAGTGCTCCTCAAAGTATGGTCCATCACCTATGTCAGGAAGTATGTGAGAAATAAATGTGAGCTCTGTAGACTCATGACAGAATCCTAGATCAGAATCTCTGAGAGTGGGGACCGGAAACATTTTTCAGAAGCTATCCATGAGAACTTGACTTTCAGACACACTGATCTGTTCATGCAATGCTACAAATGTCCATCCCTCCACTTGACTCTCCAGATGGGAGTTTACTTGTAAAATACCAAACTCTTATCCTGTCTCCAAATGGACTTCACAGTGGCTCTACCATAGACTCATGGAACTTATCAAGTTCATAAAGGGAATCAAACTCTGCCCATAAAATCCATGATTCTTTGTGACTCACACGGTGTCTTGTGTACATCCCTGGTGCCCAACACATATTAAGTTCTTAGTCTGTGACTACTGAACAATTAGCCAATAAATGAGAACACTGGGCCTGTGCATTGTTTGTGTAGTAGACAATGTAAGAAATGGCTGAGCAGGATACACCATCTCCCTCATCACTTCTTCAAAAGGGACTCATTCTCACATGTGACCTATACACAGGTCCCCCTCACTTACCCGCTTTCATCTTTTTTTTTTTTTTTTCACATGTAGGTGATGTAATTGAACTTCAGGCATTTACTTTCTCCTTTGAAAGTCGTTCTAAACTACCCTCATCTTTTCTTCCAGTTAATCTTCCTATTCACTTATGAATCACAAAGCAATGATAGCCATGATCGATTAAGTGAATAGTGAAGGTAATATCAAGAAAAAGTGTGAATTTCAAGGTGAAATTAGATACACAGTGATCCTGAGATAAACTCCTCCAGTTTAACCTTTTTTCTGGATCTATACTAACTAAAGCATCTGAATTTTTTTTCTCCCTCATTTACTAATATCTCCATGATAAAATTTGATTTTACAACAAAGTCTTAGCACTTCTGCTACCACCTAAATTGCATAGACTGTGAGGGCTGGCTTTATAAGGTGTTTTAACTTTTCAGCGAATTTTTTTTAAAAAAGTAGTTTTGCAAGATTTTTTTCATCTTTCAGTTGATGAGGAAAGGATGAACATAAATTGCCTGCAAGCCATGGTACATGTGTGTTCAATTCACTTTTCCCTCGCCAAATTCATAGTTTGTTTTATAATTATACACAAAACACAACATTTTGGTTCAAAACTCACATATGGAATATGGGGTATAAAACTTTCCTCCCCAAGGCAAGAATTAAGGGAGTCAACTTGAATTTGACTGTGTCTTCTCTTGTTACTAGCAGAGGTCTTTGTGTGAAAGGAGCAGAGGTCCCAAATCAAACCAGGACAACTGCTGTGAGCCACATGAAGGATATAAATTAACAAATGCAAATAAATTAGGTTTATTGTGTATATTGACTTTAACATTTAAAGCCTGGAATCCAAAGAAATAGTCAGTGTGTGTTTCGGCTTTTCCATACGTTTATAACGCGGGGCTTTGCGTGAACTATTGGGTGTGATGTACTGGGTGGAATTCTATTGACCCTCAAGTCTGTAGCAGTCTGCAGCTAAGAATCTGAGTCCATATAAAAGTTATTTAAACTTCTGAAAGATTGAAATTAATTTATGCATGAAAGCACCCATCTGTTAATATAGATTTATATTAAGTCAGCTTTAGCATTGATAAGAAACAGGCATTTCTCCTGGTATGTTTATTTTAGTGTCATAAATTAAGTGGTAAGCAAATTTAAAATGCTTGCTTTGAATTTAAAAAGTCCTGGCTTAAATGAGTGGATCTTCTATGGGAAAAAATTTTTTTTTATCACAGTGGTTTTACTAGATTTTTGTTCTGTTAAACAAGGGATCTCAGCCTGTGTTGTTCTGTTCAAAGCTCTTATTTCAGATCTCTTAACTGATGTTGAAAATCATCAACAGGATAAGACCCATTCACTTACCTCTTCTTCCCTGTTGTAAACCCTTCTTTTCTTTCTGCAATGTTTGTAAAGAATGAAATGTTAAGTTTCTTATTTTCTCTTACACTGCTGTAGGTATCAAATTGGTTTGGAAATAAGCGAATCCGGTACAAGAAGAACATAGGTAAATTTCAAGAGGAAGCCAATATTTATGCTGCCAAAACGGCTGTCACTGCTACCAATGTGTCAGCCCATGGAAGCCAAGCTAACTCACCCTCCACTCCCAACTCAGCTGGTTAGTTTTTTCTTTGATTTGGGGGGATTATTCTCCATTTTTGTACTTACATTTCTTACACTGGCTTTGGGGTTTAATTCTGTAGAGTTTTGATTGGTTCTTTTATGTATCTAATTATCCTTTGTATTGTTGGTACCCCTTTGGGTTTTTCCTTTCATATCCCAAAACAATATTTTATGCTGTTTCCAGGATGGTGTTGTCCAGAAATTTGTTTTCATTATTGTGTCTGCTTACACTGAGGCACAGGTATAGTGCTTGGTTTTGATCTCATGCTTCTAAACACAGAGAGTCCAATAAATAAATTAAATTTAAGATTGAGGTATTTCCTTCAGATTCAACCATTTGGTCTTTTTCATAAAATTTTTATCCTTATGTATTTTTCTGAGTCACCTGTTAGCATGCATTCAATTGCTGGAATATTTATTCTAACTATTATTAGCAAATTCTGGTCTTCAAAGCCAGGCTATAATTATTTCTAAATATTATTCAAAATGATTATTCTTTATTTTTATTGTATTGGTTTTCTTTGTGTAAACTACATAGGAAATTACAAGCCATTAATTCAAATTATTCAGATTCTAGCTCTCATGTTGTAGTATCAATGGTGTGTTACATTGTAGGTTTTATTTTTATTTGAATGAATATGCATTGTATCACTAATTCTAGAGGTTAGTCGGGACATAATATATTTTTGGGTATGCCTTGGGCCATCAGTTCTGAATTTCCATAGTGAAAAAATTCACTTATGCATAAAATATAACATTAGTATTTGTATGATAGGAGAAAATGGTATGCTTTTCTTTCTTTTTTGATAAGAGAGAAACAAACGTTTTCTTATTAAATAAGTTTTAATATCATATTATGGTACTACCCACAATGAACAAGCTGTGTAGATTTTAGCTGTGGAGTGTACATATAGGAACAGTGATGGTAACAACAAAATAATAACAAGTTTAAATTTATTTAATTTTAATATGATTGCAAATCCCATTTCTAGCATTTCTTAGAGTACTGGGTATTCTTTGACCCCAAAGCCTGTTTGTCCGCTAAAACAAGTCCTCTTTCTACCATAAGGTGGCTTATTACTGGAAACATATAGGACTCCACACACTAATACCATCTTGTCTGTGAGCTTTTAAAGGCACTGCTTTATCATAACTTTCTCCAAATCACCGGGCCGTACAGTCCTCAAGTCCCTTTTGTTTAAATGGAATCAGGCATGAACAGTGAACTGGGTTTTGTAAACATGGTCACGGTAAAACAATGTAAATTTTAGTCTGGTTTTCTGTTTCCCAGCTTTGCAGCTTGAGTTCCTAGGAGAAGCACATTGCTTTTTGAAGCTTTTGTTTCGTTCTCTTCTTTCCCCATGCTGGTGTGATTGACAAAGGATCAAGGCTAACTGGTTCAATAACCAGGGAGTTTTCTTCTTCTCCATCTGGTCAATTATTAAGCATTTCAGACCCAACTACGCAAGTTGAACTGCACTGTGAGGCAGACATTTTCCCTTGTCTCTTTGGAAGAAGTACAGTTCTGTCAACATTAGCAAAAAATGCACTCAACACTCTTGCAAAGGTTATCATAATGCAAAACAGATAATCAAAATGACTTTTTCCCTGTCCCTGATATCTGCATCCCAGATGGCTTAGCATGATTTATGACTAGGCCCTAGAAGGACCCTGTGGATGCCCTTCATTACTAAATCCACAACTATTTATTCTTTCCTAAAACCCTTAGAAAGAGAAAAGTAAGCATTTAAACCCCCGTTTAAAAATTATGTGGGCTCTTACTGAAGGCCAGCCTGTGACTAGTTTTCTAAGGAGTTTTTCCAGTGCCTTAAACTTCATATGACTATTCTGAGCACGAAGTAAGTTACTACAGGAAATTTGAGCTAAACCTTCCATTTGTGCCTAAGTCATTGGAAATAGTCCTCAGAGGAACCCTTTGTAGTGTTTATTGTAAAGTAGAGACCAAAGAAAATACCACTGTACATGTGCAATCATGTGAGATTCTAAAAGAAGTGTCCTAATAAGAAAAGTTACAAATGTGCTTTTCTGTATTTTATTCCATGCTGTACCCAAATCAACACACAGATAAAGTGATAAATGTTCCAATGTTTATGTAGCAGGTAATATTATGCTTATTGGCTTTTAATACTTTCAAAACAAATAACAATTAAAATTAACATACATGAGTTAGGTTTATTTTGTTTTTGATTTTGAAGTATACACTTGCTTGCTATATACTTCAAAATGGCCTTGAGTACACTATTTAGACCAGGTTGGTTCCAAACTCCCAAGTCATCCTCCTGCCTCAGTTTTCCAAGGGCTGAGATTACAGACATGTGCCACCAGGCCTGGCACAAATTTTAAATAAGAGGTTAACATGTGAAAATGTATTTGAAGTTCAGAGTTGTAACCAAGAAATTTTTATTTTATTTTTTCAATTCCGGGAACTGAACTCAAGACACTGAGCTTCATCTTCAGCCCTTCTTGAATTTTATTGCAAAAAAGGGTCTTTCATTAAGACACTAAATTTCTAGGCTGGGCTCAAACTTGAGATCTTGCTGCCTTGGCTTCCCAGCACTGAGATTACACCTGTAATAGGTGTGCACACCCACCCAGTTCCAAGGAACTTTCTGTATCCTCAACATTGAAGCAGGAGTTTTTTCCAGAAACTTTCTCCAATGCAAATACTCATTTCTACTGCAAGGAAATATTCCCTCCGGAGGTTTCTCTGTGGGGCCAGCAGAACCTTTACTTAGGGCATTTCTACGTATTCCCATTTGTTAAAATTTACTTTGTCCCCTTTTCTTTAAGCGTATTTCATAAAGATCATATAGGACTAGACCTCTGAGGGATTGACAAGCATTTAGAGACATTTAGGCTGCTTCATGGCAGAGTTGAGCAAGACAGATGGGGGGAAAGGCAAATCAAAGGAAAGGAAGTTAAGAATAAAGAAGGCAAAAATGGAGACCAGTTGAGGCAAACATAAAAGTCTAAGTTCATGCTTCTTCAGAAGAGATTTAAGAGTTACGGAGACCTGGAGTAATGCATCTTCAATCTCCTATTTTTGATGAAATATCAAAACATGAATAGAGACTTTAGGAAAATGAGGGCCCTTTCTTGGAAGCAACCATGAAACATAACTAAACTTGCATGTGGTGAAGAGGATCTATCTTTTGTGCCTCCAAATGGTATGAGAGCTCATTATCATTGTGCTGGTAACATCATCTATCTGGAGAAATTAAGACAACTATTTGCCATTATGCTACTTTATAAAAATTGCTTGATCAGAGAGAATATGAAACAATACTTGAAAATACTTAGAGGTTCTTACGAGGGAAAAGTAAATTCATTCCTGCTCTAGGTCATTGATTCTCTTCTGTGGGCAAATTTGAACACTGAGTACCATCTGTAGACATTTTTAGTTGTCATAATTTTGGAAGGAGGGTAATGGTAGATGGAGAAGGGCATGTGGCTAACCTTCCTACAGTGAATAAAATAAGATACTCCCCACACCAAAGAGTTACCTGATCTCAATATCAGTAGTACCAAGGTTGAGAAACCCTATTATTGGCTTTACTGTTATTATCCTAGGTTTATATATTATTATTCTACTTTGCATAGAAGGTTATAAGATTAATGCAGTTTTTGGATTTTTTGGTTTATTTTGTTCATTTTTTTCTGAAAAAATATTAACTCTTCTAAGGATTCTTTAAAGTAGCAATGCAACCTTTGGGAAAATGGGTGTTAGCATATTTCCATGTCATGACATTGCCCAAGCAAATGAATTAGAATCCTGAGTAATCTTTTATTTCTTCTATGTCCAGTTGAGTATAGATGTGTCTCTGTACATGTCCTGGTTATCTCTGCGGCCTCCAATCTTAAACCAAATTCAGATCTTTTCAACTTTCAGGAACATCTTACACTGTAATTCTAGCGATTGCTGATTACTCCACAGCACCCTGCAGATGAGATTCCCGGTCAGCAAGCCAGATAACTGTATCAGCTGTTGGAGAATTTACAGCACCTCCATGAGAGCCTATTCATTTTTCTGTCAGGGAGCTGTGCTCTTAGGAACCTGTGTGGTCCATGATAAGTTCCTTCCAACTTCCTTTGCTGGACGGAGATCGTGGCTGCCCTCCTTGTTTAGATTTTTGTGTGGTCTTCTCCCTACTTTATTGTCATCTAGTGGCGCCTGATCTTTTCCTTAAATGTAATCACTGCCTCTAGATACTCATCAGAGAGTCGGAATCCATGGTAGTGTTGCACATGGGTGTACAGAGGCAGTGAAATGCTGAAACAGCACAGCCAAGAGCACAGGGGCCTATTTTGGCAATTACTTTTCTGATACAGATGCATTTGTACATGAAGTACATTTATATGCGCATATTTATCTCTGTGTACATTAGACAGCCAGGCATATTGACAATTTATCTATGCACATATATTTTTAAATCATCTGTGTCAAATGCATTGTACATCTTGTAAATGGCACATTCCATGCCTTCATGGTTCCACGAATGCCATGTTACTTGGTGTCGTGTAGCCCTTTTGGGGTTTCTCCCATCTCTCTGTGTGTGGATTTCCAATAAACCATCAGCAAAGCATACAGTGTGTGTATTTATTGCATGGTATTTGTGCGGAAAAGAAATAAATAACCTGAGCCTTGAACTCAGCACTCATAGGGGTGGGTAGGAAGAAGTCTGATGACATAAAAACAATTGTAATTTGGGATCTTGTTTCTGATGACATCTAAGTGCAAGTATGTACTGTGATACTTACCGCAATGGCTTTCATCATTTAGATTTTATCTCTGTGATTGCAAAACAGATTTGAAGGAGATGTAACCAGTATATAGAGTACTGGGTATTATATTAACATGAGAATGGGACCTGCGCTACCCCACGCCTCATCCATAGGTTGATGGGATATTTTCAGAGATACGTACCATATTAATAACAGGAAGTTCCAGGTCACAGCCTTCATCTCACTGAATATAAGCCACACCTGGTCAACTCTTATGCCCACTCCACTAAGATTCCACTGTTCTAATTTCTCTTAGATAAATTAACGAGAAAAACAGTGTGTGCCAGATGAGACAGGGTCTTTTGCAGAGCTATGAAAATGTCACAGTCCTTCGGGTGATGCTTGAGCTATTCCCCTGTCCCCCTGAAGAAAGCACTTCTTTGTTACCTTTTCTTCTGGGAAAGTAGGAATGCAGTGCTAGCTAGATGGAGGATCAGTTTTATATAGTAAAGTGGTGACCTAGTGCTTTACATATAGGTGAAAATCCCACACACACACACACACACACACAAAAAGAAAATAGGAGGTATTTTTAACTCAGGGCTATTCCAACATTTTTAAGTCATCTTTTTCTTCTATTGGGCTCCACGTCTGAGGTATGATGAGCCCAGAGCACAGACGCAGGGTTTAGCATCACTTGTTAAGTCGTCCTTCATGGACTTCTCCCACTTATCTGCAGCGCTCCATGGGAAGCAGGGCAGATCTCTGAGAGAACTCAGACCCTTATGGTAGAGGAAACAAAGCAAGGGTCACAGCTGAGTCATGACTCATGGTTGGGCGATTCCACACTGATGATGGCTACCAGGGCGAGAACACTATTTCAGCAGTGTAGGGTTTAAAATAAAGAATGCAACTGACCTGGGTCCCTGAGGTCTCTTCTTTTCCAGGCTAATGTCATGTTTTAACCAAACCTTGCACGCTGAGCTTTCTTTCCTAATGCGCTGAGCTGCACGATGCCTTCAGCATAATATTAAGCTTTTGCTGGCCCTTGGGTTTAAGCCCCCATCCCTGGGATGTGAAAACAGTGACTCACTGTCCCTCTGCAGGTCCACTTTAGAAATTATTCTCATTATTGTAAGCAGCATCTCATATTTCATGCATGCTTGAGAATTCCTGTCCCATTTGTCAGTTTTGTCCTTCTCTATACTGACAACAGGGAAGAGTAGATCATTCTCACGTATTGTTGTGATCCTCACGGCTCCCTGGGCTCCTGCCACCCAGCGAAGAACTTGACATTCTTTGCAGAAATCAAGAGTGTCAGAATACACCAGGGCCAGCCCTAGTGTGTGACACTGACTCTGTCCTCTCCTCCCCAGTGCTGCTCCCCATTGAGTAGATGGGTTTCATAGAAGCATATTTAGAATCCAGTTGAATAGCTAATGTGCTCCATTGTGGTGGCTGAAGAACTGTTGATAAGCCCAAATACTCCCTCTTTTAGCCCTCCCCGGCCAATTCTACTATGTTAGAGGCATGAAAGAGAGATCTACAATAGACTAAGTTGAGAAGAATAAATGGTCCATTTCTCAACTTGAAGTCACTAAGCAGAAGCAGTCCCGAGTGACAATTTAGAGTAAGGTGTGGCTTCATATAACACCAACAATATGCACCCTTTATTGCTTGCTCTATTCTTCATGCTACTAACCGGACTGTTGATGTTATTGTTTATTCTAGTTTTTATTGGGGGTTGCTTTGCATGTCATTCTTCCTCTTGGCTGTTAGTTGCGGGGGTTGAGCCTTTTCCTTTCTGTGATTCAGGTGCCTCACTCTTTCCTTTCCAGGTTCTTCCAGTTCTTTTAACATGTCAAACTCTGGAGATTTGTTCATGAGCGTGCAGTCTCTCAATGGGGATTCTTACCAAGGGGCCCAGGTTGGAGCGAACGTGCAATCACAGGTAGGGACCCAGCCAATATGCTGCCAAGTGGGTGCACTAAAGTCCTAGTGCCCTCAGTCGTATTGGCTTCCTGCTTCTATCCAAAGAGAGGGAAGGAAAAAGAAAGAGAGAGAGAAATCAAACTCAACCAGACTAAAACAAAGACAACCATTGTTTTAGGGAATCTTGTCTACGCTTTGTGAATGTGTTTGGCTCTGGCTTGTCACTTGCACTAGGAAGCCGAGAGAGGGGCCAGCAAGTACAGGGTGAGGTGACCAAGACGTATCAGGCAATATCAACATTATGCTGTATTCACTAAAGGGAAAAGGAGGATGAATTCAGTCCATTGTCTCCAGTTTGAGGTCTCCTCGTAGGTTGATTTTTCCGTACTCAATATTTGCCAAAATAAGGAAATAATGAGTGGGCAAATATGTTAGCATCCCGTATTTTCATTGTAAGCTTTAAAAACCAGGTTTAGTAAAGTCATCTTCTTCGTTATGCTTGAGGTCAGTGGACTTGAGTTTCTGGTGATGAAAGTAAAAATCGAGTCAGGTATGAAAACGCAGCGCTCTTTTGTAGACTGGTTGCCTCTGGGACACCTCAGGAAGGCATCCCAAGGTGAAGTGTGATCTGAGAGCATCGAGTTGTATGCTCTGGGTCAGAGTTATAAGAAAGTTCCAAGTCATATTGGTCCAATTTCTCACCCTGCCTGGAGAACAGGAAACACTATGTACTTGGAATAGACCAGCAGGCCAGGGATTCAGCCCCTTACTCAAGAAACAACACCTGGAGACAGGTTTGGAGTGATACAATCAAACACTGGTCAAGTGACCAAACTATTGACCATCTGTGAAGTTCTCGAAACATCATGGTGTTAGTCCCATTCTCGCTCCCTGTGAGACGGCTGCCCAAGCCTCCTTTAAACAGAAAATTGTCGTAGAATGCTAAGCAAAGGAGAAGCTGTAAAGGTTGATCTGTGGGAAAGAGAAATAGAAGAGCAAAGGAGAAATTTCTTTATTCTCTTTCCCCTGTGCACCCTCCCTCACCCCCACGTCCTGCAGCACTCTGGACAAGGTTGGAAACCCCAGTTTGCCTTTATCCTTTTACCTCTTGCTGAACTCAGAACTGAGGATGGAATTGGCATTAGCAAGAGTCCCCATCTCCTCCTAATGGACACTTCTTCCTCAAGAAGAATGTCTCCGAATGATCGCATACTTCTGTCGTGCCCAAATGGTAGCCTTTAAGACAGTGATGTGCCTCCCTCCCCTGATGGCTCTCGAACTAATTTTTTCTCTGTTGTTGTTCTCTGTTTAGGTGGATACCCTTCGCCATGTTATCAGCCAGACAGGAGGATACAGTGACGGACTCGCAGCCAGTCAGATGTACAGTCCGCAGGGCATCAGTGTAAGAAAACAAGACCCTCCCCCCTTTGTTTTTATTCTATCACTCCCAATTATTTCAAAGCCATAGGGCCCGGAATGCCACTTAGTAGGACTTGTCTTAGCTTTCCAGTCACCTAGTTTCTTGTTTCTGTATCAGTCATGCCACGGGCATCATCCTACCCACAAAAAAATGTGGCGACTGGGCAGGCTTCATGCAGGCAGCTGGCATCTAGGGCTGTCAGGCCCCATCAGCGTTTGCGTGGCACCTGCGGCCACATACACTCAGCTGAGAGGAGCTGCTAAACAGGTGACACCTAGTACAACAGTGGTAGGAAGTGTCAGCACAAGCTGGGGCTGGGGAACCTGGAGACGAAAACCAGTAGCCAAATCCATCGCATCTAGGCCTGTGGCCTTTAAAAAAAAAAGAAACAAACAAACAAACCTTTTTCCAATCTGGCAGTAGATGATTTGAAAAACAATAATTTTTTGACACAGAAGCTGGGTGTATCGGAGGAATGGGGAGGGGTGCAGACCATCTTCCACTTGTTCTTGGGTGCGCTGGCAGCTCCTGACTAGCATGAAAATTCGTAGCGACAAGCTATGTCGCACAGAGTGAAATCGATCAGACAGACACAAGGAGACCCGAGTGTAGATTTGGGACAGCAATCCAACTTGATTTCTCAGATCAATCGTCTGCTCTCTCAGCAGCGGTGACAGCAAGCTGGGACAAGAGGGCAGCCTGGAAAAGGAGGCTGTTCTTTAGAACAGGGGTGATTTCCTGAGCATTTAGAGGTCACGAGAGGCCTCAGGAGAGCTCTTGGTGCAACACTAATGAAGAAAGATGTGGTTGGTGGATAAAGATCATTTTTGTTGTTATTTTTATATTGTGACTAAAGTAAATTAGGGATGGAATGAAGGCAAGGTAGGCATGATTTATTAATGTACCGTGGCCTATGCTAATTGGGGTGTCGTGTCCACAATGAAGAAGGGAATGACCCTCTCAGCTCTGCGTTAGTCAGACCATCCCTGATCATGGCTAGTCTGGAAGGAGCCACAAGAATATCAACTATTTCATCAGATGAGGGCTGCTAATTTAGAGCTCCTCCTCCTGAAATGCGAAGATACAGGTGACGCATAATAGCTTGAGAGCAGCTGCCATCTGAGACTCAGCAGCAGTGATCTAAAGGGGGTAGGATCACAGTACGCAGTGGAAGGGACTTCACTTGACCTTGAGGTGGACCATCCTTACCGAGTTCTCTCCAAAACGGGGATTGGCTGCCTTTAAAATGTAAACATGTTTTGGCTAATGGCTCGGTGAGGATGTTGTAGAAAGGAGTGGATCACCACCTTGCAAATGTCTTGGTGACTTTTAGGCCATTTATTATTAGGAATCCTATCTTACCTTCTTCAGGCCAAATTGCTTCTGTGTTTCTGTAGTGTCTGTCAAGCCATTCTTTGGGAAGAAGGATACATCATAGAGACAGCCCTATTAAACATACTTTGGCAATCATTTCACCTTCTAGAAAGGGTTTCCAGAGTAAACCCTTCCCATCCTGTGTCTGTGCTGACAATGCTAATTATTAGCAGCACGTCAGTGACAGACTGACCGGGATGTCTGCTAAGAACATAAGTGATCTTGATCAGAAGTATATTCTCAATCATTTCCAAAGGGATGAAGTAGTTCTGGGCTGTGGCATTAAGCACATGTGCATTTATGCATTTCCTAAGACTTTTTGGGATATAAGAGATTTTTCAGAGAAAGCTTTATTGCATGCATACGTGCGAGAGAGAGACGTAAGGAAAACGCTAGCATGTGAGCGCTAGGATACAGGCACAGTGAAAAATCGCTGAAGAAAGTTCAGAAAGAAATGAGCCTGCGACTTGCTCTTTGGCGTCTTTCTTTCCTCATTGAGCCCCACAGAAAAGGGTGGCACTCAGACTCTCGGGGCTCAACACTGACCCTTCTGACGTCTTCGGGTGGGCTGGAAGTCATTTCTGAAATAGTGTAACCAAACATGTGCAGACAATTATGTCTGATCCCATAAGCACACTCCAAAAACTGGGCTTGAAAATGCCTCTCACTTTGTATTAGTTTTTTGTTTCGTTTTGTTTTGTTTTGTTTTGGGGAGGGGTTTCCTTGTGAATTGTCACTGTCTTTCTGAGTAAATGAATCAAACACTGTTCATGAGATGATATATACCTTTGATAGCGGTTTTACACTGTACCCTCAGCAGGACACTAAGCTTCTACCAAAAGATATTTTTAGGTAGTGGTATTAAATGCTGGGCTACGTGTGCATACAGAGTGCATGTACAGCACAGGGCTGCGGCTACAAGGGGGGGTGGGGGTGGAGCACAAGAAGAGGCAAGGACAGGAATGAAAGGTTTGAGCCAAGAAATAAAAATAAACAGTCCCCAAACCCAAAGCAGCAGTGGAATTCCCAGCTGGGCTCTGGATATTGTTTCATTTGGTGGAGGACATTTTCTGGGCAGCCTTCATCCACTCCCTGGCTGATTTTCCATAGCACCCATATCTTATCCAACTAGTGTCTGTTTTAAGCCCTATAAAGTGCAGGGCACATTCTTTGAACTGAGCACAACAGCAAGAGAAGATTGCAGGGTGTGTGCTAAGAGTCTCATCAGGTGAGTCAGGAAATGCTGGCCCCAGGACCTCCTGTGTGTGCAAGCACCAAATCTTCCCTTTGGAAAATTGGGCCGGTAGTTCTGTCCTTAATATCTCAAGGGCTGCTCTAGGGAAAATGAAAAAATAAGAAGAAAAGGGCTTGACAAAGCATAAATTGTTCCACATGAATGCATTATGAAATGTTTTAAGTGATAACTTTCTGATTTGACCTTTTTTCTCCTCTTGTGTAAGCAGTTTTCACAGTAAGTAGTTCCCAGTGAGGGTAGGATGGGACACAGTTGTCCCTTTTTTCCCTTCTCCTGATGGAAAGGCATGCTTCTGAGATGGACATAGAGTTCTGCAAGGCCTAAAGACCCCCTTCCCTAACCACCATGAGAGTTAAATTATACCTCCTTTAGTACTCAGTGTTCCCTTGTGACAACAGGCAACACTTACCAGGTTTAGAGTGACTAAGCAATGCAGGGAGGGTCCCCTGCTCTGTCAGTCAGACAGACTTAAAGGTCGCTCAGCTATCCCTGTCTTTCTTTCCATTCTCCCTGCCATGATCCTTGTTCTAGAAATAGTTCATTATCTAGACTTCTGCAACCACTCCCTAATCACTGGTGCTGTCTTTAGTTCCTCCTCTCTCCTGCACACACCTCCTAAATTTTGTCATTCCTTGCTCAGGAATCATCTGTAGTCCTTATCACATACCTAAGCAAACTCACACCCTGAATCCAACATGAAGAATCTCCCACCGTGTGGCCCTAGTCTACCCACATTTCCTTCACCTTTTCATCAAAGTAAACTCTGAGTACTTTTCACCTTCACCTGATTACACACTGAAGCTTTTCCCCAATGTTCACTTATGCATGGCACCCACATAAATGTCCTTTAATTTCTACACCTTCTCCATCTAGGTCCACCAGCAAAATCATACTTATTCTCCCAAGCTCCTCCTTGACATCTTTCTTCTTAGCCTTTTCTCTTCTGTACCATTCTCTCTCTTTCTCTCTCTCTCTCTCTCTCTCTCTCTCTCTCTCTCTCTCTCTCTCTCTTTCTCTCTCTCTCTCTCTCTCACCTGATATTATCTATAAGTGCACAAAACATATTCACTTGCCTTTGTGTCTCCTGCAAATGTGTTTGGTCCAAAAATGTATATTTTTTGTTTCTTACAATATATTTGCTTGATAAATGGAGCAAATGGGTGAAGAAAAGATTCTACTGAATTAAAAATATAATTTAATGATCACTCCACATATCTCATGTATCAGCTGTAAGATTCCTAGTAGTGGCTATTATTTAAAATGCTTCCTTTACCTATACATAGGCTGTCTCTTAAATCCAAAAATGTTCTTAAATCTTCCTTTCTAAGAAATACTTCTCTGACAATGAAATTCAAGTCAGCATTAAATTTATGAAGTTATAGAGTGATGATTTTCATTGAGAGACTCATCTCTTTAATTCCATTAACTCCTTCTGTCCTGAAAGAGTCCCCATCCTCCTATCCTAGAAGGATCTCTGTGAAAGTACGCCTGTGGGGTGGCCACTGTGACCAGTGCAATTCTCATTGTCCTGTCTCCTCCTGCCCATGGGACTGGACTGTCCAAGGACAGCCTGGTGGAAGGTGGAGATAATTAGAAATTCAGAAACTTACATCTTTCTTGTGGCTCTTTTTTCATTTTACTTCTCTGTGTGGTTGCTTCAGTGTAAAACTTGCTAGATGAACATGCTTGGAAGTCTTTGTCAGTGGTAGAATTTACAGGCATGGTGCAGATTCTCACCCTGAATTCCAGGAACGTCACACTATCCTGCCAGCCCACCCTTAAACTGTATCTTAAAAACCTGTGTGCAGAAGAAGAAACCCTTGCTCGCTGCACTTTTTCTTTGGAATGCTCTGTTTTGTAATAGCAGAAAGGAGGATTCCAAAGAAGAAGTAAATTGTTTCACAATGTGAATTAAGGAAGTGAACATGCTCCAGCCAGTTTTGAATGTACATACCTTTTTGCTTATTCAGTTTTGATGAAAATGGAAGTAAAATATTCTGGTTATCTCAATGAAGGCAACATGCCATTCACATCCATTGATGATAGAGAAAAATCTCATTAATTATGCTTTTGATAATAATAGTAGTGCAAAATAGAAATGAAGCTTTATTTTTATAAACCATCATATAGGAATTTTTGTTTTCTCCCCCCCCCGTTAGGAAAGGGATGAAAAAAGAATATTAATTAAGGAAATAAATAGAATAGAAATCAGGACCAAAAAAAACAAAATCCACAGATTTAAGTGAATGCATTTCAGGCGTGTGAATATCGCAAGGGTTACTTAGAAACACTTGGCCTCATGCCATAATTGTAATTCTTTCTTAACTACCACTGAGAGCCCTCTTTCCACTTGAAGTATGTATTAAGAAGATGTTGCCACATGTGAAATTGTAGGATGGGGAAGTGAGGGTAACAATTAAAGTTCATATGCAAATCTTTAAAAACTCATTTTAATTATTCTCAGTTTTAATTCTTTCCCTTTAAGAAACTGAATCTGATTATTGAAGGGGTTATATTATATCAGATATGCTTTCTGTTTGGTTGCCTTTGTGTTCCTTCTGGTGCTTTGACCAGGTGCTAGAGAAGAACCACAGGCTGGAAAGGGGAAGGGACCAAGACGAATGGAGGGGACGGAACTGCAGAGTAGATACCAAAAGGGTCAAAGGCAACAGGGAAATAGAAGATGCCTCGAGGCCAGGCTTCCTTTCAGGGCAGAACTCTTAGCTTCTTACACCAGAAGATCTTTAAAACTGAACACTATATCAACTCCTACAACTCAGACCAGAAAAGCATTTTTTCACTATAGAGGTTGAAGAAACAAAAAATTCCCACTATTGTAATGTCTTATGAAATCCTTCATTTTTTCCCCAGCTACCAAGTAAAAGCTCTTAAAGGAAAAAAAATGAGTCACATTATTCAACAGCTCATTCATTCATTCATTCATTCATTCATTCATTCATTCACCTATTCAGTTATTCATGGAGTCATGCGATAAACTGATCATTTTTGATCTTGGGGACTGAGACTTCATCATGTTATACCCATGTAAACACACAGAAACCCAGTACCTGTCTCAATACAAATCCTTGATCCAGTCAGATGTATTTTCCTTTTTAGATTCATTTAATATTTTGCCCCAGACTTAGACTTTTTATTCTTGAAAGATTATGAAAAAGAGCCAACCAACTCTGGAGTGAAGGATGGAATTTGAAGTTAAAATGTGTAGTAAAAGAGGAATTCAGGATCATTCAGTAACAGTGTGAGTGGGGTCCTACCCCAGACTTACAGATATACCATGGGCTCAGTTATGCAACAATATGCATCCTTTACTGAAGACTTCATATCTTTTTACAGAATTGCCAAGGATTTTGTTTCAAAATTAGTGATATAATTACTCCATCATATGTGTGTGTGCACGCACATGTGTACCTGTGGTATCTTCCACTTCTGCTGAGTGACTATGAGTAAGGCAGGTTCCCACGAAAGGACTCAGTTGCCTTAACTCTAAAAAGGACCTTTGAGCTGGCATTGTGGAAGGCCAGTTCTGAGGCTGCACTAGCTTGTCATCACTGTGACAAAATAGCTGAAAATAACAGTTTAAAGAGGAAACGTGACTCCTGAACTTACTCATGATCAAGCGGGTGCCATTGGGTTTTGGCCTTGGTTGAGGCAGAAAAATCATGGTACACAGGTGTAGCAGAGGAAAGCAGCTCTTTTCATGGAAGCTAGGAAGCAGAGAGAGGGGAAAAGAGCCAGAGACAAAAAATGTCCTTCTAGTTGCTCCTCATCTTGTCTCGCTCCTCATCTTTCATGCTCCCCGATCAGCTATGAAATCATCAGTGGGTTACACCCTCACGGTCACCTTCCAAAGGCCTCAGTTCTGAACACATGAGGCTTTTGGGGAACATTTTTGATCCAAACTATTACAAGTGTTATGTTCTATTAAACAATGATTATTTTTCCACTCCTAAGAAAATTCTAGAGGAAGAATACTTCCAAGCCATAAACAAAGGAGAAAGTTGTATTGTTGGGAAGATTCCTGTCTGTGAAATGACAGTTTGTCCCATGCTGTTTTCCCTGGACTCGGTGTTTTGCAGTGTTCTGCCCAGCTGGACCACCGTTAGCGCCATATACCTGCGATCCTCTTGCTAGGGTGGTTGTTTCAGACTCAGGTTGGTCTGGGCCTCAAGATGGTGAAAAATCACAAGCTCAAAAGGGCATGTTGTTGTTATTGTTGCTTCTAAACGTGGCAGAACATCTCTTTAGTTCTGTCAACATGGAGAAGACTAAACAAACAGCATTTAATTATGGGAAACATTAGCATGGAATTCTGAAGGTGCTTTCTTGCTAAGTCTAGTCCTGCCTCTTCTTACCTTCTAGAAGAGTATTCCACATTCTTAGTCAAACTTGTTTGCAGGTAGAATATCAGACCTCTTTCTTAGGAAATCTCCACTGTTATTGTAAAAGTGGGAAATATTTAAAAACCTATATTCATCTCTGGCTCTTGTAGAGCTTAGGGAAATTCTTTTTCACATTTCTAAATATTAAATATTTAGATTTCCAAATATCTAAATATGTTCCAGTTTGACAGAATGAGTAAATATATGAGTAAATGTTTTATTCAACAAATGTTTGTTGAGAATCTTCTAATAGTCCACACCAAGGATACAGACATTAATAGGACATGATTCTGCACTCCATAAAGTCTCGGCAAATTAAAAGAGCTGGAAGCTATCTAGCTCAGTCACCTGGTTGTCAGATCGAGAACTACATCACCCAGTATAATCCATACAATATACTATTTTTAAACAACTTTGGAAATAGCCATTATAAGAGGCATTTACATATATATATATGGTATGTATACACATACAACTACATTTCTATCAACTAAAATATTACCTGCTTATCCACGTGATTGGCATTGCTATTCTGTTATAAATTTTGCAAGGAACTATAGCAAGAGGTAGTTTTTCTTTCTAGAAGCATGCTGTTCAACTGTTTTTGTACTGGTAAGAATGGTCCATTGTAGCCCTGTCCAGTAAATTGACTATTAGTAACACATGGTAAATGTGCACTTAAAATGTGACTATGAAAATTGATTTTTAATTTTATCTAACCATAATTAATTTAATTTTTTCAATCTTTATTTTTATTAGTACATGTTTGCAGCACATGTTTTATAAAAGTACCAGCTCCCCTTGACAAACGTGATTATGTAATTAATTTAAATTTAAATAGTCACTCATGGCTAGTGACTGCCACCCTAGCCAGTGCAGTTCCAGAAGTTTTACTAGTCATTTGTTAGTCACCAAAAGTAGCGTGCTTGTGACAGAAGTGTGACATGCTATGAAACACAGTGATAACACAAAACACAGAGAAGCATATTTCTGCTTAAATAAATCCTTCTTTAAAAATGTAGAACTCTTCATTAAAAACTAACCATGTTTAAGAAGTTAAGTCAGGTTAACATAATATGCTTTAAGTAATGAAATATTGTGGAGGAAGAGTTAAAGTATAAATATAGAATCCCTTGCATTTACTATGGCTCATATTTATAGTCATTTTCAACTATTTCAGCCTTTGATTCATTTAGTCATAATTGTTCAAGTATCAGTTCATCAGACAGACTTCTAGGTTCACTGTGGGTCCTAGGTCCAGATTCTGTTTTAGGTCTCCTGGAGGTCCTTGTACTTTGCTGGCAGTCGTTACATGTTTGTCCATCCTCCCAACCCCTCTGGTCCATTCACAATGTGGCCTGAATATTCACAGCATTGCCTGCAAGCTTGTGATTCTCCATCTCAGGAGCCACCCAGACCTAGTAAATCAAATTCTGCAATGTAACCAGATCCCCTGGTAATTTCTAAATGTATTACTTTTGAGAAGCTCTTCTCTGGTGCTTAAAGTCTTTAAATGCTGCCTAGGGCTTCCCTAAGAGAAGAAATTAACTTTGTTTTCTTTGCATTAAGGGCATGACCTGTTTTGAATTTTCCAAATTTCTTATTTTGAAAATTTCCAAACATATAAGAAAGTTTGTGAAGCTAGTACATACATATTTGCACCCTTCCATCCATCCTTCCTCCACCCATCCATCCATCCATCCATCCATCCACTCATCACTCCATCCTGCTTTATTTTGTTTTGTTTTCATGCATTTCAAAGTAAATTACAAACCATAGTACATTTCCCTTTAACTGATACTAATGGTATCTCTATTATTAGCTAGTTTAACACTTATTTACAGTTTTTTAAATTGTGAAGCAGAATTTTGCACAAACATGCAAATAAGTATAGTTTTCAGAGTTTTAACAAATGCATTTTTCAGATTTAAGTTTACTACCCTTTCTTGTATTTGCCCCTTTAACATAGTTTATGAAAACAACTATCTTCCCCCCAAAAAGGAGGAACTTAAAGAAGGACCAAGCTCAGAATTATCCACAGAATAGTCTGGCCTTATCTAGGTTGTCTAAGAGTTTCCCCTCCCACTCCTTACCCTTAATTTGCTTTTTCCCTTCATACTGTTTTAAAGCCAATCACTGCAAAAAATTTTTTTAAAAAATGAAATAACATGCTTTACACTTTGGGTTCCACCTGGCATGCTTACTTTTAAAGGAACTTGCATCTAGTTTTCATAAAAGCTTTTGAACTATGCAAAAGTGGAAACATCACATTTGAAAATTAAATGACATGAGTGATTGCCTTACTCTGTAAAATATTATATCTCTCCTCTTTTTCTTTGGCCATGTCTCTCTTTTCTTCTGTATGGTCCTTTAGTTTAAAGTCCAGTACATTTATGTTGCATTCCTAAGATTACACAAACTTTTTATTTCTTCAGAATCACATACCTGCTTAAGACTGTCATGCATCTGCTTAGAGAAAAGACCTGCCCTGGGAGTGTGAGAGCCCACCCCAGCCCACCGCAGCCTAGGAGAACATTATAAAGGGAAGACATAGGGTGCTCAGATGCAGGAAGCCTCAGATCTTTCTCTTACCAGTGCTAAAGCTTCTAGGAGACCTAGCTCAAGTACTAAGGGCTTGATGCCTTTCCTGTAGGGTTAAGGAATCAAAATCACTGCTCAGTACAAGGTTAAAGTTCCAGGGCTAATTTGAGTCTCCACCAATAATATATCCATGCTAACAGTACTAACTTCCAAGTTTGACTGAGTTACCAGACCCAGTCTGTATAAACATTAGCAACCCTGTTTTATGGATGAGAAGCTCAAGGCATAGAAAGGTTAAATAGTTTACCCAAGATAAAATAGCCAGTAAGTGAGAGCCAGGATACTGACACAGGTCAGCCAAACTCCAGAGTCTCTATCAGTTCGCTTTAACCAGACGGGGCCTTGAGACTGACTCTAGGTGAAGGAAGTTGGCAAGAACCATCTGAGCATCTGTTACGTTGCCTAGTAATTCATATTTTGGAAGCTTGATACTTAAAAAACCATAAGAACTCAGTTATAACTATTGCGTTGTGTGTGGCTTACAGAAAGCTTAAAGTTTAAGTCAATTCACGTATTAAATATGGAAAATTGTAACGATAGAGATTTCCCAGATACACTTCGACTGTCTTGTGTTTATTTAGACAGCTTTGTCAGGGACCCAGAGAGACATGAAAGAGACAGCAGAGATCAATTTAGCTTCAGTGTCTCAGAGAGATTGGTGGCTCGTTATCATAGGAACCAAGACTACTCAGGAATCTAGGTATGAAATAGCCACATATCTATGTCTGTATTTATATCTATGTCTATACCTAATCTTCATCTGGGGCACACTAAAATGAAAAAGAAAATTTTTACCTGTGAAATTTATTGATTATAAATGTTTTTAAAAGTTGGAATGCCCCACTGAGGGAAGTAGACTAAGAACTAAGGAAGGAGCAATCTCTTCAGGATCCACTGGAAGGGCGGGGAGGAGCCAGCCCAGCCAGCCATACTGAGCCCAGATTCTTATCAGGAATCTCTGCTCTTTGTGACATGTAATATTTGTGGCTTTTAGAAAAATAAATGTGCTGGAGTGCAGACTTAATGCAGCAAGGACAATATTAGAAAAATTAAATAGAAAAAGTAAATGACAAGAATTTAAAAATTAAGAGAAGCAATGTAACGTGAAAAGTAGAAATGTGAACAAAGCAAATGGAAGAATAAAACTGGCAGAGTGATAATATTGCATGACTAAATTGAGATTGAAAGCGATTAAGGTACACATGTGCTAAATATAATAATAAAAGCGTAAATAAACCAAGATGAGCAGTTGAATAATAACTACCATTAACTAAGAAAACACAAAGGTTATTTTTAAAAAGGTCAAAGAACAGTTTGTGCTTTCATTGTTTGATTGTTTGATCATTTTTTTTATTTAGAAAAAAAAACAAAACAGAAAAATGGGTAGAATAATACAGAATTTCAAAAAATTGATAAATTACATATTGTTGTCTTAGAAGTAGTTGCTCAAGTCACAAAATCAAAGCATAAAAAGTGGACAATCAAACAATGACAGTACAAACCATTCTGGTGAACTAACAAAAACCTAGTAGTATGGTTATCTAACTTGCGCATTTAAGCATGCATACTGTTATATGCTTTAGAGCACTTTCTTTCCCTTTCATTATCACAGTATCTATTATACATTTTGGATCTTATTACTCTTACAGTTTTTTATCATTATTTTTATACTAGAGAGACAATACAATATTTATAAAAGTAAGTCTGACTTATTTCACTTATGAGAATAGTCTCAAGTTGCCTCCATTTACCTATAAAAGCCTCAAGATCGTCTTTTTATAGCTGAGTAATATTCCATTGTATAAAAATACATCTTTTTCATCTGTTCTGTGGTTTATGGGCATCTTGGTTGTTTCCAAGATTTAAAGCGAGCAGATGATATGCCTCAGTAACAGAACTGTGTTAGTCAACTGCAGAAAGTGGCAAAGAAGCAATTTTTTTTTTTTTTGTACCAGGGATGGAACTCACAACCTCATGCTTGCCAGGCAGGCACTTATGCTGAGCTAAATCCTGGGCCTTATGAGTATGTCTTGTAATCTGAACAACTACATTGAAGATAGCAATATGCAATATATTAACCAGCACTAATCTTCTGTTATTTTGTTTTGAAATTCTGTGCCATCGTTTTTAGTCTTTTTTGTTTTAAAATACAAAAAAAGGTCAGGTAGTAATAAAAAAGTTATACAAAGCAGTAAATTAAGGAACAGTTTGAAAACAATAAGGACAGAAAATTAACAAGCTAAAATGACACTTAATAGTTGTATTAATATTAACACTGACTTTTATGTAATAGGCACTTTATATGCATTAACTTACTTAATTCAACTTTATTAAAATAATTAGGACTTTTTCAAAATATATAAGAGTTTTTTATTAGATGAGGTCATAGAGGAAGCAGATATCGGAGCACAATACCAAAAATAATTTTTTTTGAAAGTTAACAAAATGGACCAGCAGAATGTCTATTCCTTTTCTCATGTAAATATTTTAATTAGAAAAATATCAGGTACTTGATCTGCTACTTTTCATTTTCCCTCTAGACCATAAGTTTCTGAAGTACCTGGTGATATAAATGTCTGCTCCTTTCCTCTCTTGTCTTACTACGATTATCCTTTCATATTTTCAATCCTTGGTTTTAAAATTCTCCACCCATTGACTCCACAGTCTAGAACCTACAAGGTAGCTTCAAAAACTACAGTGAATTTTTAAAGTCAACAAAAATTATTATGGTAAAAATCCTATTTCCACTAATTCCCCTCAAAATACCTCACCTCTCTTCAAATACACTTTTTTATCTCTCTTTCTTGCCATTTTCTGAGCAGTTCTAGAAGTCCTCTTTCCTGAATGTCTGTAGATTCACTGTTGTGGCTGCCTCTATGTAGTGAATTGGTTCAAAACACTTGCATTTGGTTGTCATTTTGACTTTGGGATGAGCCAGAAATCTCACAGTGCCAGAGCCAGTGAGGAAGGGGTGCCTGGGGACACCCTGTAATGTTTTTATTGGGTAGAAGTTGCTTGTAAACCTTTGGTCAACTAGAAGTGATCAAAATATACTGTGAGTGTTTACATTTTTTAAATGTATTAGACTAAAAGACAGATTGCTATTAATTTCCTTCAGAATATTCTTTCTCACTTCGGACATACTTCTCTCGCCATTCTTGACAATGTATCTTTCCCTGTAATTTTTTAAAACTGTAAATGTTCACCACAGTTTTCAATTATCCCTTGTAGGGTAGTGGGAAAACCTAAGATTCAAGTCATCTCACCTGACTCTGCTCAGGCCTGTCCTCTGAAGTACTTCCCAGTGCATACTACTCTGCGGTTGACATGGGGGTACCTTTCTCATACTTGCCTGCATTTACCTAGAGCACAGAGTGTTGAAAAATGAAATCACAGTTTTGTGTCCCACCCTTGAACTCAGTCTTGGCACATAGTAGGTGTTTAATGAATACGTTTTTGAAATGAGCCTAGTTGAACTTGTTATCAACATGGGTTTTGTTGACGGTAGCCATGTTTTTGGTTTTGGTTTTGGTTTTGGTTTTGGTTTTGGTTTTGGTTTTGTTTTGGAGGATACGTTTCCACCAGCCAGGAGATTATTGCAGTTGACACTTCCTGCTCACCTACAACCCCACAAGCATATTTTTTTGTTTGCTTTTGTTACTGTTTTTTGCAGAGCCTCTCTCCCCCCAAAAGAATAACATTTTGTTCTTTGCCTTTTTCTTTCTGTTTACCATGTCTTGGTGCCCATCCTTTACCTTCAAGCTTGTAGGCTGTAATTGTCCCCAGTTCATCTAGATCTCTCTTATGTGTGTTTATTCAGACCTCAGAGACTTGTTGCTGGTTTTTCTCTTCTCCGTACTTTTCTGTGAGACAGGTGCTATCTGTGTGACTTTGAGTTGAATCCATGCCAGGTCCCTCCCTTTATTCACTCCTTTGTTCAGGAGACATTTTCTTACCATCTGTTATTAACCAGCAATTGTGCTGGGAATACAGACAGAGAAAACAGACGAGAGCTGAGCCTATTCACCCTCACGTCTAACTCATTTCTGTGTCGAGCCTGTTTCATTTAGCCATATTTGTCATGAAAAGGGAAAAAAACTAAGGGCTTTTATAGGTGACTGCTTTATACCCAAGACCATTCTGAAATCATTTGCTGATGTTCTCTTTGGAGGAAAGAGCCCCAGTTTCCTTAGCCTTTTGATCCAATATTTGTATTCAGCCACAGGTCACACGCTTTCCTTCTCCAGTGGACTCTGGGAGTTGCCTCACAGACCAAAGACCTAAGTGAGAAGTGAACTTTCCTCCTGTGCATTATTTAAATCTTGTATTTACTTTGTCCTTCATTACAAATCACTATAGAAAACATGGAAAATGTAGGAAAAGCCCATAGAAGAAAAGGATTTATTTATTTATTTTTACATCTGGCCTTTGAGCATTTTGTGTGTAGTACATGTCTCTGGTGTGGGTGTAAAAAAGTTACATGTCATTTTGTAACCTACTTATTTCACTAAAAATACATTATGAATATTTTCCACATTATTAAACATTCTTCTCAAACATAACTTTAAATAACTGCCGCTGGAACCTGTTAGAGGGCAAGGGAATAATTTTTTTACTATTAATGACACTGGTCAGTTTTTAACACAGAAAGTGCTGTGCATGTTTTTATTACTTCCTTGGTTAAATTCCTAGAAATAGAATTGCTAGATCAAAGAATATGAACCAATCTAAGGTCTTTGTGATGTATTGTAAACTATTCTGGAAAGTTCTATTAATTTATGGTTCCTTCTAGGAGTTTATGATAGTTCCCATTTCCCCACATCTTTAGTAACAGTGTCTCCACAGTTTTTGGATCTTTGTGAATTATTTTATTTTAATTTGTATCCCTTTGGTTACTGATGAGGTTGTACATTTTTCATGTTTGTTGGCCTCTTATATGTATTCTTGAAATATTCATTTTTTTCTTATACAATAAGTGTATTAATCCTTCTATAGTTGGCTGATATTTAGAAAACAGAGAACTCTGCTTTCTAAGGAGGACTCAGAATAAGAGCCTAACTCTCATCGTATTTCTTGGGAAAGTAGGACAGCTAGTAATACTGGTAATGATTTTCTGAAAAGAAAAAAAAAATTATCCTGCAATCAAAATTAACTTGGTATTTTCTACATTTCTGATCTATTACAAAAATTCAAGAGTTATAAAATAGAAACTAAAGATAACCTAAAGGAGCCTCCAGATGTGTTAGTCAGTTTAAATTTTCTTTGAAGATTTACTCTGTGTCTAGCTCTAAGCTAAATAGCTATGCCCTTGACTAACTGATAGCCATATTACAGAAATAAAATCTACATATACTTTAAAAGCTTTCTTAAGATCCTAGATAAACTGGGGTTGAAGGAATGGTCCTTTGCGTGAGTAGATTTTTTTTTTCTAACTTTGGATGCTGTGTCTGTCTCCTTGAGTCTTCTTTCCCCATGTGTAAATAGCATAATCCTCTAGGGCACTGAACTCTTAACATCCCTCCACTATCTGCTTGTCCTTGCTCATTCTGTACCAGCACATATATAGAAAACCCCAGTCAGACTTTCAGCCCTTTATACAGCTGGAGTATTTCCATGTGGGAGATTTTTAGAACTGCTTAAAGAGAAAAACATCAAAATTTTAAAAATTAAACACCGTTACACTTGGATGAAAATCCCAGAATAAAGGAAGGCATCCCCTAGTATCCACTGGCATCTCTAGGGTGATGAATTCAGCACTTTTTAGTCTATAAATTATTTCTGATCTCTTGCTGTCTTTTCATCAGTAAATAAAATTTTCAAACAACAATCTCCTCCTATAAGCAAATGAGGCCCAATGGAGCTGGCACCCCATTCTAGCACATCCCCTTAGCATCCCCCACCCAGCTTCCAACCGTATCTCCCCCACCCTTCTGTTAGCTGTAATGACCCTGCAAACACTAAATGGCATTTGAGTGCATTAAGCAGCAAACTCTCCAGTGACATAGCAATTATGGCTCTGAAATAGATTTGGTGCGTCATGGAAGATAAGGGTTTTGAAAGTTTCTGTTGTGATTATAGCCTGTAACTCCCACAAATAATAGGCTTCAAAATAAGAGGCTGCCAACGGAGCCTTTGTGGCTTTGTCTCAGTGATGGCACGTAAATTGCTATTAATGTCCTAAGTGTACTTGAATATGCCAGTCTTTAGGATGTGGAGTTGGCTCAGTGTCTCTCTTTACACGGCATGTCATTGTTGCTCTGATAATCTGGGGTAATTGCTGTCTCTTGCATGGTCAGAAAAGTGTAAGAGGTTTAGCTTCCTGTGTGACGGTAAATAGCCTCAGGCTTTACACCACAAGGGCACAAGCACAGATGGGCTGAGTGTGTTCCACAAGTAGCCACCGCTTGTCTTAGAATGCACGTACAATCTCTGTGTGTGCCCTGAGTATAATAGTGTTGTCAACAAAGCCAAAGCAAAATCAAACGTTGTATGAGTGGAAGGAAGAATTCATTTCTGTGTAGGATAAGCCAGTCAGAAAATTTATACTGAGAGTTTTAAAAACTACCCTTTGCTTGAATTATCTAGATTTAGCTACATGCATAAAAGTACCATCTGTTGCCTTGTGTACCTTCTCTTTTCCAGCATTACCAGCTCCTGTGTGCATGTGTGTGTGTGCACACTCTATAGATGCTCTATGTGACTGTAAGGAAGTATGTAGAGATTACACATGTTTTTAACATTATGTTGATGTGTATAAAGCTATGTGTTTTAGTTTGTGCAGTTCTGAGGATAGAGGATGTTTATTCAGACAAAAATAGAATTCTCTTCACCCAGACACCTCTATTTAGCTAAATCAAGCTGAGCTTATTTTTCTTTGCCAGGAGATCAGGATAACCTTTGAAAAGTTAAGTCAAAACAAACTTGAAGTTTTAACCTTTCATATGTACATTTAGCTTAAGGACCAAATAAGTCTATGGGAAACATTTTGTGTAACTGTCCAATTTATACTTTGAACAGAAATGAGAGTCGTGAAAATGTACACTGTCTTCTATTGCATGTGAGCAACAGAGCAGCACGAGGAAAACTCTCAGTGTCTCACATGCCTTATGTAACAGTACTGATCTTGGACTTTCACATAGATTAATTTAGAAAAGGATAAATCAAAGAAGGAACCAAAGCAGATCATGACCTTGGAGTTGACCTCTAATCACTCCTGCAGCACTAGGAAGTTTGTGGACTTGACCAAGCATCCCTCACAGAGCTGATAAAATTCAAGATGGTGACTTGTAACAGAAGACTCTGTATTCATACCAAGTGAATGTGGATCAGATTGACCATCTTATTATTCAGGTCTTAGGCCAAGACTTTGCATTGTAAGCATAAGAGAAAATATATTGTTTGAACTGGCAAGATGGTGCCCCTCCTGCAGATTCCACTGCAGAAGTACAATCCCAGAGGGGTAGTGTATTGGGTAAATAGGTAGATGGTTTGTGGCTTGACAGTGGTACAGGTTGGCATCCCTTGACTTTTCTGAAGCTGGTCTTATCATTTATATGTCCTAGCATCTACTGCTTAACACAAAGACTTCCCAAAGGGACACCAAAAAGCATATGCTGACAGTAGCCACTTTGCGTGGGTTGAGCACATACTCAGATGACCCTGGCTCCTGATGCCTGAAACTACCAAAAAAGCAGTGACACTTAGTGGGAATTAAATTTGGTAGATCCTAGTGTCTGAGTTCTAGTTTCCTGTCTTGAGACGTAGGGGTGAGTTCACATTGGATATATGTGCCATTATATGCTTAGGCCCCAGAGTGAGAGTATCACCCCTTCCTGCCTTGCAGTGTAGTTGTGAGGGGCTGCAGTAGCCAGGGGGCCCTGTGGGATTCAGGATACCAACAGAAGCCTTCAAAGCATTCATGTCTTCATCCATTCAACTCAAGTGATTAGTTGAGCAGCTAGCGTGTCAGACGTGATCTTTTCCTCTACTAGCTTCTTAACGGTTTCCTGTCCCATAGGGGGTAATAATCAAAGTGAGCCCTCTGTATGGCCTTTAAATCCAAGCACAATTGGGCCCTACCACTCCTCTTGGTGCCATTTTTCTCACCACTGTGCTGTGCTCCTTTCTTTCTGGCCTTTTTGAGAGCCTTTGTGTAGGCTTCTTTCTTATCTGCCTCAAAATACCTTCAACTCACTTTTTTTTTTTTTTTTTTTTTTTTTTTTTTTTTTTTTTTTTTTTTTGGTACTGGGGATCAAACTCACAACCTTGCACTTGCCAGGCAGGTACTTATGCCATTGAGCTAAATCCCCAGCCCCTTCAATCCACTTTTTGCCTAATTTCTGTTCATCTCCTGGTTGACTCACAGAAACCCCAATCAGGGCATTATTTTGTACCCTCTTCTAACACTTAAAACTATCTAGACTCTACATAGGTTCTTTTGATTATCTACCAGAAGAAGGAAGGCTCTTTCCCATTAAACAGTAAACTCCTTGAGAGTAGAAACTGTACTTTTTAAACATTATGTTTTATCTGTCATCATATGCACAGTATATAGCACAAAGTATGTGCTGAATATTTATTTCCAAAATAAAAAACTAAACAATTACAGTAGAAAAAATATCTGGTGCTCACATGAAGATTTAAAAAGATAAATAGAAGCTGCATGTGATTAAACGTCAAAATGAAGGGTCAATAAGTCAGTGGCACTAGAATTTAGAGAAACAGGTGAAGTGACATTGGGTCTTGAAGAAATCTACAAAAAGGTGATGACCCTCAAGCTGAGTCTTGAAAGACAATGTGAATTCATACTAAGAATCCAAACAAGGCCCAGCAAGAAACTCTTACCTGGTTTGTCTGTAATGAAGACTCTCACATTGGCAATGGAGAATCAAGTATTTCTTTGCAGCATCTTAAACTCCAAAAGTCTTTCCAGCAAGGGTATCCATTTTCTACCAGGTATGGCTGATTGCTCTGTTGATTTTTTTGAGCATTATAGAGCACACAACAAGATCATAAGGCTCAAGAAGTTGCAGTAGGAGCCAAACCACACAAAGCTGTGAGATGTGATACCACAGCTACCAGGGTCTGAACTGGTGGTGGTACAAGGCAATCAGAGAGGGTACTGCCAGCAGTCAAGGGCTCATGGAAACAGAAATCCAAGAGCCAGGAACAGGACAAGATGATCTCAGCAGAGGACTGACTTACAGGAAATATAGTAGCCAGAAGTGGTTGATGAGCTGAGGGTCTATGAGAAGATTCACTTCCAAGAGTAAGGCATTGCTTTAAGCTGAAAGGAACTGCAATAAACAGCAGGACCTTAAGTAGAAACTAGGTATAGGTTTGATAGAGACAGCCATAAACATGTTTCTGTGTGAAGATACTGAAGTAAAAGGTCAAAGTAAGACAAGCAATAAAATTGATTCTGAGTTACCTGTGGACCAAACCAGTTCAGCAGATTTCTTCTGAGAGTGCAGATGAAGCTGCCAGATTTAGCAAGTGGAAATAATGTGTGCTGTGCGGCATACTTACGCTAAAACAATAATTTGTTGTTTATCGCAAATTCAAATTTAATGAGGTGGCCTATGTTTTATAGGCCAATTTCATTAGCAGATCCCATGGTACAGCCCTGGAAAGAGAAAAGATACTGAAACAATTCCCTATAGGCCATTTGGGGGCTGTGATCTTTTGTTACATGTTTGGAGTTTCCATTGTGTCTGAGGTGGTGGCACAGGGACTGATCAGAGTTAGGGCAGAATTTGTCCTTTGTCCAGTGTCCTGTGGACAACACTTCTTGCTGAGATTATGTGTGTAGCTGTGGCATTGCAACAGCCAAGATTCAATGTCCTTGTCAACCATTTTCCCTGAAAACAAAACAGAGAAGTATAAATAATAATCATAGCTATTTGTTTGGAATAAACATGAAATATTGGACCTCCCTAATGGCCATTTAGCAAGAGAAGGGTTTACTGCCTAGATGCAAAAGTTATACAGAAAATCATACTTGCTTCTGCTTTGCTATTGCATATGTTCTAGATATGCACAGCTTTGTACATGTATTACCGAATTATGGAATTCAGGGACCTGATAACAAATGCCCTACTTCAGTGGAGAATGAACATTATAGTGCCACTAAATGAGACATTTATTAAAATCTGAGATGTGTCCGACACTGTGATAGGCACTTTGAATCAAAGATAAAATCCATCACCTTGCTCTCTGGTCTGGTAGGTGAGACAATCACGTGGGATGACCAACGCAATATAGGACCTCACATATTATAGTTGGGTACAGACAGAACTTGGGAGCCTGCAGGAGAAAGAGACATTGCCAGCTGCCAGGGAGAGTGGCAAAGATATTTAAACTCAATCTCGCAAAACAGACTTAGAGTTAACGGATGTAATGAGATGAACAAGAACACTGTTTACAAAGGGAAAGAAGCAAGCCTGCTCTGTTCTAGGAATTCCTAAGTAGCCGGAGATGAGTGGAAGATTAAATGAGAGTGGAAGTGAGCATAATCAAGGACACTGTAGACTTGATTGGGACGCCAGTGCTCATGGAAACTGAAGGTTTAAACAAGGAGGTGCCATGTTCACAGCTACATTTTGGAATGACCCTTCTATGGTAGCAGCTAGAGATAGGACTGGAGGAGAGTGAGACTGGCTATAGATCTGCTTACCAGTGTAAAGTTCCCAGAGAAATGATGAATCAGAAGCTGACCCTTAGGGGATTTTCCACTAGCATCTCTTGATCCCAAAGTGTCCCCTTGTAAGTGCTCACCGTGTAATCTAGGGAGAGTGTTACACAAACCAGGAAAATACAGTTCACCTGGGCTAGTAGAAGAGTACTGACCTAAGATGAGGCTTTTCTGGTGTAAGCGGACATCTCCAGGATATATTAAATACGCTGTGTGTGTGTGTGTGTGTGTGTGTGTATGTGCGCGTGCCCATGTGTAAGCGTGTGTATAGATGGGAAGAGAAGACCTGTGTCTCTTTGTCTTCCCCACTGGCTGGCCCCACCAGCACCTGCTGATTGAGGGCCTGGAGCACGTACATCTCACCCCCGCTGAAGCCATCTCTGGTAATGGCATCTGGCCCGTATGCAGATCTAGCTGCACTCTGTGCTGACATCAGCTGGTTTGTGGCACCTCAGCGTATTTCTGGGTTGCAAATGAGACTTTCTTAGTGCCAGGCTCACTTGGGCTGTCACATCAGGTGATGAATTCTCTGCATCAACTGCGTGCTGCTAAGGTAAGCACAGAGGAAGAGCCTGAAGAGGAGGAGAAGGGATGGGTGCTTCTCAGTTCAGCAGGCCGAGCTCTGGCCTAAGAGCAACTAGGGAGAGGGAACTACAGGAGGTGCTGTTCTGGTTGAAGAAGGTAGCGGGGAAGATAGAGGTCATGGTTTCGGCGGTTAATCTTTTGGGTTTTTGACACAGGGTCTTGCTGTGAAGTTCAGACTGGCTTTGAACTCACTGTATAGGCCAGTCTAGCCTCCAACTCATGAGCCCCCCAGTGTTGGAACTACAGGTGTGCATCACTATGCCCAGCTTCAGCTGCAATTCTGCATCTTGTGTTTTGTCAGAGAAACTCCGCAGGCTCTCTCTCCCCGCAGACAGGTGTACTTTGTTTTATCCTTAAATGGGGTTCTTGCAAGATCTGGTACATGGCAAATTCTGTGCTGAACTCATTAGAGCAGGCTGTACACATACTCTTTGTTCTGAAATGTTTTATTCCCAACTATCTTTAATATAAGTTTTGAAAACCCAGATTTTCTTATCTTGGGAAGGTGCTGTGTGCTGTCCTACTGTTGCATCCTCTCAGTGCCCTTTTCCACGATGCTCTAGGTGGAGCTGGCTGTGCAGGTCTCAGGCTTCATCTGTTAGAATCAGAAGTCAGTTGGGCTGTGCTTGCCCAGGGTGCATGCAGTATTACCTGTAGGAGCGGATGTAGCCTCTCTTCCTGTCTGCCCTTAGGAATGATTTTGGAGCTCAGGAGGACACTTTTGCTTTTGCAGATTCCCCCTCCCAGCCCTGGAACCCCTCAGGGTGGTTTCTGACTTTAGCATTTTGAAGATTGCATCCAGCAATCAGAGAGTAAAAGGGTGGGTGCAAAAGAAAAATAAAAGTCTTACTTCCTGCCAGCTCTGAACAGTTCTTAGTGAAAGCATCTCCTCCTCTCTCACTGTGCTTAGAGATAAATAAACACAAAGGCGGAGCCTCCTACTGAGTATTCACCCGCAGCAGTGGAGGAACCGGGAAGAAATTGGTCCCCAGGGCTACCTCAGCAGGAAGCGAGGTCAGCTGTTTCCCAAGACGGTGCAGCCTCTGAATGCCTTACATTAAAGCGGGAAGGATCCAGCTGAAGAAGCCAAAGTGATTCACGGAACCCGGGAAGTTAGATTTGCTCACACTTTCTGACCTGCTGGTTTCAGCAGCAGTGAGGGCCAGCAGTGTAGACGGTGTAAAGCACTCCAGAGAAAAGAGTCCTTCCACATTTCCCACTGTTAGAAATGCTGGTTCTCCAAAGCACTTGTGTTTGTGTAACCTGGGGCTCATAGGCTGCAGTGACCTAAATCTGGCAACAAGTAGGGTGTTGTGGTTGTAATATCCTGGGGAAGAGTAACCCACAGTTCTGTTGTGCTCAGGTCACAGGAATATAGGATTCTTGGGGCTAACTAGGAGGGTCTTGGATACACAGGAGTGATCCCAGTCTGAAGCGGGCATACATGCTCACATATGTGTCTCTGTATTTATGGGTGGCAGAGGGGTGGAAGAAGCTATAGAGGTTGCTTGTAGGTATTTGTTTTCGGTAGGATGTACTACTGTGTGTTTTCTTCACCAGGCACACTTCAATTGCTAGTTTTGATATCTGGTTGAAGTCCCTGTCTCCACTGTCTGTGAGTTTTCTGTACCCTCTGGCGTCTTGTGCATTGGCCTGAGCAAGTAGAATTTTGAAGAAGAGTTCAGATGTTTACTATTTTAGTTATTTCAGCCCAGAGATAACTCAGAAAGAATTCTCCCAGAACCATCAAAGCATTAAGGAATGCTTTGCCCGCTCTTTCTAATGAAGCAATGAAGAATTCATTCTCTTCACTCATGACTTCACTGGTGGCGCCAATTATTATTATTTTTGTGCAATTAAACAGTAGTTGTTGGTAGTGATATGTGACTGATGTAATGAAATCTCTTTGTGTTATGTGTCATGACAGGGATGCAAAACCTTTTCATAGGGCTTCCTTATCTACTTGTCTCAGGCAAGGCTGATCCTAAAAGATACAACTTTGAATTTTTCTTTTTCTTTTAGTAGTATTTTTCACTGCATCACAAATTTGGATGTAAAGAATTTGGTCACATTTCTGTAAAATCCCTTACTTTTCACTCAACCCACACACCAAGACTAATTCACACTCTCCATACTTATCTATCTATCTATCTATCATCTGTTATTTATCTACCCATATAACTATCTGATAAACATACACATATAAAAGGATTATTGAAATAGACAGATATCAAAATGCTAACAGTAATTATCTCTTAGTAGTAAAATTATGGGTATTGAATATGTCCTTCTTTATGCTTTTCTGTTTTCCAAATATTATATGATAAGCATATCTTACCTTTCACACACACAGACAAAAAAAAAAAGGTAATGCACTAAAATTTTTTCTATGGTTAAAAAATAAGTATAATGCTGTTCTCAACCAACCTAAAATGGCATCAGGATATATACATTTGTGATTGGAGAGGGAGCTGAAGATATCATCTCTCCACGATGGACCAGCGTTATGAATCTGAACTCATTCTGTCTCGATTTGAATTATACAGCAGAGTCTTGGCCCCTAGAAGATGAAAAAGCCTTCTCTTGTGAAAGAAGGAATTATTTTTCTCTCATTGTCCTTTGTTGAATATCCCTATCATGAACAACAGGGAGAGGTCTTCCAACAGGAGCGAGTGGGGTGGGGAAGCAGCCAATGGGATTAGGAGCTGGGCGACTAGAGTTCAAGAGCAGTTATTCATGAGCCTATGTGCAGAGGACACCATGAATGCTTGCCTCTTGCGACCCATATATGCTTAATAAGAGGGGACAACAAAATCTACCCTCCTGTTCAAGTGACTGTTGGGAAGTACTTTGAATTAAAACCCTGGAGTTCCTGGGGAATCGAAGCATCATTTGGCTAAGCCAATAACAATGCCAAGTAGGTGAAAGGTACAGACAAATGAGAGCCAGACCCAGAGGTTAGAAGGCCTGTGTTCCATCTTGGTCAAGGAACAGGAAGGCTGATTTGCTCTTACACCTCTGCTTGTCCATGAATGAAATATGAACAGACATTTGTTAACCCCTATTAAGTGCTAGGTTCTTTACTACATACTAGAATTATGGCAGAGTAGAAGTGGTGTTCCTTCCCCAGCGGGAATAATAACTCCTACCCTTGCCACTCCAAATTTTTCAAACAATAAAATGAAAGTACAATAGAAAATATATTTACCATAAATATGTAAGACCTGCTTTGTTCAACATTAGTATTTATAGAGTTCAAAGGACCAGTGATGAGTGGGGAAAGACATTTTAGGACAATTAGGGCTATTGCCTGAGAAACATGCACAATTATGAACTGTGCACCATGAATTGACTTTGACAGCAAATCTTTCTTCAACTATTTTCATCCTGGGATGGGTCTTCAAAAGTGCTGGTCACTACATGAATCCTTCTAGAGCAATTCCATTGTTCCGGCAGCTTCTAGATCTAGATCCTTAGAAAAATGACCTCTGAAGGTCAATCTCACTGCCCCTCCAACACATCCACAGAGACAAATCCTACAGTCTTGGCTACCCTATGTTACCTTTCATGTTCCCCAGCGCCACCCTCTGTTTCTCAAGGCTTCTTGGGCGAGTATTTCCTCTACAAGGTCCAGAAATTCGTACTCCAATAGTCACAGTGTCACTAGTGTTTGCTGCAACCTTCCTAATATTGGGGCTTTGCTGGTTATCAGGTTCTGCTTTGAGTTATGGTTCATTGTCTGACCTTCTTCCTTGAGGATATGTACCTAAGCTCACTCATCATCATTTGCTTAAGAGCTTCTAGTGCAGAACTTTGTATAGAACAGAGATCTGGAGTCCCATAAGCCTAGAATACTCAGAGCTAGGAAGGACCTCAGAAAATAATTGGGCTGCCTTTTCTATTTTTCAAAATAAGGAGGCCAAGGTCAAAGAGGTGAAGGCACATGACTATTGTCAACAGCTGCTTATTACCACCAAAGGTCAGGGTGAGACCCAAACAACAAAACCAGCAGTCAGGTCTCTTGACTTTGAGGATAGCGTCATTTCATCAACGTCTGGGACTCAATCAAGAGGTCGTTGAGAAGTTCAGCTGCATCACACATGTGGGAGAGCTAGCCCTGTACTTAAAGACTCCCTGGGAGAACCTGAATCACCCATGGGTGGGAGGGAATATTATCACCAACTGCGATGAGTGTCCCCCTGTGCCACACACCGTGCTAGATCCTTTACACAAGTTGCCTCGTTGTCATTGTCTGCTCAAAACAACCACCCGATCACAGAGAACTGACTTCTCTCCCTTTTTCCCTTCTAGGCTAATGGAGGTTGGCAGGATGCTACTACCCCTTCATCAGTGACCTCCCCTACAGAAGGCCCTGGCAGTGTTCACTCTGATACCTCCAACTGATCTCCCAGCAATCGCATCCCGGCTGACCCTGTGCCCCAGTTGGGGCAGGGGCAGGAGGGAGGGTTTCTCTCCCAACGCTGAAGCGGTCAGACTGGAGGTCGAAGCAATCAGCAAACACAATAAGAGTCTCCTTCTCTTCTCTTCTTTGGGATGCTATTTCAGCCAATCTGGACACTTCTTTATACTCTCTTCCCTTTTTTTCTGGGTAGAAGCCACCCTCCCCTGCCTCCAGCTCTCAGCCTGGTTTCCGTCATCTTCCCTGCCTGCTCTCCTCTGTTCTAGCCTCCCGGGGTCCCTGCCCTCCATCACATCATTGAAGGATATTTTCAACAATTAGAGGAATTTAAAGAGGAAAAAAAAATGACAAAGAAAATAATAAAAGCGTTTGTATGTTTTCATGCTGGTGGTTTGAGGAGCCCAATTTGCCTCCCTCGGATCCTTTTCTCTCGTTGTTAACAGGCAATCCTTCTCTGTTTCTCTTGTTACTCTCACTACCTCTTAGTAGGAATACGCTACATTGCCCTCCTCATCCCAGGCCTCCCTGTCTCCTCTTGCTCCTCCTCCCTGGGGACAATCCTGATGGGAACTCTGGCCTCTTTCTTCCTAGCCCCAGGTATTGCCTGGGGACTGCTGTAGATGGGCTTCTCCAGGTGCCCCACTTCCCAACCTCAGCTTCACTAGGTGGATTCCCACGCAGGGAGTCCGACACGAGGAACAGGAAGGGGAAACTTCCTACAACCTTTCTCCCGCTCCTCATGGCAGCTCCCGGTTTCAGAGGCACAGTCTTTGGAGCCCATCACACACCTAGGAGGCACTGTCCAAACCTGACTGCAAATCAGGCCTTGGTGAGGCATGGCGATGAAGGCATCAGTGAGGAGTAGAAGGTTCTGTCCCTGAAACCCTCCAGTGCCCTTCACGCCTGTGCACACACACACGGGGATACATGCACACTCTCACACCTTTACTGCTTTCCCAAGACACCATGTGCAAATGCATACATTAGCGGTCACAGCACTCTCTCTGGTAACCTTAGGAGGGGGAATTAGCAACTCGAGTGAAGGTCACTGACACAGAGAAGCAATATGTGCCCAGGGCTTCTAGGACCAGCAAGCCCACCAGCACACATTTACCAGTGTAGCTTGCATGGGACTTTCTTATGATGAAGATCACGTTTCCAGGGTCAACTACTTCTGTTCTTGCCACTTTTGGAGCTCTCAGGGAGCCATACACAGTACTTACAAATGTCTGTAATGGATTTGCCTGTTTTATTTTTGTTTTTCTAGAAGGCACATTGTATTATTTATCTAAAGTATTCTATTGCATCAAGTTCTTGATCCTGACCTTACCCTCTGGAGGAGAAAGTGGCGTAAGAATGTGTTTTGAATGAATGTTTTGCTAGCTTAATTTGGACATGAGAGGCATGGAAAAGGGTGATAATGTTTTCCTCAAAATCATCACAGTGACTTGTATTCCCTGGGGATATCTAAGAGAAATAGCATATGCTAGAAAGTTACTCTCTGATGTCACCTGAGCTTACATTCTTCATCGCCAATTCTGCCAGCAATAAAGATGGCAGCTCTTTCCCTTGACTAAGTAAGAGGCGGTCAGATCTTTTGCTTCCTAATTGTCTTCATCTGTAAAGTGAGAATTATTCTGTTTGGCTCACCAATAGGCATGTAAGAGGCTGAATTAACTTGAATTCGTTAATAATCAATCTGAAAATGTGAAGTTAGGGGAAGCAACATCCCTAAGATAAACTTGTTTGTGCTCTGTCAGGACAATAAGTGGTTTTTTTATTCTAACTTCTATACCCTGATGTCATTGCCATGATGCAAAGAGTTGTTTTTTAGCTCTGGGGTGGGTGTTGGTTTGGTTTTGGCCTTTTTGGTTTCTTAGGGTAGAAGAAAGCTTCCCAACTAGGTGGGAATTGTACTCGAATCCAATAGGTAGCTTTAAAAGCAACTGACTCCTATCACATCCAGTATGCTTGAGAAGCTTCCAGGGAAGTTTAGGGGACCCTTTGGGATGAGGATGGCCAGATAACAGGGCTGTGAAAAGTCTACATACTACTAGAGTAATGAACGCTCTTCCTCCGTGTGTGTGTGAAGATGGGGACACCACCTAAGAAACAAGATTTGTCTATTTGAAGAAAATGAAAAAAGTAAATATTAGGCAAAATGCAATTAAGCCTATATGACCAAGAACACTAGAAAGACTATGTTTACTAACCTATCCTGTATTCAAGCAGTGGTAGATGATAGGGTAACTAGAAGGCAGATCTTTGTGACAAGTCTAGTGATGAGAGCCATGGAGAAGTTTGTCTTAGCGCAGGAATATATAGGAAGTAAGTACATAGGAACACAGTTGAATCACATCATATGACAGGGCCAACTATCTAAGAAACACAGAAGGTTTCCCTTGGAAACGAGGAATGACTCCCACTGTGGATTGAATGATTGCCACATTAAGTTAATGAAAAATATCAGAGCAGTGCTACATTTGCACAGGCAGTCTCCCCCACCCCCAAGCAGCAGTTTGCACTGCTGGTTACCTCCCACAGCATTTCCCCCACTCAGCACTTTACTAGGTCCCCTCTACACCCAACACCATTGTCACAGCCTCCTCTTCTAACTCTTAGTCAGATCCAACATGGCGGCCACAGATCTCTTCATATTACCTGGAGCTCCCAGTGGCAGCTGAAAGGTAGGGTGAGAAGTGCATGCCTCTGGAAACGCAGTTCCTCAGAACTGGTCACGGGTCAGTCCTACAAGACACCAAAACGTGCCCAGGGATTTCTTCATTTTCTAGTGAGAATGGGAGTGCTCCCGTGTCCTTGAGAGCAGTTTCCCCCCAGGAAATGATAGTAACCTTGGGTTTGCCCACCTGTAACTCTTCATCATATCCGTCTTTCCATCCCTAACTCCTCCTTCTGGTGGGGAATTGACTCCTGGACAGTACTTTGGCCAAGAGGCACCTTTTGATTTATCTTATATTTTGCTGTGGTGGTGGTGGGTCTTTATTTGCTAGTTGCCTTTTCTCACACTTTGTCCCCCACTTTCCTTCTGCTCTTTATTTTTCTGCCCAGAAAAACCTGACTTCGATACCAAAAAAGATGAAACTACAGAAACTCCAATTTAAAAAAAACTTAAAAAAAAAACAAAAAAAAGTACTCAATGATTCTTTCAGCTTTATTAACATTTTCCATTGTTTCTTGCGACTTGTGTCTTGTTCTTTGTAGTATTGATGATGAACATTTGATAATGAATGTTCTTGTATATTCAGATAAAGAAAAAAAACCAAAAAAGCGGTCTGAATTTAATAGTGTTTATAATAAAAATTTTAAAAATGACCCTCATAGCACGCAAAACAGGATGGGGAACTCTCCTTCTTTCTGTGACAATACGCATCATTCCTGCATTAGTTTTTAATACCAAGCTACCTACGTTCATCATTTCTCCCATTTTTCTTTTATTTTCTTGCATTTGTGAATTAGTTCAAGAATGCTAGAAAAGTGTCGAGTTGTGCACATTCATCTCTTGTTCCACAATGTTTAAAAGTGACAGTAATTCATATTTTGTAAACTAAAAAAAAAGCTTGGAATAGTGAGCATAATAGGTAAAACCTAACACATTATTATGTTTATTAACTTGGAGACCCAGAAATAAATTCTTTTCTTTTCTTTATTCCTGCTCTTAAAAAACATTAAAAAAAAAGTTTTGTTTTGTGTTATTTTTGGTTTGTTTATGGGGGGGGGCTTTTTTTAAATTGTCAGGATTATGATCTTGCTATTTTTGTTCATTAAATATGTATACAAGGTGATGTGAAAAGATGACATTGGTAGAATAGACTGTTTCCTTGTTCTGCTTTGCTTCAGAATTCAGCTGTCAAAGACAAAAACAATGCCCATGTTGATGTCGCCTTGCTGACCTGCATTTCCCAGATGTATGGCACTTCTGCAGTCCCTGGGAAAAATACTCTGGGACTTGTTTCCCCTTTTGGCCCTTTAAAACTTCAAGGAATAATGCAAGGGTTTTTTTTTTATACTGTAGGAAGCAGTTTTTGCCTTTGCTGATTCTGAATATCACAATCAAGTGCTTTCTTTCTCCATGATTAATAACAATATTCCATGAAACCTTTCCCAACTAGAGAGGATTTTTTCTTCCAAAAGAACCCATAGAAGATACTGGTTCAGTAGACACCATGGGCTTAATAGAATAAAATCCAGGATGCAAACTCTCAGTCTGTCTGCTTGCTGATCCTAAGTCCTGATTTTGAATGAAAAGGTGATGAGATATTTAACCGGACTTCATGCTGCAGTTTTAATGCTAAAAAGTTAAGCATAAATAACTGACAGTACATAACTAATAACCCCTCATCTGTAAGTCTTCTTAAAGCAAATCACGAAGCCAGATTGGTTCGGAATGTTTTTATTAGTTACAGGAGAAAAGAAAGCAATATAATCTGGAAGAAGCTTGATTTTAGACATCTCTCAAAGAAACGTGAAGAAAGAATGGAGAATTTGGGGGTAACACTTGAGGACACATTCCCACACAAATACCTGACACCCTTTAACTCAGAACAAAATAATGATGAGCTTTTCACATCACCTTTATGGTTTCAATCCCTAGCTCAAAGCTTTCTGGAAAGTTTTATTATTTTTTGTAAACATTTTTTTTCTTTTGTTTAAAGAAAATGTCCCTAACCCCTTTTCTCTCTTATTATTTCTTTTCTTTCCTTTGGCGTTTTCATTTTGAAGTGCTTTCCTTTGGCTGTTGGTTTTATCTTCCACCTTTCTCCCCCGCCCCTTTTCTTGTTATTCAGAGTATAAACCTGCAAAGCTCTGCTCTGTTTTGGTTTTGAAAGTTTAAGCTTTTCTGCTTTTGTGAGAGCACAGGCTTCTGTCCTTTTTGATTCCAGCTTGAACTTTTGTGTTCTCTAATGATACTAACACGGTGTAGGTTTTACAGTCTCCTAATTTGTACTGGTAATGCATATTCCAAATAAATAGTTTCTTTTGTTGCAAAATATACATATATATTTGTATTTTGTGCAAATTTCTTCTCTTACATGTTGGCAACTTTTCTTCTCCCCTAAAAGACCCCGGATAGTGTGGATGATGGTTGATTGCCCTAATCAGCAGTTTTAAAGCCTACATACCATGATAGTGAGGCAAAGACCTCATGGACCACCTGCCCAATGAAGGAGGGGAGGAGTTACTTATGGGCAAACAAGCTGTATTCTGGGAAGGTAGAGCATCATCTTTTCTCTGTCTGTGATAGCAAACCTTAAGTATTCTAGTCTTTGCCTAGTTGTTCTTTCCTTTTCTTTGCCTGGAGTGATCTGGTCATAACAAAACCTATGGTCCCCAAAAGATGTTTCAGGGAAAGAAATCTAGGTAACAAGTAACACTCATTTGTATGTTCTCAGAAATACCCTACCTGTCACTCCAGTAGGTCTGACATGCACCTGCTTTCAATCATGCGTCCCGTAGAAGCATCTCTCCCGACAGTGTGTCTGTGTTCCCACTGAGCTCCTGACCTTTGAGGTTACAGGATTGGTGTTTCACCTTCCACACCTACGTCTGTGCATCAACCTTCAATACCAAGTTCCCATCTGCAGAACTTCCTGTCTGGCTGTTGACAGGTTCTTCTTCTAAAAAACATCGTTGTTCCTCTAAGTGAGCACTACTTTCCCATTCTTCTTGGAGGAGGGTGAGCCTCTCTGAATCGAACTGCCAATCATGTAGGTCCTCATCCCCTCTCAACTCTACTCCATAGAAACTAGATCAAAGAGTCACAAAAGCCAGCTGGGGACAAAATGATCATTTATTGGGGTACAAGTTGAGTGCCCAGTGACTTCTTATCTAAAAAGCTGCCTGCTGATGATATAGCTGTCTTCAAATCTAAATATTGGTCCACCTTTAAGGATGCAAGGTGGACTCAGCTGCTCCCTCTTCCAATTGCATAGAGAATCATGGACCTGTCTTCCCCATTTAGTGCATTACTTAGAGCGGAACTAAATCATTGGGAACTAAACTAAAATTCACAGTGCCTCAAGTAAAATACAAGTTTATCTTTCATTTGTATAGTAGCCTCAGACAAATGTTCCTGTTCAGAGCTCCTCTTCTCTGTGCAGTGATTCAGGAATCTGGAGCCTTCCCTACTGTGACTCATCCATGTAGGAATACGTGGGCTTCTTCACTGAAGTGGCAGAAGGGAGTCTGAAGAAAACTCACCCATCTCTTGAAAACCTTGACCAAGGCCTCTCTTTCACTTTCCTAAATATAAATGCTAGGAGTTGGACAGAGTTCCCACAAAAGTAGGCACTGGCTAGGCAACCACATTCTGGCAATAACACTCATTTTGCCTACGTGGTTGTCTAATTGACTGGACATGCTCCAGGTGGAAATATTTGTAGTCATTGAGCCAGACACAGCTTTCTAACTCTTCCAAAGAAGTGATAGAGAAAGGAGTATCATGGGAATCAGAGATACTCACTTCAGCATTGCTCCTTAAGTGAGAGGAAATAGATGTGCATTGTCTAAAGAAAGTGACAATGGAAGATAAAACAAAACAAAATCTTCCCCAACATCCTCCAATTGTTTTCTAAACTCAAGTCTCCGCACCAAGCCTGTGTTGTCAGCAGAGGGGAGCGCTGTGGTGGGTTCAGATAGCCTTGTCCCCACCTTCAGCAAGTCACACTGCTGTGATGATATGTCTGTCTCAGAGAACCGTGTGGTGTCCAGCAGGCAGTTGTCATGAAGACTCGATGGTAGAATGTCAAATACAGTGAATTAAAAAAAATTTTTTTTTAATTTTTAAAGTTTATTACAGTAAAAGACACATTATGATTAATTCCCTCAAAATATTCCTCCTTGCTTCAAACAGACCTATCCCATTGCTCTTGCCACTTTCTGAAGCAGTTCTTCCTACGTCTTTTGTGTCACTGTTGTGGCTGTCTCCTTGTCCTGAATAGATTCAACATGCTTACCTTCCATGATCATTTTGACTTTGGGGAAAGTCAGACATCACACAGTGCTAGATCTTGTGACTAAGGCAGATGTGGGCACATGTAATGTTTTACAAGCCTGAGTGGCACTTGACCACAACATTTGCTGTATTTTTTTATCACATTATAAAGTCAGTCATAACAGAAGACTTCCATTACTGCCTCAGAAAGTGGCACTGTCAATAGTGTAAGGGTTCAAAGTGAGAGGGAAACTTTTGAGGGGATCCATGACAATGTGTCTTTGACTGTAATTATTTTTAAAATTAAAACATTCGTACAGCACTATATTTTCCTTAGACCATATCGGTCATATCATTCTTTGGGGGTGCTGTAATAAAATACCTTACATTGATTGTGTAATTTGTAAACAAGAGAGTGTATTGCTCAGGAAATCCAAGACCTCAGGGTCTTGTGAGAATCTGTTTCTAGATAGCATCTCTATGTCCTCACATATTGAAAGTGGCAAACAGACTCCCTTAGATCTCTTGAGAAGGCACTGGTCTCATTCCTAAGGTCTCGACCCTCGAGACATAATCATGTCTCAGAAGCTTTACTTCTGAACACCTTTACCTGGCATGTTAGGTTCCAACATTATAATCGGGGTTGGGTGACACCTAGACCATAGCAGGTGAAATCACAAAATATGACCAGCTCACACCCTGCCTCTCAAGCATGTATTCCTACCTGCTTATCCTTATAGATTCTTCTCACTTTCCCACTTCGGGAGCAGAAATGCAGCAAAATGCAGCCTGGTGGTTTCACATAAAAAATATAGCTTCTCTTCTGTGTTCACATCCATCTGTGAAGGGCGGTGTAAGAACTCAGTTTTATTAAATCACTTCATGGATAAATTTCAAGGAGCAGGTTTTAACCTGACTATCTGAACCAGACAGCCATTCCAAAAAAGCAGACTCCCCTGTAGGGCTTGCCTCTCATTTCTTGCAAAAATATCTAGCTCATTGCACACATAAAGAAGTGGATGTACTGACCTCAAGTGCCAGTGAGATGCAGTCTATGGCTCCTATCCATAGGCAGATATCCAAAGCTACATACACCAGGCAGCGCAGGAAGGGAAAGAGGAGACAGAGTTGTGGTAGTGGCAGTACCAAGTGTCACAGGCTTTGAAGAACTACTGTCCTCATTTATTTCCCAGTTCTGGGTAGATCAGAAGGATTCATTCAGTACTATTAGGTTACACTGTACCCTAAGTTAAGATTCACTCTTTCTTCTTATGTAGCATACAGGATTTGGTAGCATAAAAGGCCCACGTGAAAGGCTGAATAGTATATTTGAATATGAATGTCCCATTATTAAGTATCCAGATAGAAATTAACATTCAAAATAAAATCCTCTTCTCTCTTATAAACTAAATTTCTAAGACATGTCAGTCAACCACTCTGCCCTCTCTGATTTCCCACTCTGCATTTTCTCTGACAGCACCCTCCTTTCTCAGGTGGTATCTGGGGCAGTCTCCTGGGACTGGGTAGCTATTGTAGGTCCTCCAAAGTTCAGCTGAACCCCTCCACCCTCAAATCGCTCTAGTGTTCCAATTTTTCTAGAAAGTCACTTAGAGAATAATCCCCACATTTTTGACACCTGGGATCATTTTGTGGCAGAGGAGTTTTTGCATGGTGGTGGGGGAGTTTCTTTGTATATTGGTATACATTTGCAATACATCACAGTCATTCTCCAGGGCTAGCATCACCACCTCAACTCCAACTCAGATCATAAGGCAATGGATTCTCTTATGGAGATTAGGATTCACGTTGTGGATCACACATATGTGGAGGTCATAGTAGCGAGTTCATATTCCTATGAGAATCTATGGCACCGCTGATCTGATGGACAATGGATCTCAGCAGTGATGCAAGCCATGGGGAGTGGCTGTAAATACAGCTGAAGCTTTGCTTGCACTCTGCTCACCTCCTGCTGTGCAGCCCAGGTCCTAATGGGTCACAGACAAGTACTGATGTGTGGCCTTGGATCTGAGCACCCTTGACTAAGAAGGCATCTAAACAAAATTTCAGCATCAGCCCTACCCACAGAATTTAGGAAACATAAGCAAGTTCAGGATCCTACAGCAAAACCAAGTTGCCAGGATGCAAAGTATAGTACCACCTGAGGATGCCTAATGAATGACAATAGCCGAGGAGTGATAAGTGGATGAGAAAGCAGGAACACAAAAGCACATGAAAAAGTAAAAGTAAAGGGCTGGGGATTTAGTTTAGCAGCGTAAGTGCCTGCCTGGCAAGCACAAGGTCATGAGTTTGATGCCTGGTACAAAAAAAAAAAAAAAAAAGCAAAAGTAAAATCTTCATTTCAGTCTTTACTACACCAGCTCATTAGACTCAATTGTCATGCAGAAAGAAAATGAGCAACAAAAGGTCAAAAATGAGCAATAAAAGCACCCTGCTTTCGATGTCCTGGGGGAAACAATCCAATCTATGCATTCTGCCTCCTCTTCTCTGAGAATGACCTTTGAAATATTCATGTCTTTGTGAAAAATTCAAAAATATAAAAGAGATCCCCTCATCCACAGCATCCTTGAGGCTTTCCCTTTGTATCTACCTTCATGTTGAGGATGAATCTATGCTGTCATTTTCCTCTATGCTCTGCATGCCTAATCTCTGACATGTGACTTCAGTGACTTCCTTCCTTCCTTGGGATACGTCCAGACTGGGAGCTCCCCCGCTGGGTCCAACCTCCATTTCCTGAGCACAGGTCACTTGTGGCACTGCAGAATCCTGGGCTTCTTTCCCCCAGCTCCACTTCTCCGCTCAGAGCTCCTCCTTCCATGTCGAGTAACTGGTGCTGCAACCCTGTCTGCAGAAACTTTCTGTTGTCTCTCTGAAGTTTGCCCTAATATCTCTCTCTCTGTGTTCCCCAACTCCTTTAAGTACAGACTGTGTGTCAGATTCATTCTACTGAGACAAAATACCTCAGAGAATCCATTTAAAGGAAGAAATACTTATGTTCGGCTTATTGTTTCAGAAGTTTCAGTGCATGGTCACCTGTCTCCATTGCTGTGGGGCATGGGACAGAGCGTGAGGGCAGGAAGCCTGTGGTGGAGCAAAGATGTTCACCTTATGGTAGTTGAGATGCAGACAGGAAGGGTGGGGGGCCAAATATAGCCCATAAAGGCATTGCCCCAAGGACTGCCTCCATCCTTCTGAGTCCCACCTCTCAAGTTTCTACTGCCTCCCTGTACCCCACCAAATCATAAACCCACCAATGCATTAATTCTTTGATGAGGTCAGAGCTCTCATGATCCAAGCACTTCCCTAGCGCCCACCTCTAAACCCAGGGTCCTCAGGGACCATGCCTCCAACACATGAGTCTTCAAAAGACACTTCCTAGGGCTGAGGATTTAGCTCAGTGACAAAAGTGCCTGCCTGGCAAGTGCAAGTTCCTGAGTTTGGTCCCAGGTATAAAAAAAAAAAAAAAAAAAAAAAGACATCTAATCATAAGAGTGGGAAAAGTTAAAAATCTTTTAGCATTCCCTTTTTCCTAGTTCCATCTCTTCTTTTCTCATGGAGAGACCACATTCTTTGCTGGTGATCCTAGACATTTGTTGTCTTATCATACAGTTGAATTTCTATCTTGAAAAAAATTTTAAGAATGCCAGGTCTGTCCAAAGCTCCTATTATTTCAGGTAAATCTTGCTCTGCTTCAATTCTTTGAATATAAAATGCTGCAGAGAAGTTGTCATTCCATGACTGGCCACTGATGTCCTAACAGGCTCCATGCAGTGGATTTTGACCTTCCTGGGAGCCTCCCTGAGCCCCTTTTCCTGAGGTCACATCTTCTGAATGCATGACCCATCTGTTTCCCCAAGAACTGTAACTGCTACTTTAAAATTCACTTACAAGCCTTTGAGTGTTTTACCCTGATCTTCCCTCTCCAATGTGTCCACAAGCTACATTATTATCACCCAGTAAATCCTTGAGAGTGGTCCATGAGGAGTTCTTAAACTGCATTCATCACTGGTTCCCTATCTGTTGCTGAGGATGCTTCCTGGATACCTTCACATTAATCACTATGTAGGTAGTTTTCTCATTGTGCTCTTAACAGGTTGAAATCCACTGCATGGAGCCTGTTAGGACATCAGTGGCCAGTCATGGAATGACAATTTCTCTGCAGCATTTTATATTCAAAGAATTGAAGCAGAGAAAGATTTACCTGATTTACCTGTGTATGTGTGTGTGCGTCTGTATATGTGTGTGTATATATATATGTGTGTGTATATATATAATATTTCAACATATATATATATCACCAAGGCTTCAAGCCAACTACATGTCCCACAGTGCAATTCAATTTAGACACTGATTTCTTGGAGCAGGTTGACTGATTCAGTATCACAAGACTGCCCTCACCCCCTGTACCAGTCACAATTACCAAGCCACCCACACGTCTGTCAGCCAACTATAAAGGTTACTGCAATTCCCTCTTCGAGCTCAATAGTGTCTTAAAACATCTCTCCAGTTTTGAGAACTTACCTCACATGCATTTTCTCGCTCATTGTGGAGTATAAAAGTGAACTGGCTAGGTGAAGATTAAATGAGGCCCAGAAACGTTCTGAGAACAGGAGGTGGTGTCTATGTGGAGATGCATCCAGCATCCCTGCATGTGATATGTTCACCAACTCAAAAGCTTCCCCAGCTTTGTCATTTAGGGATTTTGTGGAGGTTTCATGACCTAGGCATGACAGTCTAGATGGTTGGTCATTTGTGATGAACTCAACCCCAGCTCCTCACCATAAAGGCTAAGACAATGGGGCTGAAATTTCCAAGCTTCTTCTAGTCAGATCTTGATCTTTCTGGCAATGGGCTCCCTCCCGTGCTGAAGCTGTCTAGCTGCTCAGCATCTGTTAACAACTGTCACTTTATTAGAACAATGCACTATTCCGTCATTCTTATTATGCAGGAAATTCCAAGGAATTTAGTTGCTCTGTACCAGAAACCAGGGTCAAAGACCAAATACGGGTTAAACATATCTAATGCAAAAATCTGAAATCCAAAATGTGAAGCTTTTTGAGCACTAATAATTTCACAAATGGAAAATTCCACGCCTGACCTCATATGATGGGGTCACAGTCAAAACACATGTGCAGTATAAATATTTTGTAACATTACTCTCAGTTTATGAATAGACTATATATATATATATATATATATATATATATGTATGTATATATTCTATATAAATGAATTTCATGTTTATATCTGGATCTCATACTCAAGATTTCTCATTATTTATATACAAATATTCTGACAATCAAAATATACCAAATGTTTCAGGTTTTTGTTTTACACTAGGGCAAAAATATGATATTTACACATGGAAGTCTGATTTACAAAATTAAAAAACATAAAAATTACCAAATATACTAGACAGGCATTTCAGATAAGGAATATTCATCTTTTATCAATTTCTCATTTTATCACAATTGCTTACTATCTGTATCATCTTGGATAAATTACTTGATCTCTCAAATACCACTTCTTTTTTGATTTAAAGTGGAGTTAATATTAGTATCTATGTCAACGGCTGTTGGATTAAATGAGATAATACATGCAAAGCACTTAGAACAATGTCTGACATAAAGTAAATGCTAAAATGTATTATTAGATTATTCCTCCAATATATTTCTCTATGTACATTGCTATTTCTGAGCTAGCAGCAATTAGAATAGTCTCATCTTTCTCAGTTCTAATAATAAGAAATGTTTGCTGTGGTCATATTGTTTTTTCTTTTTAACTCTCTTTTTTTAATCTATTTAGCTTGAATTCTAGTAAGATTTTTTGCCTTCCTGAGGAAATTCCTGACCTCTCCACTCAGTCAATATGTCTTCTATCATTTCTCTTTCACTTTTTCTCTTCTTATATTTGATTACAAAATTACAAATTTAAAAAAAACTGGATCTTATTTATCCTTGAAAATCCAAGTGAGTCTAATTCCAAGAGACAGAGTAGTCTGGGTGTGTTCCTTCTAGATGTTTTTTGTAGCCTTGGGTTTATAAAAATGTCACTAAAATATTTCTCCAACTTAAACCAAGAATAGACGAACACCTCTGATAAAAAAAAGACCCCCCCTTTCATCTGGATCAGAAAATGCTCTTCTACTACCACTAGAGCCCAGAGCCCAGAGCATGCGCACACACACACACACACACACACACAGCCTCAGACAAAAATCTGGCTGAGTAAAAATCTAACTTTCTAAAACTCGTAACCCACAAGCACTGACCTGCATTCCTGGAGTAGGGGTTTCTTTCACAGGAAATCTCACTAATGTTTCTATCATACATCCTGTGCTTCCATAAAAGAGAAAGGGAGAATTCAGGATTGCTGATGCAGTGTGGCCCACCAATGCTTAACACAGACAATCTAAAAGCCTGTGAGAACAAATGAAAGAAGAAATGCAGGAGATGTATATCTAACCAAAGGCTGACAGGCAGAAATATTCAGGTAACCAAAACATCACAGTCTCTTAGCTTAAGAAAATGTAGTATTCTTTAAACTTGATGCTTAGGAGTGGGGTAAACAGAATTGGTCTTAGACAATACTGGGAGGTCATAAAAGTATGTTCCTCATACTTTCCTTGAATATTTACTTTTTCTGTTGTTTCTTTCTTTAGACTTCTACAAACATTTTCACCTTAGTGAGAGAGGGTGCATAAAATAACTCAACATGTACAATTTTTCCCAAGTGAAACTCTGCTCTCCAAATTCTAGTCTTTGGATTTTTTCTTTTTCAAATTTTCTAGAACAATGTAATCCAATGAAGATTAGGGATTTTTTGCTTCTTACCACAAATTATATAGACCTAATGCAAATCAGTTCTCCAAACGCAGGGCCTCTGGATATTTTCTTGGAGAATGGAGCAAGTGCAGTGGGCCTTCTGCATTCCAAACACATTTAAGAGGACAGATCAGTCAATAGAGATTCTGAGAGAGCCTTAAGTTCTCGCATGTCCACATACTCCGGGACCCCAGACAGAGTTCTCTGTGCCTGGATCCAGAGAACAAGAGATTGGGACCTCAGCAATCACGTTGGCCATTTGCCTTCTGCACCCTAATTTTTCCCAGTGAGCATTGCATCTTGACAGTTACTGACATAAAACCAGTTCTTCATTTCTACATCCACAAGCCTGCTCTTCACATGTTGCTGTGTTATTCAGAGTGTCTGCCATCCCTCCCTGGGACTAACCTTGTACTGCCAATACCCACTCTGTGCCAACAGCAAAACCTCTGCTGAGGATTCTGAATGTGCTGGGCTCAGCAGGGGATCGTAGCATGGGGCATCACAGACAATCACAAAACAGGCAGCTGGTAACCAACCTTGTATTTCTTCTATAAGCAAGCATGCTGGAACATATTTCTGAATTCTAAGGATCAGTGCCACTATCCCCACAGTATCTTTTATCCTTCCCTCACCCATTTTTTGTGATACTGAGAATCAAGCCCAAGGCCTTTGTACTGAGCTACACCAGTACTCTTCTTATTTTGAAATAGAATAATGCTAATTTGCCTAGGATGTGCTCAAATTTATGACCCTCTTGCCTTGGCCTCTCAGTATTGCTCTTTTATAGTAATTGTGTCACAATTATCCATTTAGTCTCTACTTCCCTTGTAAGCTGAGAGCATCATGATTTCAGCTCAAGCATTTATATTCAGGAATTAGCCAGTGAATAAGATATAATCCCAATTCTAAATGAGTACGGGAGAATACTGAACAGCTACTCTCATATTTACCATAGAGTTGGGGTCACTGTTGTTCAGTAAGTGAACAAAAAAATTCACAAGAAGCCAAACCACCATGGACTGGACCTGCAGTGTCGTTATATGTAATACTGTTTAAAGTGTCATAGTACAAGCTTAATCTGCTGCTCCCACAGCTCCTCCTGCTATTTCCCTAGCACTTTGTCCAGCCTGGAGAATTACTCATACATATAATACAGTGTTATGAGCTAAGGGTCCTCTCCAAGTGAGAGAGGGAAAGCCCATGAAAGGTTCCAGTGATCAGGGAGTGCAATGTGTTTACAGGTAGTTGTGGATGCACTTATATTTTTTTCTGTAGTAGTGATTGTTGATGCAAAGCTGTATCCCTTGAGTCCCTTGGTGACATTTGTTACTTGGCTTCCTAGTCCTTAAACAGAAATTCTGTCCTTTTCACTGAATTGCTACTCCTTTGTTAATGTTCTGTCTCCCCCAAGTCCCAAACAGAGCATTTGACATTTGTTATTGGTACAAGAGCATCATTTACTGAGTGTGCATGGAAACAAGTTTCCCCCAAGGGGGGAGATGACTGATGATGGTGGATCTCCTCACCCTTCTTCTCTTCATTCAAACATAGCAGCAATTTACAGCTATGCTGGACCTGTGGAGGGGTCCTAACAGGGCTATCTCCTAGCTTTGGGGAGAGCTATTGCTGCAGCAACCAGACAGCAAAAGATGGCAGGTCTTGGAGTGACAGAAGATGATGGAGTGGGAACTCCAGGGATGTCCACTTCATAGGAAATGATGAGACCCTAGGGAGAAGTCTTGTTTCGGTAACCACAAGCTGTTTCCTCAGAGTCTGCTGTGAGCCAGATATTTGTCCTGGGTGTTGGAGATGACAAACATAAATAACAATACCTGGTCTCTGCCCTGAAGGTGCTGATTGTCTTAATAGGGGCTTTACACCTCAATCTGTTAATCACTTCAAGCTGCAACTCTGATAGGTAATATGTACAGAAGATGTGGCCCTATGAACTTCTACAATAAAAAGAAGGGAATCAGTCAACAGGGTCACAGTATTTTAGTGGAGAATTTTTCATTGGCTCCAAATGACAAATTAGCTAAGTATGAAATGGTGGAACAAGGAGGTTTTGTGCAGAGGGAGCTGTAGGTACAAAGGTGGGACATCAGGAGGGGACCTGGCAGGTACTGGGTTGTGCTGGCAGGCCAAGGAGAGCAGACAGAAATCTGGGACAAGGAGGAGCCTGGAGAGGAAGAAGAGATGGCCCAGTGGTTTGCAGACCCCATGTTTCCAGCCTGTCCCCCATTCCAAATGCCGCACTTGGCCCTCTGTGCAGTCTGCATCCCCATCTGTCAGTCACCCAACCCCTGATCAAAAATATTATTTTTACAAAATTAAATATGTAGTGAACATGTACAGACCTTTTGAACATTATCATTTCCCAAACAAGACCATTTAATAACTGCTTATGTTATGTTTATATTGTGCTAGGCATTAAAAATAATCTAGAGATAATTTAAAGTATATCAAAGGATATACATAGATTATATGCAAATACTCTTCTATTTTATGCAAGAAACTTGAGAATCTGTGGATCTTGGTAACTTCTGGGGTCCTGGAACCAAACAGTCTTCGATATTGATGACAGGTTCTTAGCAAGGAATGTAAACTCTGATAGACAATAGTTTATGCATTTATCCTTCTGATGTTGCCTTATTGAGTGCAATTTTGTGCCCAACCATAATGATAGAAAGAAGGAAATTCACACTCTTCTCCCTGAGGAAAGCCTCATCTCAAAAGATACAAGGAGGGAGAAATGACCTTGTACTGTGGCAAGCAGCATTGTCAATCCATGTTCCTGGTCAGGAAAATAGAGACTCAGCTGTGATGAGGTGTAGTTGGTCAGGAACCGTGGGCCTCTGCTTTTGGTGTAAGTTGGGAGCTGACCCTTTTCCCAGCCCCAGGACCCGTTAGTTTCCCACATCTCTCTTCCCTTGCAGCCCCAGCCCTCAGCCTCCAGTGCCATGCAGTGTAAACCCTTCCTGGAGAGTTGTTTCTCCTTGTGGTCATACAGTAACAGGCTACTAAACCTGCCTGTGGGGTGAATTATGAGCTGGTCCCTGGAGCCCCAGCCTCTGTTACCCACAAAATGAATTGTGGCACTCCAGGCTGCTGGGCTTTTTATTTATTTATTTGTTTGCTTTAGCATATTTTAATCCAATCATTAAATTGCAATCTGCCACCCATCCCCAACCCGGACTGTCTTCAGATGGAACAGATTTTTCACAGGTAATGATACCTATAAAGTTTGGGGATGTCAGCCACCAGAACAAACTGGGAGAGGGGGAAGGGAGGGTTTGCAGAAATGTACCCACCTGACTGGGCTGTGGCCATCCTGCTATTGCCCTGGGTTCAGCCCGAGCCATCCCAGTGCCCAGCTCTTCCTGGGCAGCACCTATAGCCTTCTGCAGCCTGCAAACCCTATACTGAGAAGCCAGTGGTAAGTATCTGCACCTTGTCCCTGTATGCATAAGATCATCCCTGCACCACATTGTGCCAGGCAGTAAAGGTGTCACACAACCTGCCTTTATGGTGTCACACAAGGAGAAACCTGCACTGATAAATCAAAGGCAAAAAGGATGCCAGATGGTGCCAGGGAGCTTGTGTTCTCGAGGTCATCCATCTGATCCTGGGCTGCTCTGCGCTAGGGGAGCGACATCTGACAGCTGGGCCATGACCCTGTAAAGTGTAACCATCGTCATATGTTATATTAGCACCACTAGCATGTTAAATGTCATGCTGGCTCATTCCAATGGAGCTTCACATCAGTCCAGGGAACAAAACAGGGTAGTTGTCACGATGAAACTAAGACGTAGGGAGCGTGGTGTAGATTGTCCAAGGAAACACTTGGCTCATAGAGCATTCTCAATAAATTCATCTTTGTACAATGAATCCATTTGTGCTGCCCCAAAACAGCCTGAGAAGTATTTCTGAAGGTTTGTTTTTGGAATCACATGCCCACACATGTCTAGGACTGAAAGTCTGGGTATCTTCAGCTTGCAGCTGACCAAGGTGGGGAAGAGATGTCCACTAGTTCCCCCTGATTGGTTCTTGTGCATGTGAGACTGCTTCCTACTGGAAAAGGTACTTGGAAGCCATAGCTGCACAATAGGCAGGAAATGATAGGTCTCCACACTGAGCTTATAGAGGAGGAGGGCGTAATCTAAGTACATAGCATGTTTACTTAATTTTTTCAACAACCCGAAGTAGATGGTATTAATATATTCTATACGAATGATAGGACTGAAGCACAGAGTTTGAGCAACTTTCTGGAAGGTTCAAAGATATAAAGCAGAGTAATTGAGCATCTGATTTCCAAGTCTAAGACGCTGGCTGATTTACCATACCACTTTTTATTTTCTTCCAGAACACACAAGTGCTTACTCTATGTATCTATTAGGGTCCTAGTCACTTCGCTGCCTGTGTCCTGGTACAGGTAGAATGCTGGAAGCAGCTCTTGCCTGCAGTAGGACTGGGAGCTTAGGAAAGGAAAGAGATCATTGCTGAACTGAGAAACTCGGGTCTTTCAAACAAATTAACTGTCAAAGCCACACAAGTCTGTGCATTATCTGCAGTGTCAGAAAATGGACTCAAGGTACAGAGCTGCCTCAATTCTTTCAAGACAAAGAGAAGTCCAACCTGGATAGACAGCTCAGGATTCCAGGCTTATAGTCCTTTACCATCCACCGGATCATAGGCTTTAATGTCTTGCATCACATTTTAAACTCTGTATTTTAAAACCTATAAAAGCAAGTTATATATCCCTCCTCTTCAGTATTCTCTATCAAGTTGTGTCTCAGTGAAATAAGCAAATGTACGTAAGCAAGGGCAAAGTACCTGACCCGATGATTTAATCTCATAGCAAGGGTCTTCATATTTGTATCTGGGGTCTGCTGAGCAGAGGCTGTTGTTTTAGATCCTTCTGCTCACTCAGCCTATTGTCATGATTCCTCTATGACACAAGCAGGGGAATTACAGGAAGTGTCTCCAGGTGTCAGAGCACTCTGTGATGACACAAGGCAGCAACCGACAAGCTGTGGCTAAGTCCATTGTTCCAACAAGTCATCCTGGAATGACATTCCCTGTTAATACTCTTTTCCGGATTATCAACTACCTCCAAAAGGAAAATTCTGACACTGATTCTAATGACTGAACAATGATTTATTATTTGTTCCCCTAATACTCCCAAGTTAAGCAAGATGGCAAACTTCTAAGTTTGAAGGGTCGTCTCAAGGCCACCATTTTAATAAATCAATCTAATTTTAAAATCAATCAATTATACTGCTTCTGAGATTCAGAATGGAGCTCAGAAGCCCCCTGGTCCATCCTTCCTGTTTCCAAATTGGACAGAATCCTACGCCATCTAATTTATGGTATCTGATTTTTCATACAATGTCTACTGATGGCTTTTAGCAAGAAAGAAGCTCTTTTTCTGACAATACAGATTTCTAAGAAAACTTCTACAGTGATTGGGTTAAATTCAAGGAATATAGCACTGAAGAAATGATGCACAGTGGAGAGCAGGAAATTTTAGAGACAGAGCATCAACTTGGTACTCAGATATCTCTAATTTTCAAATCTTTGTTCTTCTACTTAAGAGCTGGGAGGACTTAAGCAAGTCATTCAACCTCTCTGGGGCTTCAGAGGCATTTTCCTCATCTGTTAAGCACAGATCTGGGTAGTTTCAGGATTACTGAGATACTATATTCAAAGGGCACAGCCATGCCTGACACACAGCAGGTCTTCCATCCATCTGATTTCCCTTTGTGCTTCTCCAGCTCCCCAACATTTGGCTTCACACTCAGGACAGGGTATAAATTTGGGCTCCACAGATTATAACTGAGACACCACACAGGAAAGAAAACCAAATGCCTTGTTGGGAACAGAGTGCTTCAAGCTGTTGGAGAGAACACCACCATTTTTGATTTAAAAATTGATGCACAGGTACCCAAGGCAAATGGCCTTGGAACAGGTACATCCAGACTGTAAGGCTGCGTCCCCCATCTCCAATGGGGTGGCATGGATGCTGTCCCTCTATGTCTCAACACACTTATCCTATTAGTTCTGAGGTCTTGGGAAACACATGCAAAAAGAATAATAAACCCAAGAATGAGCCAGATACCCAGGAAGGGAGGGAAGGGTGGAGAAGGGAGGGGTGGGAGGCATGTGAGGTTTCAGTCGCTGCTCACCAACTGCTTCCTATCCTCTATGGATTTCTTGTCAATGATTATTCAATCTCAGGCCTGACCTTTCTATTCTAAATAACACCACAATATCAGCACGGCCCAGCCCGCAGCTTTTGCAGGAAATTAACTGTATCTGGTTCTCACAGGAGACCCAAAAAAATCCCCTCAGTAGCTAAGCTAAGCCCAGACTGGTTTACAGAAAAAAAGAGCCAGCATTATCTTCTTCTCATACATTCCTCCTAATGCCCGTCTAAATATCACAGAGCCCCCAGCTGTTTAATTCTAATAAATACTCATCTATTCTCAAAACAGACAAATGTTAGGTCTCAGGTGGGCCCCAAGCATTTTGTGTGGTATGAAGAAGGAAATATGGAGAAAAAGAACCTGGCAGCTCCCAGACAGTGTTAGACTTCGATACGCGTACAGTACCAGCCTCAGAAATTGGCTCATGGTTTCCAGTTGAGCCAGAGCCTGTCACGATGTTTTAAAGCAGTGTTCGTACTGAGATGTTGCTCTTTCCTCCAGTGTATCCTGAGATCTCTGTGCATCCCCATGGGACCTGCAGGGTGCTGTGATAACTGAACTTGTGTCTCCATGCATCCAGGCAACTGGGGGGCAGAAGAAGCAGTGTGCATTTGACAGTTAGAGGTCCCTGCTTCTGTTAGGAAGTCTTGTCCCTGCCCAGAGTTGGGCTTTGGACATGAGTCCAGATGGTTATACCTCCCATGGGGTCCCTACATGCAATACAAGACAAACCAAGAGGCAAGAAGGCCTTCTATACTTCCGAGGCTGGTTTATTTGCAAATAATGTGGTCCAAGGCATGAGTGAAGTAAAGGGAAGGACCAGTGGATATCTGAGTGTGGGAAATGCTTGAATCCAGTCAATGCATGTGAAAAAAAAACTCTCATCAGTTTCTGAGATTTAAAGAATCCTAACCTTTTTAAATGGTTAAGGGTCAGTGAGAAGCTCCCCAAGAATCTTTCAGTCCAGTGCCTCACCCTCCAAGTCATGTTCAGTGCACGGAGCCTGGCATAGCATTCTGACTCAGCTCTTCTGAGTCCCTCTCAGAGCCAGTTGTGACCACTGTGACCCAGCACGTTGCAATTAACTGTGTTGTTCATTTGTTTTGGTGCTGGGAGTTGATCCCAGGGTTTTTGCACCGAGCTACTTCCCCTGTTGTTTTTGTTTTGCTTTGTTTGGTTGTTAATCTTTAAATTTTGAAGTGGCTAAATTGCTCAGGTTGGGCTCAAACTTTCATTCCTCCAACCTCAGTCTCTAAGAGTGCTACAAGTACAGCCATGCTACCCTACATTTGGCTGCACAACGTGGATCTTAATGGTGTCCAACCTGTACTGTTTCCTCAGGGAGACCCTTGCTGGCAGTGAAGAGGATGCTCTTGGAATTTGGCAGATGGCCCTCTGACAGGTCTCACATCACTCGCATAAATCAATAATAAACTGTTATTTTAACCCATGGGTGATGCCACACCACAGTCAGTTCCAAACTTGCCTTTCGGCTGTGGAGGTGTGCTCTGTGTTAGGGTGCTATTGCTGGTTGACAGTGGTGCTCCACAGAGCTTTTAGGCCACTGAAAACCCTGCAAACCACAATTCTAAACCCAAGTTAGAACCCCTCAAGATTTGCTGCTGTCTCTAGCTATGCTTGTAAGGGAGACCGGAGAACCCATATGGGCCAGGAGGAAGCAAAAGCTTCCCAGATTTGGCTCCTTATGACTCTGAAAGGTTTCTAGAGAAGACCCGAGGAATGTGACTATCTACCTGTCTGCTGGTTCACACGCGCCTGAATCTCACAATGACAATCTGGGCTTTGGCTGTGCCCCACCCAGCAGCAGTTAATGGTCACATCAGGTGAGATTAAATCCAATCTTAAACTAAGCAAAATGTGCTCATAGAGTTTAGCTAGTAACAGTACAAACGGGTAAGTAGCAGGTGCCTAATGGAAGCACACACAGTAGGTGCTTTCCAGACTAGAGGTTTCAGTGGGTAGAATCTCTGGGGAGATCTCTGAAAAACTGGGACAAAGCTAGGCTCTCGAAGTCAGGTAGGATTCAATGGATGGATATTATTGCCTTCAATTTATTGGTCCAATAAAGCAGGCACTACATGGTAGGTAAATAAATGTAAAGCAGCTTGGCAGTTTAATGTGGGTATGTGCACAGGCACAAGTAGCTGGTGGTTTGAGTTTTCATGAACTGATCAAAAGCATTTTCCTACAGATTTCATGGCACCTCATTTTAGGACATCCTAGTGACCTTGCTCTGGCATGGACAGATGGGACAGGGTCTTGGAGGAAAGGTCGGGTCTGGATATTTGTGATTATCAAATCCTTGCAGGCGAGTGTCAGGATGTCTGCTGTTTTGCAAATCTGCATCCTCCAGGAGTCCTTGGTGAGCCAGTGTGTATAACTTTGAAGGTGGCCTTTCTCTTCTGTCTGATACAGTCTCCAAATCTCAAGTCAGAAAGAACGAATCACTCTTCCTTATTACTCTACTGCATTCCTTTCACAAAACAGACAAGGAACCTTTTTTAAATTGCACTTGTTTGTGTAGAACAGTGCACAAAACCCCAAGGTTTCCTTTGCAAAGACCAAGACAGTATCTTACTCATCCCTAGAGGTGTCCTCAGCCTCTAGCCCAATAGCAAACAACTTATGTTTAATACATGTTGAAAGGTATAATACTCTCCCTCAGGTCATCTTCATCTTTATAGGGTGGAATCTCAGATTCCATGTAGCATGTGAAGAAGGCTTATGCAGAGTTACAAGAATTTATTATTTCAGTTTGAGGCCTCCTCTAAGGAACACACTTATCACTCTGTGCAACCTTCACTCTCCTCCTGGATACTTCTGATGATGGGGGACTCCCTCCCTCCACATTTAGGGACAATGCTAATGGAAGCATCTTCTTTATAGAACATGTAGTAACCTGCCTTTCTTAACTCCCATGTGTCACCATTATTCTTTCCTGAGAACTTTAAGTGGGGAAATTACTGGAAATTCACTATGCCAGGGGATCTAATCCATCATGCCCATAACTACTTTTCAAGCCTCTGTGGACATGTGTCTAGAGCCTCTTTGGATTTGCCTCTCCTCTTCTTTGATTGAGTGGAAGATTTGTCTCTTCACTTTCGTAATTATTTGTTGTTATGGTTTGTGTCTAGATGTCCCCCCCAAAGCCTCATGCAGTCATGGGGACAGGCTCCTAGAGTTTGTGATTGATTCATGATTCAATGCTAGGTTTACTCACCCTGGAGCAAGTAGCCTGCATACAATATAAAGGAGGGGGAAAAAAAGCTTTCTCTCTCTCTTCTCCCTTTTTTGATCTTGTTGCTTTTGCTGTCTTCCACTACTATGAACTGTTGCCCCTGTGCCATGCCACTGTAACTTGGAGCTAGCTGAGTATGGACTGAAACTTCCATGAACTGTTAGCTAAATACACCTTTCCCTCTTTAATTTTGGGCATCAGGTATTTTGTCTCAGCAATGACAGAAAAGTATTCAACACAGAATTTGGTACCAGAGAAGTGGAGTCATTGCTGTGACTATTCATGACCATATAATTCAAGAGTCTTTGAGAATGTCTTGTGGCAAGAGTTTGGAAAGGTTCAGAGATGTTACCTGAAAGAATAGTGCTGGAACACCTTAGACTGTTGTGTATGGCAGATTTATGGTCTGAGTTCAGAAGGCCAGAAAACTAGTAAAGACCAGGTTCAGGAGGTTTCCACTGGATAGAAGGACTATATATTGGCTGCAGGAATCCAGATGATGTATGTTACGGGTTGGCAGAAAGTTTGTCTGCATTTTGCTCATGTCCAGAGATTTTGCCTAAGACTAAGATTAAGGGTGGTGGGCAAATTAACTAGGCAGAAGAAATTTCAAGGCAGTTGAATGTTGAGGCTGTCGCATGGCTATTGTTGAGGGCTTTTAGTCAGAACTACGTTGAGAATCAAGAGCAAAGAGCCCAGTAGAATGATTTAAAACATTATAAGTTTGGCCAGAAAGGAAGCTTCTGTAAAGCTGTGAACTACAAAGATGGAGCTGAAGAAATCTTGATTATAGAGAAGGAACAGGAGAATAGAAAAAATGCCCTGAGATCATCACAAGAAGCGGCAAGTCTCTACTCTTTGCAGCCTCAAAACTGCAAAAGTGAAAGACTTTGCTTTGAGGAGAAAGCCAGAGAGTACCATGTTCCAGAATAGCAATGGCATAGAGAATTTCTTTCTTAGAATCAGATTCAGTGTTCAGTAACGCAGGCACATGATTCCTACAACCAAGAGAGAAGAAAGTCTGGCTACTGCTCCAGCTGGCAGCAGACCTTGACATCATCCATGTAGCACTGGTTTTAGGTGCATGCACAATGCAAGACTTCTGAGGTTAAAAAGGCTTTCACCCAGATTTAAGAAGAAGGCCTGGAAGATCAGGCAATGTGCTCTCAAGAGGGCAATATGTGAAACTGTGAGGGTAAAGCCAAAGACACAGTTCAGACCCCAGAAATTTGAAGAAGCCAGAAATGTATATCATTTGAGGAAAGCTGCAAGGCAGGAGCAAAGTGGGCCTAAGAGACAAGTCATTAGAATTACAGATACAACCACTTGAAGTTGTATAGAGGTGGAGACCTTTGGAGCTCACAGCTTGTCAGATTGTTTCAGATGTTACACATGGAACAAAGACTTGATGATTTCCCTGCTGGATGTTGGACTTCCTTTGGTCACATTTCTTTCTATCCTCCTGTTTGTACCCTTTGGAATGGTAATGATCTTGTGCAATTGAATGTTAGAAGTGTTTAATTTTTCATTTATACAGGGGCTCACAGTTAAGAGTTTGCCTTAGATCTTGGAGGAGACTTGGGTTTTAGAGCTTTCAGCATTACTAAAACCATTAACACTTTGACAACTCTTAGAGATGAGTTAAAATACCTTTTGCATAAAGGGATATGCATGAGTCTTTGGGGGGCCAGGGCAGAATGTTATGGCTTGTGTCTAGATGGCCTCCCAAAGTCTCATGCAGTCATGGGAGTGGGCTCATAGAGTTTGTGATTTACTTATGGTCCAATGCGGGAATTATGGGTTTGAGTGCTACACCCACCCTAGGGTGGGTAGCCTATATACTATATAAGGAACAGAAAGAATCTTCTCTCCATGCTTCTCCTTTTTTGCTCTTGTTGCTTTTGCTGTTTTCTGCTACAATGAACTATTGTCCTCTGCCATGTCCCACTCTGCCTTGGACCAGCCATGTATCTACTGAAATCTTCATGAACTGCAAGCTAAATAAACCTATCCCTCTTTAGTTTTGGACAATGAGTGTTTTGTCTTAGCAATGAAAGGAAAGTAACCAACAGACATCTTTTTAGGAAAAGCCCATATTATCACCAGCTGTTAATGTAGACACCCACAGTGGGATGTAAGGAACAGACATTCTATCCTCCTTTGTTCCAGATGCTGCACTTGCCTTTGCTTTTGGGCCACCCCTCACACCATTGGTCCTTAATGAGCAGAGTCATTGATGCTCCCAAGCCTTTTTTCAGGTGTGCTGCTGATAAGCCCTGGGCATTTGTGCAGTTTGCTGTTCAGATTTAATTGCAGTACTTGTACATTTATCCTTGTTAAATGCCACCCTATTAGATTTGGTCCTTGAGTTCAGCCTGGCAAGGCCTTTTTGGATCTTGATTTTCATCATGCAACATATTAGCTCATTATTCTCAGACAATGCATTTCATGTGCGACAAAGAGCTACCATTTTTGGAGTGTTTGTTTTTTTTAACCAGACACTGTGTTACATGGCACATTATTTCCTTTGACTCTCATTCCAGCTCACTGAAGTATGTGTAATAATCCCCATTTTATGTGAAAAGAAACCATGGCTCAGAAAATTTAAGGTGCTTTTCTGGAACACACGACCAGTGTAATAGAGATAGCATTTGAATCCAGCCGTGTCTGCCTCTCAAGGTCTTGTGCTAGCCCGCATCCCGTACTGCCTCTGTGTTAATGTTTTGAACAAGATAACATAAGACAAATCCTTGTGGCAAAACACTGCAGAGTACTTTCGGCTGAGGTCCGGAGTCCTTTATTGGTGTGTTTCCACATTACTCAGAATTATCCCAAAGAAAAGAAAACACAAATTTTGTTTGACATTTTGAAGAAACAGTTACAACAGTTCTATGCTGTTCCAAGACCTTCCTTACCAACTAGTAAAATATAAATGTGAAGTTTCTGTTCATTTCATCCTGGTTTCTATATGTGCCAGATTATTTTTATGGGTTTTTTTTTTGGAGGAGGGGTTGGCTTTTGTGTTTGGTCTTCCCGCCCTGCCCCGTTTTGTTCTTTTCTTGTGTCAGAAATCTAACTCAGGGCCTTGCATCAGTCCCAGACTATTCTATTACATACTCTGAGCCATAAATCTATATTCTTACCCAAGATGTATTATTAAGCCTTGTTAGTAGGTAGAGTAGGGGTGAGGTACCCCTTTTTTTAGCAAGCCTTTAAAAGCAGCAGCAGAGAAAAGCCCAAGATATCTATCTTACTGTTCCCTTAAACATCCCACATGCCCTTCCTAATTCATTATAGATCATTTTTCTATGAATTTACACAAAGAATTATTAAATGTGATTTAAAATCTTCACCAGGACAACTTTAGTCTATAAATTTCCATTTTTATGTACATGAACCTCAGAGCCAGTGTCCAACAACAACCTCATACATGGGCTTTAAACTTTTCTTCCTGTTGGCTTTTAACTTCAAAATCCTAATTAAGTTTTGAATAGTTTATTTTCCAACACATGCCTTTGACCTAAGACCACAGAGGAATCCAGAAAGAAAAAATGCAGACACTGGACTTCTTTTAAAGATTATTTAAAAAGTATCAGTAAAAGAAAGAAAAACAAGACATAGGGGCATAAAAGGGAAAGACACACATTTTGATCTTTTTTTTTTTTTTTGGTATGGAAACAGAACTTCAGAGAGGATAGGTCTGCAAAGCTGATAAAGAGGCTGCACTCCCAGAATTCTGAGATGTGTACTTTCCAAGGAGGGCCTGTTCCCTACTGCCATGGTTCACTTGAATTTTTCCTTCCCCTGTTGAACATAGTCCGATAGAAGGGGACCATCAGACCTAGCAACTGGACCCTGTCACAGTGCAGTCCTGTTGTCCCATTTGTCAGGGGCACCTTTCTTTCCAAGTTCTCCATTCTGTGAGAACCTCTGTACTGCCTGTTATGGTATGTATGCATATGTGTAAGATAATTTATATCATTTACTGAATTATATGCAATATTGTATATAATGTAATGTTAAATATAAATATTTTATGCATACTAATAAATTCTTACTGTGTATTTTTCACACATGTCACTCCATGTTCATAATCTTTTTCTTACTGTACATTTTAACAGAGGTGAAATCAATGTAGATCAGTGTAGATGGAAAAATGGGGGACCCTGAAGCAGTGAAACTTCCCCTTGAAACATTCCTCCACCACAAATCCCTTTCACATGGAAGCTAAAGATACAGAATTATACCAAATCCAATTCCTTATAGATTCAGAGATACCCTAGATTGGTGTAGTCTACAAGTCCATGATCATTTTACTAGAAGTACAAAGACCTTAGAAAACATCAAAGCCACCTGTATCTGGATACTGGTGAAAAAAATGTGTCCCTTATACAGTGTGGCTTAGTGTCATAGTTGGTCTTAGTAGGGTCCTTTGGGGTTGGTCTCTGAGGGGAAATCAGTACTGAAAAAAATTAATGAAGACTTAGACCTATGAAAGAAAAAGATGAAGGAAGTACGATCAGGTGAGGAAGTTGTCAAGTAGGGACACAGATCTGAAACCACCCTTTAGATGGAGCCTCCATGGGACAGAGATGGCTACACCTTTAGACCATTGACCTGCACAGGAGGTGCTGGAGACAAACTTCCCAGGAGCACACATACACAGAGACAGCTCACCACCCTCCCCAGCTGGGTCACAGGCCTTCTTGAAGAGAAACGAGAGTGATGGATATGCATGACCTCCTCAGCTGCCACCCAGCTGGAATTTTGTTTTATTGATTCTATGTAAGGACCAAGTCTACAGAGATATGGTTACAGTGATTTTAAAATAGTATTTTTTTCATTGGAAAGTAAAAGAGCACTGTTTCAATAATTACAAAGGCTATATATATATATTTCTTCATTAAAGCATTTTACAGCGGAGCAGGCATCTGGGCAGCCACTGGAAACGGCCTGAGGTGTCTCTGGTGCGGAGGTCGATGAGCTCAGGACAACCCTTTGAGTTTTGCATTAGCGAGTAGCTCCACAAAGTAATAAATAAATTATTGTTAAGCACTTTACAAATAGAGTGTTAGGTAAATGCTAAGTAATCATAATAACATAGTAGTATGCTGATCTTGATAAACGGGTCGGCTTCCATGTCATTTAAAATGGGTCACACAGCAACATCTACAAAGATGAACGAGGTCCGCGTCCACCGGGCTGGTTAACAGCTCAGTGGACTCCGCAGGGAGGCCAGGGGCTCCTCCGGAGTTGCTTGGTCCCCTTCCCCTGCTCTCTGTGGGACAATCAGAAGAGGAGAAGGATTCTGGCTGCCTTAAGGAAGTAGTAAAAAGACTCCTGTGCAGGGATATTGAAAGTAGGCTGTGGTGAGTGCTCAGGGATGTGCATTTCTGAGAAGTCAGGGTTAATCTAGAAGGGCTGGGGGCAGGGAATTAACATTTACTGAGCACCTCCCATGACCCGGACACCGTGCTCTCAGTGCTCTGTGTTTATTATCTCATTTATCCTCCAGGCCAGCACATGAAGGTAACCGAGGAGGGAATAAAGCAGACTGCACTACGGTTTTCTGTAGAAAAGCAGAAAGGCTGAGTGAACGCTGTAGCTGCTGTTTTCCTTTTGCATTTGGGAGTGGGATCTTAACATGGGGAGAGTTCCCCGGGGTCAGGAAAGCCTCGCGCAGTGATTTGTCACTCACAGGCTGGGGCTGCACCAGAAAGGACTCCTGCACACCTAGACTGTGCACCTAATACAGACTGGACGTCAAGGGTTGGCACAGCCTCATGCAGACCTTTCAAGCACCTTAGCAACATTTAGCAGCTATGGTCAAATACTTCACCACTGAATAGATGTGCATTTGCTTATTTAATCTTATAAAATCCTGTGATGCACGTTTTATCACCTCTTGGATGAGAACACTCTAAGATTTTGTTGTGTAAATTGTCATAAGGCATAGACCTACTTCCAGGGGAAGAAAGCAAGAACCAGGTTAGTCCGCTAAGCCTGGACTTGGAACTGTGTGGAAATCTTGTACCCAATCCTGATATTTGGGGGTTTGTTTGCTCTTTACCCATCCACGGGCTGTGTTCTCAATAATGAGTTCATTATTTGCCCTTTGTTTAAGGTGCCAGATTTTAAAGGCATAAAAGTAGATCAGTTGTTAACTGCTTTATGGAGTAAAATTGACATATAATGAATGGCCCATTTCAAATGGACAATTTGGTTAAATTTTGACATATGAACATACACCCCAGGGACACCATTGCCACCAATCAAGATAATAAACATACTCATGACTTCCAAAAGTTTACTTCACTCAGCTCCTTACCTTGTCCTCTTCTCAGACAACTGCTGATCTGTTTTCTGTCACTATATTTAGCTTGTACTTTCTACAGTCTTATATAAACATAATCATACAGTAATATACTCATTCTTGTCCGGCTTCTTTCACTGGACATATTTATTTTGCATTTCATTCAAGTGTTTTCTTTTCCTTTGTTTTATTTACAAAGATAAAGACTTTGAATAATTAGTATTTTTTTTTAATTTTAGCTTTGAATTCAACTCAGAGTCCAAATTCCCATCCTGTCACTTCCTTTTTTTTTTAATTTTAGAGAAAAGAAAGCAATAAAAACAATGAAACAAAATTTAAAAAACAAGACGATAGAGTAACAATGGTTAATACATTGTGTAATATTATCTTCAAAGTAATTGCTCAGAGTACAAGATATAGGCATGAAAAACCGACAAAACAATTCTAACACAAACCTTTCTTTCCAATGAACTAAGAGAAATTAGGAATATAGCTATCTTAACTATTTTGTATAGATAGATAGATAGATAGATAGATAGATAGATAGATAATACATAGATAGACAGATAAATAGATAGATTTTCCTTTTCTCTTCTTTTCTCCTTTCTCCCATCCTAGTTTCTTTTTCTTTTGGAAGAGTTTCTTTTCACTTCACAATATTTATTGTACATTTTGGATCTTCTTTACTTTCAGCTTCTCACAGTAGGGAAACAAAATGATGTTTATATATGTAAGTCCTGATTTATTTCACTTATGAATATGATCTCAAGTTGTATCCATTTACTTATGAAAGTCCCAAGCTTATCCTTCTTTATCTGTCATTTCTTATCTATGTAGCAAGTGTCAAGTTTCTTGACTTACCTGAGGCTTAGTTTTTTTCTTTTCATATATCAGTATGAACTGGGCAAAACTGCATAGTGCAGTATCTTTATAGGAAAATCACTTACATTGCAATTAAAATAAAAAAATTTAAATAATAAAATAATGTTTTCATCAAAATCTTTTTGCTATCTCAATGTCAAATATCAATACTTTGCATATATTGTGACAAGTAGGATATTTAAAATGATGTATGAATTGGCTTCTTAATCTTCACAGCAAGCCAGTGAGGTGTGTGGGTCTATTACCCTTATATTACAAGGAGGAAACTGAGATAGAGAGGTGGGAGAATCAGAATTTGAACTGTGGCCATGTGGTTTAAGACTGTGTTATTGTCCATTATAATTTGGTTGCCTTTCAATATACAGTAGCCCCGAAGTAGTTTAAGGGCATCACTGTAGGGAAAAACAATCTAGATATGAAGATCATGTCAATAACTAAATAAATGAGAAATGGAAAATAAAATAGCAAAATTGTTGTTAAAGCACCAACTATAATTAAGGGATATGAAATATTTGTAAACATTTTAGGCATCTATCTGTCATTTAAATTTATGAAGAGTAATCCACTTGTGATTCTAGAGTTAACTGTGGGAGGGTCAAAGTCTAAGAATGTGTGAAGAGTTATAGCCGCCAGAGCAGAGTTACAGCAGCCAGGGTGTCCTGGGTGTGAGCATCAGGGTTTTAGAGCCGGTCCAGAAGGTAAGCCCACCCCTGAGACTGCACATCCCCAGTGGACCAGATCAGCAGACAACTAGCATAACACAACGGACAGACATGGCTGCCTTCTGGGTTATCTTCAGTATAGTAATTGGTATTTACTAAAGATCTGGATTTTGAAGGAACAGAGAGAGGGAGGTTTTAAGTTCAGAGAACCAAACATTTCTTATTTGTCTGACATGCATGGGAGATCTCCCTAACTTTGAAAAACTATTGTTTGGAGTACAGGAACAGGGGATGAAAGATACAAATAAAATGACTTCATGGTAAGAAAGTCCTGGATTTAAAGGACATTTAGAGGTCAAAATCCTTAGTTAGTGGTGACTATTTGGAAATAGATAGGAAAGGACATTTGACCTTGAAGCCATCTATGAAAATAAAGAGTTGAGGTGGATTTGTGTAAACTGGTGATGGGGGCAAGTTTGGGCATCTTGGTTTAAGTGTAACGGAAGATCAAAGTGGAAATTTTCAGTGGGCAGTTGTATCTGTAGACACCTGGACTCAGGAGTGAGGTCAGGGTTAAAGTGAGTTTTCAGCACAGTGTAGTTGAAGCTATGGGATGGAAGAAATGTCCCAGGGAGTGTGTGGAGTGAGAAGAGATAGTTAACAGCACATGGCTAAACATGGCAGACCACAGACCAACAGTGGGGCGCATGTCAAAATAGTGGTAAAGGATAATATTTCATATAGACCTTTTCTACCTGAAACTTCTTTCAAATTAACTTATTTCAACTCACAAATCAGTTTATTTCTACTTACACCATCTATCCAATGAGTATGCCGTTGAAATGCAGTACTAACCAGGGAGAACCACCCCAAAGCAAACACAAAATGCAACCTTCGATAGAACCCCATATCTAACTGGGATAGTAGCACCTATAAAACTACTGTTTTGATGTATTGAAAATAAATCTGACATAATAGTTCCTTCTAATATGATTTTCTTTCATCAAAGATGGAGAGCATTAAAATACTGACCTGAAAAGCATTATGCTTTATGACTGATTCTCGGTTGGTTGTATATTGACATCTCCACACTTTAAATGAACCCCAGGCATGCCCCTTTCCTCTTTCAACCAATCATCAGTTATCTGTTGAGCAACACCTCTGATTAGACTCCATACCAGGGACACACAGAAGAGGGGTGTTTAGTTCCTGTTCTCAAAAACCAGAGAATATACTGGATATTATGCTAATTAGCAAAACATTCTCCATTAGCATAGTTCTTTATGGATGTCCGAGTCCTCTTATCTACATTGCGTTGTACAACCAGCTGAGAAGGAAGCGGGCAGTGATTGCTCTGAAGCATCAGGTGACTGAGACACAGAGGTGGACTGACTTGGGGAAGGCCAGTCATGGCTACGATCCAGGTCTTCTGGCCAAGTGTTCCTTTTGCTGAGGGGAATGTGTTTTTCCAGCACTCTCCTCCTGGGCACCTTGCCTCTGCAATTTCCCGGTTGTCTATTTTATCTCTTTCAGATGACAAGTTTGACAGACCCTTGGGGAATACCGACTTCAGAAAAGCTTGCCTTTGGTCAAATGCTAAATCCCACAGGTGCGAGATAGACTTTGGGAGAGCCTGCGGTTGGCCAGCACCACCCCTCCCAAACCCTACTGTTTGTCTGGAAGGAAGTGTGCTTATCAGTTCTGTGTGTACCAGGGAGCACTAACAAAACCAAATTAGCTCAAACTGGCTGCCATTCAGGTCAGCTAATTAAATTACCTATTGTTGCCTTACTGATAAGGGCAGTTTGGAAAAGGAAAAAAGCCACGGCATCCCAGCAGCTATAGAGCTAAAGCCAAGAAAATGTGTTAATAGGAACACTCTGAAAGGAAACTCTTCTGACTTGCAGTGGTACCTGGAGGTCTTTAGTGGATGGTTTTCCCAGCCATCTGCTCCAAGCTTAGTGTTCGCAGCCGTCTCTGGCTCTGCTGCTTATGAATACTGTTGCTTTCCGACTTTTCAGTACCTGGCTGCAGTCAGAGGACCTGCTCCACCCTTCATAAGCCTCATCTTTCTGGGAGTCTGGAAAAATAATGGGACATTTTTCTGAAAGAGGATGAGTTACCATTTTGTGCTAAAAATGTGATAATAGGTTTATCTCCCCATAATGTAAAAGCCAGTTAATATTTGAAAAATCCCTACAGGAGAAGGAAGCTGTAAAATGAAGAGAGAGAGAGAGGGGGAGGAAAGAGGAAGGAAGGAAGGAAGGAAGGAAGGAAGGAAGGAAGGAAGGAAGGAAGGAAGGAGGGAAGGAAGGAAGGAAGGAAGGAAGGAAGGAAGGAAGGAAGGAAGGAAGGGAGGAAAGGAAGCAGGAGGAAGAGAAGGAGAGAGGGAGGGAGGGAGGGAGGAAAGGGAGAAGGGAAGGAAGAGGGGTGGAAGGGTCGAAAGTGACTATATATTTTGACTTCACAACATTTGGCCCTTTACTTGGTAACTGCCCCTTCACTACTGTGTCATCTTGTTGGAGCTATAAATTAAGTTGCCAGCCATCTAGCTTCGGGCTGAGATCCGGGTACATAAACTGGCCCTAGCCCACCTAGCCAGCATCTTAAAACTAAATTGAGGAGAGAAATCCAAGGACAAAGGAAGCTTGGAGCACATTCAGCTAGCTGATGAGGTGTGGCACCACCCTCTCTCAACCCCAGCCGCCATTCTGCCCTGCTTCCATTCTTCTATAAGACTGATTACCCAGACTTCCTAAAAATCTGTGAGCTACCTGATATCTTTCTGATTCAGTCCTCCTGCTTAGATTGACCAGTTTCATGCAATGCCATGGATTTTTAAAAAAAATTAGTTCAACTCTCTTTTATTGACAAATGAGGCAGAGGACCCAGGGATATTAAAGGGTTTTCTCAAAATCACACCAATGATAATTGGCAAATCCAAGGGGACAACCCCAGCCTCTAATGCTACAATACTGTGCCTGCTGAATGTGGAACTCACCAGGCCTCTAAAATGGAAGCCACGCCAGGTGCACTTCTGAGAGTCCAGGGGGAGAGCCCAGAAAATTCTTGTCCTCATCCTTCACATCCATGACACCCTTTTCTACTGACCTTCTAGATCTTGCTTCAGGATTTTAACTGATAGGAAAATATCCTACTGTGAGAAAACCAGTGAGATAGAAACACCCTGTCAAAATTGTTCCTGTGTAACTTCATGCATGCACAATATATTTCATTATCCACTGTGAAAACTCTGTGCTTTGAATTTATTCTAAAGCCCTCAATACCAAGGGATAGAGCACATTCCACTGAATAACTGGACTCCATGGTATAATCAAGGACACCGGTGATATCAGGAGATGGACAGGTGTAGCTTTAGAGCAACCTGTATTATAATTGGAAAAAACATGATGGTGCTATTCTGTACTTCCTTCATAGAAGTCCATCTCTAAACCTTAGTGTCTTTGTATTCAGACAAGAAAGCTGTGTTTTCTCTCCCTCAACATCTAGTATTCTAAAATAAAATTTACAAAGCTAATGAACCAAATAGGAAAAGATATTTATGGAAATAATTGATTCTTTAAATTTTTATTTTTTTATTAGTACATATTTGTCATACATATTGATCACATTTATCATAGGAAATCTGTGTGTAATATAATCTTAATCCTTCTTTCTTTCCCACCCCTCTCCCCTCTTCAAATGCTGTTCTGCTCCTTATTTACAAAAACTTTGTTTGCATTTTTTCTTCTATTCTCTTTTTTATCCCATTTTCCTTCCTTCCCTTCCCCCCGCCTTGTTCCCCTTCCCATTTGAATAAGTTTTCCCTACGTTCCAGTATCTATCCTTCATTTTGCTCATTAGATTTATCACACAAGAGAAATGACACTATACTTAAACTTGTGTGTCTGGTTTACTCACTTAAAATTGTGGTCTCAATGTGCATTCCTTTATCTGAAAATGTCTTGAATTTATCCTTCTTTATGGCAGTGTAATACTCCATTATATATAAATGCCACATTTTCTTTATCCATTCATCTATTGATGGGCATTTGGGTTGTTTCCAAGACTTAGTATTATAAACTGTGCTCTTGCAAGTATGGGTACACATCTATCATGGTGGTATGATATTTTTAACTCTTTCGGGGAGTTGTCCAGGAGGGTAATAGTTGGGTCAAATGGAACCTCTAGCTTTTTGAGGAATCTCCACACTGGTTTCCATAGTGGTTGTACACTCTCACCAACAATGGAGATGAGTTCCTTTTTCCCCACAGCCTCGCCAACATTTGTTATTGGTTGGTAAAGTAATTGATCTTTCAATACTCTTCTAAGCCCTCAGATTAAAGGGAAAGGAAAATCCTTGCTGGAAAACTGTGTTCAGGGTCACTAGCTTGAAAGAGTCCAGTTCTGCTTTAGAATTCATTGTGAAAAGCACTTGAGAAAGTTGAGGCTGTTGGTCTTCAGGTACAGGGTGCAAATTCTGGAAGACCCAATTCCATGCTGTAATTTGTCATTGGGAAGATGATATGAGTGCCTCCAACACAGGAGAAATCAGTCCTCCCACAGTGACAGTGCTATCAAATGTCACATTAGGAAGTTGATGGGAAGAAAGCCTAGCACTAGAGAAATGGATACTTTCAGACACCTCATAAAATGAAAAAATCATTGTTTTATATGCTTTTTCTATAAAATAAGATAAAACCATTGCAAAATATGGGGGAAATATCTCTATAATTCTGTCACCCTAACAGCACAATGCTATTTTCCATAATTTCTTTCTGATATTTTCCCATATATGTATATAATTAATAGTCTAAAAATACATGGGTGGAGCTTGATTGATTTAGGGGAAAAAAACCATATCAAATTTAACTTGCCAATATTTGAGTTCAGAATTACCACTTCTCTTTGCAACTTTTCTAAGTAACGACCTTCTGTCCTCTGAATTCCTAGTCCCCAAATGAGAAGACTGACATTCTGTCTTCACTTCTCTAGTGTATAGTAGTAAAGCATCATATCTCAAGGTTCTTCACAACTGGAATATTCAAAGACAAGTCCTGTACAAGTTAATCTTAGATGCCTTACTAACTTTTGAAAAACCTAATATTTTTTTCCCTCTGCCCCTGTTTTTGCATGAAGGCTGGTTTCTGTATATTATTCATTTTTTAAAGAGGAGACAATTACAAAATGCATTGACTTAGAGTAGGGGAGATGACCTGTGATAGGTTAAGGAGAGATTATTCTTCTATAGTCTTTTTAGATGGAGGCAGAAAACAAGGTGCAGGGGAAATCTTCGGAATCATATTAAGAGCATGTAGGTGTGCAATTTACTAGCTCTACAGCCCTGAGCAAGTTTCTTAACGCTATTAGAATTTAATGCTTCATCTTGAAAACATGGGCAATAACTATTTCACAGAGTTACTTTGAGGATTAAATACACCAATATATTGAGGAACTGTTATAAAAATGAGTGACTCTCTTTTTTCCTTAAAAAAATTATAATCAAATTATTCCATTCAACTTATTCCTAATATTTACAATGGAAATTTTTTTCTACATTAGATGAATGAAAAAGTAACTTCAATTTTGGTGGCTGATGAGCCATTTCTGGAATCATCTGAGTCCAGGCCCTTTCTTTCTCTTCTTATTTTCAGCTGGTTAGCTGCTTGTTGAGAACTAGCCAGAGGGTGGGCAAAAGAAATAAAAACTGAAATCGGTCAATTTGACTCTTTGATAGCAGCCCTGATGGAAGATTTGTGGGTAGAGGCTGTTAAAGTTGCAAGTTAAACTGGAGTTTTTACTTTCTTACCAGGAAATTGCAAGAACCTTCTGATCACTGGGACATCCAGGTGGTGACAGCCGCTCTTCTTCTCTAGACTGAAGAAATGTCTTCCTCTACCTGACAAGTGGCCTCTATTCCAAAACGACACATGGTGACCTTTGAAGAAGAAGAAGAAACCTGGTATTCTGTCCTATCACCCAAAACAGCTATGGTGAGCTGGCAGATATTGCAACTACGTGATGGTTGCATCCACACGATCCCAAAGCAACAATCACTCCTCTTTCTCTTCACCACTAACCCAGCAGTCAAATAATCACTTTTAAGAATTTATTGTGCATTTTTACCACCATATAATCTAAAATGTGTCAAGTAGCTAGATATATAAAATAATCTATCAACTCTCAATATAAAACTAATAAATTAAGAGTTGTGCATGTGAAAAGACAAGCAATTCCACAGAGGAGAGGACAATGAACTCATTCAGAGCATCTCTAACATTTTAGTCACTGTGTGAGGCGCTGTTCATGTGTTATTTTCTCTAATCCGTACCACATCTCTGAGAGGCATCCTACCCTCCTCCTATGGATGGTGATACTAAGAGCCAGAGATGTTTAATAACTTGCCCAGGGTCACTTAGCTAGAAAAGCATGAACCTGTTTTCCAGTTTAGGTGTACCAACATTGTCCACACCCAGCAATAAGAAAAGTCAGAGATTAGAGGCATCGTTTAGTGCAGTTAGCTCAAGACAAGACTCTTAAATGTCTATCAGCAAAATGCTTTGGTAAAGCTTTTGTACGTCCCTCATTTGATTTGGGAAATATTTGTAGCCAGAGGATAAATGTCTGGATTCTGGAAACAGTGACGATGGGAGGGAAGTGACAGCATGCTATCTCAGCTCAGCCTTACCCACATATGTTCGTATCAGTAAGCTGCTCCCGTCTTCCAGGCTTTTGTGTCACCACCTGCAACAGTGAGCGTTTCTGAGTTATGTAATGTCACTCACACTCCAACCTGGGCAAGCGCATACAGTAAAGCAGGTCTGATGTCAAGCAGACCCAAGTTTGAACCTGGCTCCATCTTCAAGCTGTAGGCTGTGGAGCAACTCATTCAAGCACCTGTACAGTGGAAGTAATAGTACCTACCTCAGGGTCATTGCCCTTATTGCTCATTCTCCACGGGACAATCTTCCCAGTTATCCACAGGGGTCACCCTTTTACCTCCTTCAGGTCTTTACTCAACTTACCCTTAGTGAGACTTGCCCTCCAACACAATATCAAAACTTGAAAATTTCCCGTTTTTCATTTTCGCTTGACATTTCCTGTTTTTTGCCTGCATTATATTATCTTCCTCAACACTCAACACCTAACGTGCTATTTAGTGCACTCAATTATTTTATCTATTGCCTGTTTCCCACCTCTAGAATGTAAGCTCTCAAAGGGCAGGGATTTTTGTATTCTTTACTGCTGTATTCCTGGTTTCTAGAATGATTTAGGTGCTTAATAAATATTTCTTGTATAAATGCATACCTGTTTGGGAATAATGTCAGTATAGTTTTTGTACAGGGTCTGACACATAGTAAGTACCTCATACATGCTGTCTGTCTGTTTTATTATTTTATTATGTCTTTGCCTCACCTCGGTGGAACATATGTATTCTCTTCCCTCTCCATATAACCCAAAATTAGAATTTTGACCCTCTTAGTGAATACAGAGGCCTATCTCTGCTGCGATTACAGAAGTTTCTTGGCCACTTACCCAGGTAACCGTATATTGAAGCAAGTGTATGACCCACATATTTGAGGACTGGTTAGATACGGGTCCCAATTTGACAGTGATGTCTGGATAGATGCTAGCACAGGGGCCTTGTGCATTCATTAGGTGCAACTGCTGAAACGTGTCCTCCGGTTCCTTCAACACACAGTTGGTAATCTCCTTGCCCTTTGAATCAAAATTGAAAACCATATACTTGATAGTTGACAGAAACTTCACAGGTTCTTTGGATTGTAAGGTAAGGGCTTTTAAAATGCAGAAGGCCAAATGTAAATTTCTGAATTTTTTTTCTTTTTCCAACTTTACCTCTCTATCAAAATAGTAAATCAAGAGCAATATTGCATTCTAAAGTGGAAAGAAAAGATAAATGTAATACCTAAAACTCAGTGGGCATAGGGATGCCATCCTTGTTCGTCTTGTTAGTTTGAGCCTCCAAAGACTAAAACGCTCCTAAAGGAAAAAGCAAAATAAATGAATAGTATTTTCTCATCCACACAACCCTAATTTCAGCTTCCATGGCAAATGTGGAATGTTTACCAGGGTCTAGTAAGATAGCCTGTGGTATAGGTTATGCAGCAAATATGTTATTTTCTATTCCTACTAAGGAGGGCAAGAAGCAGTTTACATTTATATGGAGTGGAAAAATGTATGTTTGGTATTTCGCCCCAGGGCTGTGTCCTCCGATCATCAGAGTTGGAGTCTAAAGGGATGTAGGCTGTTTGGTCGTTCTGAACAATGTCATATTTATTCATGATATTGATGAGGCAAAGTTAAGAAGTAACAGAGAGTACAAAACATGCTGGAGGTGCTGTATGAGACACACGTGCTTTACAGAGCAGGAGATGAAACCTATAAATATTGAGAATCTGGGCATATCCAAGAATTTTTTTTACAAGTTTAGTGGTGCGGAGAGTATTAGAATTGTCCTTCCGAAGATAATGACAGATTCTTTTAACGCATACCTTTTAGTACTAAGAAGGGATCACAGTGATTGATAGTCTTCTTGGTATCCCAGGAATAACAGATTTCACACTTGGGAATTCTTCTCAGACCGTCCGCATGGAAAATTTCTATCTTTCAGTAGAGCCTGGCACTGGGAAAGGTGCTATCGAAGTTTCTGTGGTGATAAAAGCAGAGTAAAAACTGAGCCACAGGATACAGCAGTACCTGTGATACTTATGACATCCATGGCTGTGGGAAGCCTCAATGAACGTATCGTGATATAAACCAATAAAATTTGGAAGTAAATTCATGCCTTCTCCATCAGTGCAGTACATACCATTTGAAAAGAATTCAGCTACTGGGACTTAGAAGAACAGATATACCTGATTAAGAGATATCATATGTGTGTGGCCATACATTCTATTATAAATTGGATTCAATCAGATTCATCAAATTTTGAGACACGGAGAAGCCAATGGTTATCTCCAAGATCGGCATATTATTTATAGGATTAGGTACAAATAGCCCTGGAGAGCAGAGTCTGCTGCATGAGCAGATGGTGCACACACCTACATTTGCCTTTGTTACATGTACATGTCTTCCACCGGCTCATACCTTTGACTGCCTGAGAGGTCCCTTGTGATGAGATGGTTGAGGAGGAAAAAGCTGAGCTTAGTAAGTGGATGTAAACCCCAAACGGGTGACCCTCCAACTAACCCATGGAATTGAAGTGATGAGGGGAACTTCTTTCAACTGGCAGAGCTTTGGGGGAATCCCCTAACCATTTATTTGTGCAGTATAAGAAGACTACTGAGGTAAAAAGAAGAATGTAGACCCTCTTAGTAATGGAAAATGGCTTGGCTAGTGATAATTCTCTGAAAGAAGAGGAATGAAAGATCAGAGACACCTAGGTGACCTGAAGGGGACAACCAGAATCTGAGAGGATTATGCCGATGACTTATTGGAGTGAATATAAAGAATAAAGCAAGATCCTTCTATCACTTAATACTTCCACCACCTAAGAGCCACTAAGCAATCAGACAGAATAGCACACTGGGCACAGAAGTGTAATGGCTGTGGTGACAAGTAACAGATCCACTTGCGTGGACTCTACTTGCCAACACTTATCTATTTCCACTATGCTACCAAAATAGGCCAAATGGAGTACTCTCTCATGGGGTTCCCATATGGCACTATCTCTCAAGAAGAAACATCAACTACCTTGTAGAAACTTGACCACACAGGAATTCTTCTGCCATGGAAAGGACAAAAATTCATCTTGAATGGGACCAGCAGATACACATTTGGGTTTGCCTTTCCTGCCTTTAAAGGCCTTCCTACAATCCTGAGTGCTTCTGAGGAATACAATTCACTGCCATGAGTTAGTACACAATTTCATATTGGACCTAGGAGCTTACTGATAGCAACGGGAAGGTATGGCGAACAAATCATCACCAAGTGCACTTTCTCTAACACATTTAACACTGTCCAGATACCTTATAGTGATAGACTGGGTTTTCTAAAAGCACCATCACCTTAGAAATACGTAAAACAAGAGGTCACCATTCCCAAACCATAATGCATAATCTTTGTCAGTGTTCATCATATGGTGGGGTGCTCTGTCCCTGATAGGTAGAATAATGAATTTGGGACCAAAGTGTAGAAGGCAGAGTGACTCCTCTTTCGTAATTCCTGTTGATTCACTTCTGGAATTTGTGCATCTTGATCCCATAACTCTAGTCCTTGTCAAACTGGAAGTCTAGCTCACAAAGGAATGCTTTTTACAGGAGACACCACAGGCCTCTTAAAGAATCAGCTATTGCTGCTGTGCTGAGCACTTGGCCTTTTTGTGACAAAGGACGAGGAAAAAGAGCAAGAGGGACAAGACAGCATACACTCAGCATCTAAGTGCCTCTGGCCACCATGTCCTTCTCATGGTTGCTGTATGAGTCATTTTAGTGTCAAAAATTGGCAAGAGAATTCAAGGAGCACCCAGGGATACACATGTGTTTTGAAGGTGCAGAGGAATGGAACAGCATTCCACAAAGGAAGCAGTCCCAAAGTACACCTGGACCAGACTTTACTCACAGAGACTCCGGTCACTCAGTACTGTTTGCCAGTCTCTTTCGTGGATCCTCATAGCTGAATACTTGTGAGAGTTAATTTTGTATGTTGGCTTGATTGGGTCATATGATGCCCAGGTATTTGATCAATCATCATTTTGTGAGAGTGCTTGTGGAAGTAATTAACATTCCAAGGAGATCTATCACTTTATTTTTCTCATTTATGGTTGTTATAAATATTAACACATATTAATTACATAAATTAATGACTTTCACTGTGGCATTCCCATATAGGTATATATCGCATCCCCCCCCCTTTTTTGGCCCCTTTCATTGCATTCTCCGACTCCTTCCCAGGTGCTAATGGTCTGCAGATGTGGTTACCATTTGAATCAGGAGACTGAGTCAAGCAGATAGCACCCCCAACATGGGCGGCACTCATCCAGTGTATAGGAGGCCTGAAAAGAACAGAAGACAAAGCAGGACAGAATTTGCTCCCTGACTGCAAGAGCTGAGACTTTGATCTTCTCCTGCCCTCAGACTAGTTCCTAGTGGAGAGACTTGGACTGAAACCTGTACCATCAGCTCTCCGGTTCTCAGGTCATGGGATCTGAACTACAACTACATCTTCCATGTTTTTGGGTTTCCAGAAGAATCTCTCAGCCACCGTAATTATGGGAGCCCATTATTTGTAGTAAATAAATACACATCTGTATATCTATCCTACGGGTTCTATTTCTCTGGAGAGCTGTAATGCCTAGTGCTCTAGGCAATTCCTAAAATATTAGCCTCAGATGGATCGATGTATAACATGCTTTTTTTTTGAGTTTGGAGCTTAGGCAAAACCTACACTGTCATACAGAGAACCGCCTGCTCCCTACCCAACCAATAAATGCCCAGGGGAGGTTTTCTGCTCCAGACCAGCCTTGGCAGGTCTTGGCAGAGCCCTGCTTTCTCTGGCAGAAGATTTCTCTCTGAAGCGTGTCCTGTCCTGGGATGCCAACCCTGCTGGTTGCTCCTTTCTCTTTTTATCAGACCTGTCATTCTTTGCAGCAGTAGGTGTCCCCACTGACAGCAAGGTGATCAAGCACAGAGCAGACCCTATTAAACTTCACTCGTGCACCTTCAGCAGATTTCCTGTTGAGACCTGCAGTATTTTTAAAAGTCAGTCTTCCTGGGGGAAAGAAGTGGGAGCAAGAGATGAGGGAGAGGATGGATGGTTTGTATGTGGCTTGAACCATTTCACCTTTTTGATTATTTTATTCTATTGCTATACAGATGCTTCTTTGGATGCAATTTTAATTGTGATAGCACTTATCAAAATTATCTCTGCTGCTCAGAAAAAGGTAATAAAACTTTCAGGGTTTTGTTTGAAAGCTCTGGTTCACATGTGCATACAATAAAAAAGGAAAATCCTTGCGTAGGCAAGAGCTCATAAACTTGCCTCCTGACCTCTGAGGATGTGCTTCAAACTTTGCCTTAAAGGAACGGATGGGAAGCCTGAGACTGACAGCTGAAAGCATCTCGAGGTCTGCTATCTGTTCCACACCACCACCACTGCCCACTTCCAGGATCCATGTATCCCTCAGCTGTAGCGCACACATTTCCAAGCTGGTACAGTATCCCCAGAATTGCTAGTGGGTTTTAAATAGGATGGTGGTGACACGATGAGGTGTCCTTGGTTCAGTCTTACTTTCCTAGTGAGAACCTCTAAGGTCACTTTTCCAGGGCAACTGACCTTCAACTATACTTTGACTTTGGAAGTATGACTTTCACATTACCTCACAAAATATTAATATTTGGGATCCTTTAGCAGGTTACACCTGGATTATTCTCATTCTTCCCTGATGGAAAACATAAACATGCATGCTCACACACACACACACACACACACACACACAAAACCTTCCTTATCTGATTGTCAGCCTTCCAAAACCTCTTGGTCCCCAGGGGAAAATCCATAGATATTAATTGCATGAATGAAATGCATATCTGAGCCAGATTTTGTGACAACAGTGGATTCCACAGATGGAATCCAATCCAAGAGTTAGGCAAACACAGGTTGCATAAATGTACCTGCGCCCATCCTGGTGCTAGATGCACTGAGTTGCATTGCTTTTAAATCATTTTTTTGTGCTTTGCAAAATGTCTCTCCTGCCTAATCTCTCTCCACCCGCAATCCTCTCATGAGCTAACCAATCTGCCGGTTAGGAAGAATAAGTGAGTCTAAGTCATAGATGAAATCCCTGGTGACAAACTTGAGGAGTATGGGACTGGCACTCCTAATGGATCTCAGGTGGAGTTGGACCTGGGAGACAGAAGTGGAACCATGGTTTGGGGGAAATAAAAACATCTCCCTGCCCTCCTCCAATGCACACATGCTCATGGGCACTACCCACCCCTCGTACATGTGTTCACCTTCTTCCCGGCATTCTCCTGAGATTCGACACCCTTGAACAACTCAAAGTCTGTAACAGAGAGTGACAGAGATAAAATAGATTCTCCCAATCCTGACACCCTGAGCTCAAAACTATTATATGGTCTAGGTTGAAATCTTTTCTTATTTATTTTTTCATGTACTTATTTTTATTTCCTGACTCCAATCTCAGCTTCCCATGCCTGTCTCTGAGGTCCTGTCTCTGCCAAACCACAATCTAAAAGCATCTGCAGCTTTGATTTGTGTACATATACAAAAGGACATTGAGGTAAGAGAAGCTGAATAATTGCAAGGGGTCCCCCAAATCTTATCTGTCCTGGGTCTTAGGGGAAATTTCTCTTCAAAGGCTTTGCTCTTTCCAAAAAAAAAAGTGTTTTCTCTGACACATACACTTCACAAACCAAGAGGTTTGCACTCATACATTCTTTCTTTCTTTCTTTCTTTCTTTCTTTCTCTCTCTCTTTCTTTTCTTTCTTTCTTTCTTTCTCTCTTTCTTTTCTTTCTTTCTTTCTTTCTTTCTTCCTTTTTCTTCTTTCTTTTTTCTTTTTCTTCTCTCTCTCTCTCTCTCTCTCTCTCAATTAAATCATAGAAACTTGAAGGGATGCAGACCTCAAAGCAAATTCCTTTATTTAAAGAATGAAGAAACTGACATTTGCTCACCTGTGTTTCTTACTCCTTGTTTCATTTAATCCTCATGATGCCTTTGAAGCTGGGCACTGATGCTGGAGGAGGCAGCAAAGTGTTATGATTTAGACCTGAAATGGCCCCCAAGGCCTCATGTGTTTGGGTGGTGATTGAATTGTGGAGATATGACACCTGCTGGTAGAAGGCAGGGTCTGATCAGAAGCAGGTCACTGGGGACATGACATGACCTGGAAAGATCCATCTCCCTAACCTGCCCCCTTCCTTGTTCTCTGCTTCCCAGTCACCATGATATGAGCTGCTTTTCTCTGCACCAGGGCCTTTTCTCCTGGCCACTTCTACCCTGGAGCCAGCTGTCTGTGGGTAAAACTGCTAAAATACAGAAGTCAAAATAACTCTTCCTCCCTTAAGCTGAGGGTGTCAGGTATACTGTCCCAGGAACCAGAAATTGCATAGGACACTAAGCACCAGAGAGATGATATAACTTGTCTAAGTTCATGAAGATCCTTAGTGGTGGGGTCTGAGATTGACTCTTTAGACTAAGGTCTTTCCATCTTAACCAAGGGTCCTTTCATTTGAATCTAAGAACTCACACAGGCAGGTAACATTTTCATTCAATTCATGACAAAAATTTATACATACGTCAACATAATCTTGCCTAGTTTCTTTCTTCAGAAAGTTTTTTTTTTTTTTTTGCAATGAGATAGTGTCTTTCTACATTTTTTATATTTAAAGTTCCCTTCTTTGGGATATTATAGTGATACTAAATGAAGTGGTTTGTATATTTTCTTGGGAAAAAAATTGGCAACTACATGACAGTCCAAAATATTCTTTAAAATTAAAAATACTGGGACATCTGGGACCACAACTCCCTAAATGATACTTATGTTGTTGCCATCAATGTCAGCAAAGATGTGCAGGAGAATGAGTAAGCTTTCTACTTGTCACCTTGTCACACAGTCATCCCCCACTGGCCTGGGCATAGTTAGGGTAAGACTCTCCTCTTGTGGCTCTCACGGTTCCTTTCTAGTTCAGACAGGAATCTGTATCATTTCAAAAGTGCTCTAGGATACATGTGAGGAAGGCAGCCTGTGTTAGTTACTTTTCTTTCATGCAGGGACAAAATACCCAATGCCCAAAGTTATTTAGCTCATTGTTCACAGAGATTGCACTCCATAATCAGTTGGTTCCAAGACAGAGTGGCATGCCACCGGGACAACACTTCAAGGCGGCAGAAGACAGCAAGAGCAACAAGATCAAAAGGAGGGAGCAAGCCTCTTTTTCTCCTTCACATTGTAAGCAGGCTACCCCCCCATCCAGGGCAAGTGTAGCACTCACGCCATCTCCATGCCTTTCTCTTGCACAAGATGAGGATGTTTACAAAGTGAGGACCCTGCCCCCATGCTGAGTCACTTAAACTTCTAAACTTCTCAATCTGACACAATGTATCGAGCATTGTAGCGCCACTCAGGAGTCCTGAGAGGCCTTTCATTTAGGAAATAGCTGGATTGATCCTTAATCTGATTATTCCTTCCCGGATGCACAGGAGGAGAGATGAATGCAAATGAAAACCTGTCGGTGTTTTCTGGCAGTGCGATCTTTGCTCCAGGTAGAGAAGTGTTATAGAAAAGAATTGTCTTGTTCACTTTCTTGTTATTCTAACACAATCCTAAATACTCACAATTTAAAGGAGGAGAGGTTTACTTTTGACTCAAGATTTCAGTCCAGGGCTGGAAGGCTCCAAGTTAGAAAAGGCACAGTAAAAGAATCTGGCAGAAGAAAGCTCCTCATGTGATGGTGGCCAGGAGGCAGAGAGAGAAGGCAGGAGGCAGGAGGGAGATCCACCTCCCAGGCCACCCTCTTAGTGAGTGGCCTGTTACCAGGTCTTGCCTCCTAACAGTACTCTCAGTAGTTGAACTCTTTAGTGGCTGAGTCAACGGATAAATACAATACTCGCACAGTCCAATCACTTTTCAAAAGCCCTTGTTCTGAGAATGTGAAAGTTTTGGGGAAAGATTCCAGACCTAAGCCATAACAGGAATGTACCACACTAGATTTCAGGGTTATGACTTTACAAGTGTATGATCATGAACAGTTTTGGTTTTGAGCTTTCTGAGGTCACTACAATTAAATCGTTTGTGGTTGTGATGTCCATGGTTTCGGTTGCTTCTGCTTAAGCACAGTTTGAAAATATTGAATGGAAAATTACAAAACTAAACAATGCATAAATCTGAAATTGTGCACCAATGTGAATACCTTGATGAAAACTTGTGCTATCTGGCTCTGACCTGCTTAGGACTGAATCAGCCTTTATATAGAGTATCCATCTTATATGTACTACCTGCTCACTACTTACCCAGCTATCTCAGTTATCAGACTTGCTGTCATGCTATTCACAGTGCTTACAGGTTAGTAACTTTTATTTTACTTAATAATGGCTCCCAAAGCCAGGCATGGTGGCTCATGCCTGTAATCTCAGCACTGGGGAGGCTGAGGCAGGAGAATCATTGCAAGTTCAAAACCAGCCTGGGCTACAAAGTGAGCTCAAAGGCAGCCTGAACTACATAGACAGACCCCATCTCAGAAAGACAAACTAATAATAATAATAATAATAATAATACCCAAATCTAATATTAGTGATGCTGGCAGTCTGTATATGTCCCTATAAAGAAAACCAAAAAGTATTTCTTTAAGTGAAAAGTTAAGATTTTTCATTTTAATAAAGGAAGAAAAATGTTTGCTAAGGTAGCAAACATTTACAGTAAGTTATTATTAATGTCTTGCCATGTGTAATTTATAAATTAAATATTACCATAAGTAAGTATGTCTAAGAAAATTGTAACAAATGCAGGGTTTAGTACTATCTGCGTTTCTGTCGTTCATTGGGAAGTTAGAAATCTATGCTTCCAAATAAGAGAAAACGATTACAACCTACACGAAGCATTTCATACAGGGTTGTTTTATACTAAATGCTCAGTAAATGTTAGTTTCTGGCTCCTTTTCACACACATGTTTGACCCACTTTACTCTGTAAGGCAAGCCTAGCTGAAGTGGATTTGTCTTGTCTTTGATGATTCATGTCTTATTCTCTTGCATGCTGAGGTTTTTCCAGCAAGAGAAAATGCTGGTTGGCACCCAAATTGACACTGAGTGACTCAGAGTTTAGAGGAGAGGACAATGCTGAAGAGAAGGAAAATTCTGGTAGCGACATTCTGGACTCCATAGCATTCATAGGGGTTTGTGGTGCTACCTCCCTGACACACAGCTGGTGGCTCCCAGGCAGGGCCAGTCCTGGTGCCAGGCAAGGGCTGGGCATCAGAGCCCTTGCTGTCATTGCCCATCTTTCTCTGGCCCTGTGCACTTGGTGTTACAAGCGACACCTGGGATGTCACATTCTGACATATGAGGCTCTGGGGGTCAAGCGGGGCAGGGGTTGGGGCAAGCATTTGGTGATCACAGCCAAGTACCTGTCAAACCAAATTCCACTCATGACTCAGTGTCAGCTTTAGACCTGGAACTGATCTGGATTCAAGCATTGTGTTGTAGTCAAGTGACAACGTTTGTCTGGGTGGGACCTGTCTAACAGGACCTGCTCCCTGGCAGGTCCCAGGAACCAGGATGGAGGCTGTAGGAACAGGAGCAAATGGAAAGCAAGCAGCTATGCTTCATCTTTCTCTGTCTTGTCTTCACATTTGTTGCTACCTTGTGCTTGCTGACATCTGAGCAGATTCTATTTATGCAAATATGTGATTTTCCTTTATTTTGAGTCCCTTACTCGCACATAGATCACTAACTGTCACAAAGGTTTCTTTCTACAGTGTGACAAGAAGCATGGTCACTCACCCAGCAACAAGGCAGAGGCCTGGCTGGGGAGGAAGTTTTTAATATTGATGTAAGTCCTGAATAAATGAGAATTTGTGAGGTGGCATTAGATGGTGCTGTCAGTGGAGCTCTGCATTCAGACAGACTGAATCTAAATTCCTGCCCTAACATGTATTAGCTCCATACTCCTGAGTACTGTACTTAACCTCTCTGGGCCTCAGTTTCCAAATCTGTAAAACAATGATGTCATAATTACTGCTGTATGGGAAATTCTGATGACTAAAAGAAACGGTATGCAAAGCAGTTCACAGAGGACCTGAGGATGAATATCATTTCAGGATTATTAAGTAAAGAATCTAGTCCACTGATATTTAACTTTATAATTATTTTCTAAAGTCTATGACTAAAATAAGAAGATATCAAATGGAAAAAAAATTAAGAAAAGACTCAAATAGTGGGGCGGGGTCAGAACCTGGAAAAAAAGCACTTGAACTTTTTGCAAGGGGATATTCTAGTGGGATTTTCTGCCCTGGTAAGTAAAAATTTAGATCTTCATAATCTGCATATGCATAACTTTAACATCACTGATGCCCTATAGTTTTAGCGATAACAGTGGGTTGTGGATTTCATTCATTATGTATAGGATTTGAAGAGATGGTGAAGCAACAAGGGTAAAGATAAAAGCTGACAAAGTTAGCCCTACTGAGGAAATTCCACGATGTTTCTAAGAGTGAAATTTTGCTTTTCAGAACCTTCAACAAGAGAGCAGGAGGATAACTATGTAAAAGATGCTATATAGATATTAATTGAAAATTCGTTGCTTGCTTTCTCTCAATAAATGAAAAAAATTAACGGGAAACCCACCTTTGTGTTTCTGCCTGATCATGAAGCAGGGGTGAGGAACCACTGAGATGGAGCGGCCAGCCTGGGACGCCAGATGTCTTGCCTTCTTTCCATCATAAAGACAGGGCTGCAGATTCACAGTGAGCTGCATGTAAACTGCTCCCAGATCGCAGGAACAGAGGGCGCCGCCAGCAGCTTGCCAAGCGGCTAAAGCAAGAAACGTGAACCCCTCCTGGGTATCAAGAAAGACTCAGAAAAGGAGAAATCTAGATGGGAGGCTAAACATTGATTGAAATAAAAGAACCGATCTCCAGTTATCTATTGGAGAGTAGTGGTCTCTGATGGTTGTTATGCAGGGTCAAAGTAATCTTTTTTTCTTATTAAGTTTTTATTGTTTATATTCACAAATATGCTTACAAGTACAGTTATTCATCATTTAGCTTCCAAGCTATCAACTTCTCTCCGAACCTGTTTATCTTCATACCCTCTTTTAATTTGGCTAAAGTAATGTTCATTGAAGGAGCCCCTAAATACACCAGTATCAATCTTATTTTTTTACACAGTCAGAATGACACTTTCAACATCTACCGAATGTAACAAATATTCATTAGAAAAACTTCATCCTCACCCTGCCACTTGAAAAACCACAGAGACTTCAAACACAGACACGATACATATAAGAAGATAATTTTTGATAAAGGTAAGGACTGACTTGGTCATTACTGGGTAGTTAATTTGTTGAGAAAGTATGTTTTAAAATGAATTTCAGATGAACGAATGTTTTAATAAAAATTGTGGGATAAAGTTTTCTAAGCACAGTGACGGTGGTAGGAAACTATGTTTGATCACACAAAAGCTCCCCATCTCTGAGGAACAAAGAAAGAAAGAGAAAGAAAGAAAGAAAGAAAGAAAGAAAGAAAGAAAGAAAGAAAGAAAGAAAGAAAGAAAGAGAGAGAAAGGAGAGATACAGAGAAAGAGAGAAAGAAAGAGAGAAACTAAGTGGTGGAGGGAAAGAGAGAAGAAGAAAAGATCCCTCATTTACTGAAAGCTCCAAAACTATGATGCAAAATAAACCTCTTTTCTCTATAAATTGATTACCTTGAGCATTTGTATAGTGACAGAAAGTTGATGCACACAGAAGAGAAAAAACATTATCAAAAAAAATGAATTGTATACAAAATTTGAATGCAAATTAAAAATTCATGAAGAGCATTATGAACCTGAATAATAGAAAAGGGATAAAATCGTTTGCAGCCCAAGGCCCCTATGTAAGTCCATAAAAACTTGGTCATTCGAAAGGTAGAGGGAATGTATTAGCTTTCTTGTCTTTGGGATACAGTAAGCCACACTTACAACTTGAAGGAGAAGAGATTCAGTTTTGCTTCAGGATTTTTGCATAGAGAGAAGGGACACCGAGGTCTTTTTTCCAAGAAGCAGCTTTGTTTCAGCACTGACAGAGTGGATTCATATCCAAGGCTGGGTGCAGAGCAGAGAGTATTAACACCCTTCTATACAACTTTTGTGTCTTTGTCTCTCTTACATGAGTGCACATGAACATTTTACAGTCTGGTTGTGTATACATTAACATTCTGCAGTCTGTTTGGGTATGATTTACATTACAGAGTTACATCAGAACTACACATTCCTACACTGAAGCTAATGTCACTACATTGTACAAAGTTCCCGCCTGGACACTCCTTAAGGGACCACATTTCCCCTTTGATGCTTAGGTCCCACCCTATTTTGAGTCAAAGAACATCATCCTGGTTCAGAGGTTTGTTTTGCCATACTAACAGCATATGTGTGACTGTTTTTCTTTTGACCATTGTCTCAGTGAGGCTGGGGACAGAATATATAACAATGGCAGCCAGGCAAGGCAGGATTAAACAGGTTCTCAAACTCAGGAGTGTAATGTCTATGAATGTTTTGAATCCCCTAAGAGTTGAAAGCCATCCCCTACAGAACTGCCTTGGTTTCTCAACCTTTCCAGGTCTGAGTTGGAATGTGAATGATTTTCCTTATTTGATCTGTAATCTCCTCTATGACCTTTACCTAACCATCTCGCTACTTCAGTTGCTTAGCTTAAATTTTCCACAAACTCCTCTCTCTGAAGCAAGCAGATGATCTAAAGCCAAGAGATTTTGATAGATAGCATATTTTGGTTTGTTGTTGGGCTGACAAGTTAAGAGGTTAGGAGATTCATTAGTTATAATTTTCATGTCCACTTGCAGTCTAATCATGCTGGTTTAACATATAAATGGGGTATGGTAGCCCCAGGACCTATCCTCTGCCCAGGTGGCAGGACCATAATACTGACTGAATTATGTATTCTTAAGGCCATTCATTTTCTTTGCAGTTACAAATTTGTAGGGTACAACATCTTCTATGTGTCCCCCATCTCCATACACTGGGACACCCTGATATTCTCCTGTGGTAAGTAGGAATAGGAAAAAAGATGGGTGGAAAAGAAAGCAAGCAAGCTGTGTGGGCCATCCTTAACACATAAGACCAGGACCTGTTTGGGGAAAGTACAATTGATACGCTGTTCTGCATATCCGACGAAGTTCGTTTGGAGTCTGCCAATTGATGTTTGCATCAATATCATCCCAGACCCTGTTAGATGGGACAAGTTGGACAAGGAATGAGGGTTTAGTTCAAAGTAGTCAAGGAATCCCTACCATTGGGTATTTCAGGTGATTAATTGTAGGACCTTTGACCTAGGCACATTAGGCTCCTTTCAGAGACACTGAACCATCTTCCCCACCACAAGACAGTTTCTTCAAACTACTGAAGTCTTGAGAAGCTAAACCCTTGAGCTAGAGCTGGGGTACCCTGGGCTGGTATGAAGTTCATGGGGAGCTAACTTTCTAGCTTCCCATGGCTACAGATCCCCCATGATGACTTCCCCACACACATAGCAAGAAGAGTCTAGGCTGCAGTCTCTGCTAGGGCTATGGCAAAAAGCAAGCCGAGACCCAAATACAGTTAAGAGTAAGGGGCAGTGGTACACTACAGGTAATCACAAAAAGGATGCAGTTCATCTGTGTCACCACTCAGTGGCATCCTCAGGCTTCTGTGTAAAGACTAGTCAACCTCAGAGTGAGTAGGGTAGGAATAAAACAGAACAAAGCCAATCAAAACAAAGGAGTGAAAGTGATACAGGACTTCAAGTCAAACTAATAAGAAATTGACGATGCCTCTTGTTATCTTCAAAATAGCTGCACGTGCCATAAGATATAATAAAATCAAATCAAACAAAACAGAATAAAACCAATCAAAACAAAATAATGAAAATGATACAGGACTTTAAAACAAAATAATAGGCACTTAGCAATGGCTACCACCTTCCCTTTTTAGACATTTCTTCTCCTTTCATTTTCATCTATTGTATACTTTGTATACAATATCTATTGTATATTTTGGATCCACTTAACTCCTTCACTTTTTTATACTAGGCAGACAATAGATGTTCACCTATGTGAGTCTGAACCATTTCATTGAAAAGCATGATCACAAGTTGCCTCCATTTGCCTACAAGAGCCTCGTGATTATCCTTCTTTATAGCTGAGCAGCTTTTCATTGTATAAAAGTGCTGTATCATTCTTATCCACGCTGTGGTTGATGGGCAAGCTACCCTTTCTTTTTTCTGGTTCCCTGTCACATGGAGCATTGTTTTCTCTCCTTTGACTTTCAATTTGTGAATCTCCTTTTGAGTTAATGTATTTCTTGTATACCGCATATTGATGGATCTTGTTTCTTGATCTACTCTGCCTGTGTTTCTTTTTATTGGTGAATCAAGGCCATCTACGTTAATGATTATGAGCAATATGCACTGATTCATCTCTGCTGTGCTTTTTTCCTGTCAGTGGCTTCCTACTTTTCCCCTCCATTCAGTTGCCTGCCTCACTTGGTGACTCCGCTCTGCTGCTGTTCTGGGACCAGAGTCATGTTTCTCTCTGTAGAATACACTTCAGTACACTTTGCAGGGTTGGTTTGGTAGTAATGAATTCCTTCAGTTATTCTTTCTCATGGAAGTATCTTTTTTTTTTAAATTTTATTTAAAGTGGGGGGAATCAAGACAGAAAAAAGGGTAGAAACAATACAGAATTTCAAAAAAAATAAACAGTAAGAAATCACTATTTGATACATTACATATTGTCTTCTTGGATATAGTTGTTCCAGTTACAAAATTAAAGCATACAAAGTGGACATTCAAACAGTGAGGCTGCAAACAGTTCTGTTCACTGATCCATCAAAAACTTAGTAACATGGTTATCAATCCTACACACTTAAGGTTACATATAGTTATCTCTTTTAGAGCACTTTCTTTTCCTCCCTTGCTTTTTTAAAACAATTTTTTATTTGAGAAAAAATTTTGAAACAGAAAGAGGGTAGAAACAATACAAAATCTCAAAAACAAAACAAAAGAAATAGTAACCAGTAAAAATCACTAGTTGATAATTATATACTTTCCTCTTAGATGCAGTTGTTCAAGTTACAAAAGTAAAGTCCACAAAGTGGACATCCAAACAGTGAGACTGCAGTCAGTTTTGCTCATCCATCCAACTAAAACTTTAGCAGCATGGTTATTAATTCCACACACTCAAACATATATGCAGTTATATCCTTTAGAATACTCTATTTTCCTTTTTTCTCTTTACAATAACTATAATCCATTCTCGTAAACTACTTAGAAGTTCTACATATGTATAAGTCTCTACACATATACCTAGCCTTTCTGTATTACAGGGAGAAACAAATCAAAACAAGTCAGCAATACAAATTTCTAGAGAAACACGAAATGGAAAGAACATACAAAAACATAACACTAGGCGATCTATGGTAGTTACTATGATGTCTCTTGTTATTTTCAATAAAATTGTCTATATCATCAAATATAATGTAAACTTAGCATTGCTTTACACTATTAATAAAATCTAAACATTGGAGACATTATAGGACTTCAAAGCTAGTTAATAATCAAACCATAGTGGGTATCCTATTGAATCCTGTCATCTTCAGAGTAGTTGCCCCTACTCTCAGACTCAGCACTCTCAAGCATGCCAGATTCAAATAAAATCAGTCAAGATAAAACAGTGATATAACCAATCTTCTTTGTCTTATCTCTGTCATGCTATTTTTCTGTTGTTATTTGTTTACTTTTCTCCTTCATTCCACTGTCTGCCCCTTTCTTTGAGGCCTTTCTGCCTTTATTCCTGGAACCCTGGTGATTTTCTTTTCTCTCTAGGGTGTCCTTCAGTATTCTTTGCAGGGTTGGCTTGGTGGTCACAAACTCCCCCAGTTCCTCTTTATCGTGGAAATATCTTGTCTCTCCATTAATTTTGAGAGACAGTTTTGCAGGGTACATCATTCTGGGTTGAAGGTTATTTTCTTTCAGGGCTTGGAATATTTCACTCCAAGCTCTTCTTGATTTGATGGTTTGCATTGAGAAGTCTGCTGTGATTTTGATGAGTTTTCCTTTATAGGTAATCTGGGTTTTTTTTTCTGACTGCTTTTAATAATCTGTTCTTGTGATGGATTTCTGGGATCCTGATTATTATATGTCTTGGTATAGATCTGTTTTGATTGTAGCTGGCTGGAGTTTTATGTACCTCATTTATCTGAACTTCACTTCCATTACCTATGTTTGGGAAGTTTTCCTGAATTATTTCTGTGAATAGACTTTTTATTTCATTTGCATTTGTTGCTGCATCTTCATTCACATATTTAATTCTTTGGTTATAAATCCTCTTGTCATCTTCTAGCCTTTGTATCATTGCTTCCTGGTTCCTTGTTATTTTTAAGAGATCCTTCCTTTCATGCTCATACTTTGCAAATCTGTCTTCAAGTTTTGAAAGTTTGTCTTTAGTTTCTAATTAAAAGGTTTTTCCAGGTTTCAATGGATTTTTTAATTTCCTGATATTCTCTTTGGATCTGTTTCATATATTCTAGATTTTGTTTATATTCTTCATCGAAGGCTTCTCTCCTTTCTCTGGGTTCCTCTATTCTTTCATTTGTGTCTACTTGAGGATTACCCAGGACTTCTTTTATTAATCTTCTTATATCTTGCTTCACCTGAGTTAGAATTTCAGATTTAAATTCGACGATGAGGTCACAGATGTATTTCTTTATTTCCAATGAGGCTGTCTCTGACATTACAGGTTTGCTGCTCTCAACCTCCTCTGCATTTACCTCTGTTGGACTCACTTTCCCTGGTTCTGCAGTTGGGGACCTTTTGCTCTTTATCTTGTCACGTGTCTGGCCCCCTCCAGATGGGTGGGTGGGTAGTGGAGGTCTCTGGGCCTTTCATATTGCTTAGTTTTTCTGCAGTGCACTTGCTAAGGAAGTACCACCCCCCCCCAGTCCACAGCGGGTCTGCGAGCTGCACGCTGAGAGCTGGCTCCTCCCCCTATGCCAGTCAACCAGTTTATGCTTCAACAAGTTTGTGTGTTCCCTGGGGATGCCACTGGCCCAGAAAAGCCTCATCCCTGGCTATTGGGTTTCAACCAGGGGCGTGGCCCTGCCCAAGCAGATCCCACCAATCTGCTTTGGACTAGGAGTCATCAGCGGACGCTGCCTCGGGTTTTGATTCAAGCTGGCCCTGCCCAACTCCAAAATGTCACCCAGCAGGTCCTTCCAGTTTGGGGAATACAGTTCCCATCACTCACCAAAGTTCGTGCAGCTTGACTGGCTGTTTCCACTCCCTGTCTCAGTGCCTCCTCCAGCCGAGGGTCTGGAGCTCACCAACCCCTGCTCTCAGCAGGGCCATGATTTCAGCTCGATCGTGAGTCACCTGACTTTAAGACATGCCAGTACAGTGATCAGGGCTTGCCCAGCTCCAGCCCTCTGTCCATGCTTCTTTTTCTTTTCTTTTCTTTTTTTTTTTTTCTTTTTCTTTTTCCTCAGTTTCTTCCTGGGTCATGAGAATTCCTCTCCTTTTGTCTGGCTTTCTCCATGTTGCCAGATTCCAGCGTCTGAGTTGTTTTTATTTATTTTTTTCCTCAGAGAGGCTCTCTTATCATGCCACCACTCAGTTGGCCATCTTGCAATCTTGGAAGTATCTTTGAAAGATAGTTTTTCAGGGTTCATAATCTGGCTTGGAAGTTGTTTTCTTTCAAGACGTGAAATTGTTTTTTTAAAAAAATTTTTATTTAAAGGGATAAAACAGAAAAAGGAGAGAAATATTACAGAATTTCAAAAAAAACATAAACAGTAAGAAATCACTAGTTGACAAATTACATATTGATCTTTTAGAAATAGTTGTTCAAGTTACAAAATTAAAGCACACAAAATGGACACTCAAGCAGTGAGACTGCAAACAGATCTGTTCAACAATCAAACAAGAACTAAGAAATATGGGTATCAATCCTGCACACATAAATATACATGCAGTTATATCTTTTATAGCACTTCCTATTTTCTCTTTCTTACAATAGCAATTATACATTTTTTTATTTAAAGAGAAAAAAACAGGAAAAAGGTAGAAATATTACAGAATTTCAAGAAAAGAAAATAAACAGTAAGAAATCATCACTAGTTGATATATTACATATTGTTCTTTTAGAAATAGTTATTCAAGTTACAGAATTAAAGCACACAAAGTGGACACTAAAGCAGTGAGAGTGCAAACAGATCTGTTCAACAATCCAATAAGAACCTAGAAATATGGTCATCAATCTCACACATCTAAACTTACATGCAGCTATATCTTTTATAGTGCTTCCTATATCCTCTTTTTTTACAATAGTAATTATACATTTTAAAAATTTTATTTAAAGAAAAGAAAAAAACAGAAAAAAGGGTAGCAACAATACAGAATTCTAAAAGAAAGAAAGAAAAAGGAGAATGAGAAAAAGCCCCACTAAGAAATAGTAATTTATAAATTATGTACTGTCATCCTGGATGTAGTTGTTCAACTTACAAAGTTAAAGGGTACATAGTAAATATTCAAACAGTCAGACTACAAACAGTTCTGCTCAAAGATCCAACAAAGATTCAGCAATATGGTCATCTATTTTACACACTCAAACTTACATGCAGTTATATCCCTTAAAGCACTTTCTTTTCCTCTTTTTTTTACAATAGCAATTACACATTTTGGTTTTATTACTCTGGTAGTTCTTATTTACTTTTTACACTAGAGACACAATATGATATTTATAAATATGATTCTTATTTATTTCACTAATGAGGATAGTCTCAAGTTGTTTCCATTTGCCTATGAAGGCCTCAAGGTCATCCTTTTTTATAGCCGAGTAATATTCCATTGTATAAAAATGCCACATCTTTTTCATCCACTCTGCAGTTGATTGGCATCTTGATTGTTTCCAGGATTTAGCTATCACAAGTTGTGCAGCTATGAACATGGGTGCACATATACCACTGTGATATGAACTGTTCAGTTCTTTGGGGAAAACACCCAGGAGGGGGATAGCTGAATTGAATGGGACTTCCAATCCTAGTCTTCTGAGAATTCTCCATATGCATTTCCATGTACTGGCTCGACTTTGCCATGTTATGTTCCAGTTGTTTCTTTCTGCTTTTCCTCTTATTTAATTGCCTCTCCTGCCTGGTGGTTTCTTTCTGTTGTTGTTTTGGGGATTGTGATCATTTTTATCTCTGTCTAGTATGTCTTCCAGTACTCTTTCTAGGGTTGGTTTGGTGGGCATGAATTTCTTCCATTGTTCTTTGTCATGGAAGTATCTTGTTTCTCCATTAAATTTGAATGAAAGTTTTGCTGGGTATATCAGTCTGGGTTGAAGGTTGTTTTCTTTCAGGGCTTGAAATACCTCACTCCAAGATTTTCTTGACTTGAGGGTTTGTGCTGAAAAGTCTGCCATGATTCTAATGGGCTTTCCTTGATAGGTGAGTTGTGTCTTTTCTCTGGCAGCTTTTAATATTCTGTTTTTATGCTGTATGCCTGAGGTCTTAATTGTTATGTGTCTGGATGTGGATTTATGTTGATTGTGACTGTTTGGTGTTCTATATGCCTCCCTTATCTGCATATCAGATTCTTTCCCCATGTTTGGGAAATTTTCTGCTATTATTTCTATAAATTCTGTATGTCATTTGCCTGGACTCCTGTATCTTCACTAATGCCCATTATTCTTATATTGTTGCTCTTGGCATCATCATGAAGTTTCTGGATTGTCATTTCATGCTGCTTTGTTATTTTTAAAAGTCAATCCACTGTGGTCCAAAGTTCGCCACCTGGGAGCAAAATTCCAAATTTTCTCACACTAACTGGATCCCACTGAGATCTCCTGATGTTCCTGGTGGCAGGGCGGGCCCTTGGTGGAGGTTCTGGGAAGCTTACCCCTGATGTAGGCTTCCACTTAGGATAAGTAGAAATTCTAAATGTTGGTGGCTTCATTTGCAAACAAAGTTTCCAACTACATGGTCTTGGCTGATGGTCCTTGTTTTTATCATCAGAGTCAGTTCCGGTTACATTTCCGTTAGTATGGATAGATCTGCTGCGGCGGCTCTCTGGCCCCCTCCTCCGGGGCAGGGGTCCCCCACAGGGGGATGCAGCACGACCCCGGCCGGGTTCTGCCCGAGAGGACAGCAGTGAACCAGCAGCCGAGGTGCTCGGGGCAGCAGTCCAACCGTCGGAGAGCAGAGCTCGGCGAATCGCAAAATCTCCCGCTCGCAGGGCCTGAAGAACAGGCATCTCCGCCGCCGCTATCAAGACGTGAAATTCTTCACCCCAAATCTTCTTGACTTGATGGTTTGCGTTGAGAAGACTGTCATGATTCTGATGTGTTTTCCCTTATAGGTGACCTGTTTATTTTCTGTAACAGCCTTTAATATTCTGTTCTTGTGTTGAATTTCTGATATCTTGATTATTATATGTCTTGGTGTAGATTTATTTTGGGCATGGCTAATTTGAGTGCTATATGCCTTACTTATCTGTATGTCAGGTCCTTTTCTCATGCTTGGGAAATCCTCTGCTATTAATTCTATAATCTCTTTATGTTATCTGTGTTGACTCCTGATTTTTCATTTACATATGTCATTCTTTTTTTGTTTTTTGTTTTTATTTAGAGAAAAAAATGAAACAGGAAGAAGATAGAAATAATACAACATTGAAAAAAAAATAAAAACAAAAACCAGTAAGAAATCACTAGTTGACAATTACATATTTTCCTTGTAGAAGTAGTTGTTCAAATTACAAAAGTAAAGCATACAAAGTAGACATTTAAACAACGAGACTGCAATCAGCTTTGTTTAACTATCCCACAAAAACTTAGTATTATGGTCATCAATCCTACACACTCAAACATACAAGCAGTTATATCCTTTAGAATACTTTCCTTTCCTCTCTCTTTTTTTTACAATAACTATAATCAATTCTCATAAACTGTTTAGAAGTTCTCCACATGTATAAGTCCCTACATGTATACCTAGCCTTTCTGTATTAGAGGGAAAAACAAACCAGAAGTCAACAATACAAATTCCTAGAGAAACACTAAATCAGAAGGACATATAAAATCAATACTAGGTGATCTATGGTTGTCACTATGATATCTCCTGTTATTTTTTGCATCTTCTTGCTGCATTTAACTGTTATTTTCTGGTTCCTTGTTATTTTTAAGAGATCTTTCCTTTTGTGATAGCTAGCTGCCATCCTATTTTCAAGCTCTAAAAGTCTATCTTCAATTTCTTTCAAGCAGTTTTACCAGTTTTCAATGGAGTTTTTAATGTCCTAGGTATCTCTTTGAGTCTGTTTCATGCTTTCCATTTCTTCTCTATATTGTTCTTTCAATGATTCTCTCATTCTCTTATACTCCTCTTTTTAAATCTATGTCTTTTTTAGATATGCTCAGCAACACTTTTATTATGTTCATCATTTCTTCTTTTTATCTGAGATACTATTTTTAACCTGATTTCTTTTACAGTCTCATGAAGTAGTTTCTTTACTCCCATTGCCATCATCCCTGAAATTTCAGGTGTATCACTTCCACATTCTTCCTAGACTTATTATGTTTGAACTGGAGGCCAGAGATTGCCTTTTGTTCTTTCATAGTGACATTTTCCTGAGTTCCTCTGGATGAGTGGGTTGTAGGTTCCCAGGTGCTTCCCACATTGGCTACCTGTCCACAATGTAGGGGGATGGGTCAGGCACCTGAGTTTCTCTTAACCCAGGTTCCTCAGGAGGTAGTGGAGTGTGGGGCAGGCTTCTCCAGACACTTGCAGCTTCTGCAGGCATGGCTGTTCAATTCTCTTGGCTAGCGCTGGCTACCTGCAGAAGTGTCCTAATGGCAGCCTGAGTGCATGCAGAGGCTGGGCTGGTTGCTTCTCCTGCCTGTGCTGGCTACCCATGGGAGAGTCCTGATGGTGGCCTGTAAGTGCATGGGGGCCAGCTTGGTTTCTTTGGGCTGTCATCTTTCAATGGTATTCCTGAGGTTGCAATCTGCTTATGTCAGGTGGTCAGCTTACATGGTGCTTACAAGTCAGGCACACACACTCAATCTGGAGATGCTGGCTTTATTTTGCTGTGGTCTTGCTTGACCACAAAGACTCCTGTGGAAGTATAGAAGATAGTTCTCTTTTTAGAGACCTCTCCTTTGTAGCACACAGTACTTCTCTTGATTCCTGTTCTTTGGGGGGGTCTAACAATCTCCTTTTTCAGGAGATTGGTTGACTTACCAGAGTTGTAAGATCTTTTAGGATAGGTCTTCTAGGCTAGATACTTGTTGACCTTGGAAGGAAAGACCAAAACATTGGCTGTTCTCTTAGCTTTGATCTTTAAGACTCAGTTGTTGAACATCCAGGAGATCAGTTAAAACAGCATTGCAGTGAGAACAGTAGATCTAATATTATGAGCTTATCTAGATATATAGTATGACCAGGCAGTGTTATTTCTTTCCAACTAAAGATGTCTTAAAAGTTGAATCTTTGCCAAATATTAACAGATGACAGTTACAAAGTTTTATAGAGACAACTTGAGAGAGAAGACAATACATTATTACAACAATCATGATGACATCAATAGAATCTTTAGGCTTTTGTTACTATTTCTAAAACACATTTAAATTTTTATCTTAGTATGACTCTTTAGTCAGTTATCTTTATCTAATTGCAAGCTCTCGGTACACAGGAACTTTTACCTAATTTTATCTGTTAACCACTTTTTGTTACCAGAGTGATATTTAAGTAGAATGTTCTTTCTTGTTTTATAGATATACTTTACAGGTTCCAAAGTTATTTAATGAATAATTTTAAATCATTAAAATGACCCTTGTCAAGATGGGTAATTATATGACTAATCTCTATTAGTTCATCAAAAAGAATGGTTTGTGTACACTGATATATCATGTAATATGAGCAGCTGCCTTGAAGATAACAATACATATAATAATCTCCTATTAGGTTGTTTTGAAATTCTGTATCATCATTTTTGTTCTGCTTTCATTTTAAAGTTAAAAAATTACTTTTGTTGCAATTGTGTAAAATGTAAGCACATTAACCTATCATACATAATATGATTATATAACAGTCACCTAAGCATAAACCTGACAAGGCCGCTCATCATGAACAATTGCAGTTCAGGGGTCACAGATATGATAAAATATCTTTCTCATGTCCTGGATCTTAAGACTTATACACTTGGGAAAAAATAAAGTTATTTAATGTACTATGAGATTAGTAATAATTAATTTCACAGCTATAGAGAAATCTTTACATATATTTACCTAGTTTTTACTCTTAATGAAAAATTTAGATCTTTTAAACAGGTTTATACAGAATTCTTGTCAATTCTTTTTTGATAAGAATTAAACAGCATCTTTAGAACTCTTACAAATTTAGGAAAGTGTTTATGACCACAAATAGATCCAAATGGAAGTGCATCTCACTAACACAGTAAAAAAATTATTTAATAAAAGTCAACAGATGTAAATTTAAGTGAAAGCATCTGAATCAGAAAATCTGATTGTTGTAGGCACAGAGAGCTTAACCTTTTACTTATAATCAGCTTAAGTATATAATAATAATTTATATAATAATTTTAGGGTGTGATACCATAAGACCATGAGAAACTGGAGAAATTGGACAAATTTTGGTTTAGGCAACTTCTTTTTCAATCACAGAGAGTGGTTTTAACCAATGGTTCTCCAAGTTCAAGGGCCCACTTAGTTACTTAACAATTACTTTAGACAACTTTGCTTTAATATTGCTTTAGATGACTCATCATAACAGTTAACACTTTAATTTATTTTATATATTGTCTTTGACCAAGGAAAAAAGTTATCACAGATAGGCAGTCATAGGCATTGCATTTATGGTATTAATTTTGCACAGTATCTTGCTTATCTAGTTTATCTAGCAATTAGGATAGAAGCAGGTCACAAACTTTCAAAATATCTTTATTCTTATCTATTGATTTAAATTAGTCTACTGTTAAACTATGTGACCTACAAGCATTTGCGCTAATATCATGTATGTCTATTTATCTGTAAGATGACATAAGTAGAACATATAATTTAAGACTCACATATAGAAACATACACAGTTTAAATTATATATAATCTTTATGTTTTCAGACCTTTATGTTCTTGGACTTTAAGTCTTCTCCATGTGATTTTGAATTCTCTATCCCCCATCCTGTAACCTTTTAAATGAATTTAGCTACTTCTAAAATGCTAGATAACTGGTTTTTATCTTTTTAGAAAAATAAAAGTAAAAATAAATTTGTTTTATATACCTTAAGCCAATGAACAAAAAAGACACAGACACACAAAGAATTTCTTTTAGATTAGAGCACACTCTTAGAAATATTGGCCAAATTGAGTTATAGCCATAATAATCTATTGTAGGTCCATTACAAATTGACTGGTCAGAACTTTTGGTGGTGATCAATCGTATAGACATTTCTTGTAATAAACTAATACCAGTAAGGAGATGGGAGACAAAAACTTCTTACTACAGATAATTATAACCAGAGTCAAGAAGGAAGAAAAAACCTTGAGGTTTTAGCTTTTATTTTCTGATTTACTTTTGGAGGGAAAAAAATCAACTTTTAATTTAACTATAGATTATATATCAAGGAAACCAGAAGTCATGTTCCTCCCCTTTTCCCTCCCATATGATGGGAGGCACTAGATTCTTCTATTCGCCAACTCCTTACCTTTTTGGTAACCAACAGAGAAAAAGTTAAAAGGGGCTGAGTTATCACTGTTTTTATATTTAGGCCAGCATTTGATTTAAAATTATTTTTCTATAATCTTAGTAATACTTTCCTTCTTTCTTCTTTGGTCTCAGATTGCTACATTTTAAAATTTGACTAGCTGTCAACAGACTTTCAAGTAACCTTGCATTAGTACTCTTATTTTAACACCTGCAGAAAGCAGAGAAAAAAAGCAAATCAACCCTGTAACTGTAATGTAAGAATTTACAATCCATAAGAAAAGTTTTAAGCATATTAATTAAATAAAAAACACCAACTTAAATTGGAAGCCCAAAGTAAATTTATTAATTATCCAAGATTTGTAATAATGGCTCTTATGGTGACTCTGGGTTGGCTTTCACACCTCAGCACAAACATTCTATGATTAATTCTGTTTTTACTGGGACATGAGGAGTCGTGCCTTTCTAATTTCCTCGTGAGCCAAGGAAAAGGGTGGTCTTTCTCCTGTCCTGCAGATACAGCCATGGCACCAGGAGTTAAACCCTTCTCAGCTGGCACTGGCTCTAGTTGAGGCGCAGCCTTTGCTCAAGAGTTAAATGTTACAGGTCAGGGGTATGGATGCCAGGAGATCCCATATGGAGGAAGGAACTGGAACTTCCTCTCTGTTATTGTTAAATCCCCAACTTTTTAAAGAAAAGAGGAAAGCCAGCCAGTTCCCAATGCAAACACAGGTTGTAATCCATTTCCTGCTGAGATCCTGGTCTTTTATCATTAACAAATTCAATCAACAGTTGACATACCTGTTCTCATCCCATCTGAACTTTAGCCAGAAGATGGATGAAGCAAAGATGGGGGTTTGTGGCAAAATAAAACAAGAATATTTTATCAGTGTTAGCTTTCTTTTTGTTTTATGTCCATGAGTTGTTGTCCCAAGTACTTAACATCAGTCTGAGAGGACTAGAAGGGGGTAATGCATTCACTGAGCCCCTTATTCTCTAGCCTGTCCTAACTGGGAAGCACGTTTATTTCCCATTCTGTTTGTCCCAAAAACTGGAGACTCAATCTCTGTCACAGTGAGATACCTTGGAGATATTTAGCTGTTTGCTCCCAAAGCCCAAGGCTCAATATCCTTACGAACGGAGCCTTCCATCTCACCCCAAATGACAGTCAATCAACTTCCTAGAAAGTCCAGAGCTTTCTGGGAGTCAACTTAGCACTGTAGTCACCTGAATATCCTCTTTTAAAATATTTTAATGGAACTTTTAAGGTAGTTGCTTTACTGTGCTTTCCACCCATTTCCTACTGCTAAGACAACTTTCACACACAAGAGAAGGAGGAGGGAAGGTGAAGGCTTTTAATTGGAAAGATTGTGCACTTATTTCATCTGCCTCTGGCTGCTCTCCTCTCAGAGATATTTCAGCTGCCTCTTAGCATTGACAGGGCTCCCAGGAGCCCAGCATTGCCCTTAGTTGTATGAGGGTCACCACAGTACTGCAGATAGAGACTCAATACTCAGTTTGGGCCTGACATCAGGTCAGAACGTTCCCTCTGTCTGTGTGGCTCACAGGAGAACATACAGTGACTCTAACCCATTTCTCAGTGCCCAGGCTGCCCATGGGGCTGTGGTTTCAGTCTTTGTGGAACTACTTGGGCAACTCTGGTACTTCAATCTACTACCTAATTGCTGAATGTTTCAGTTTCAGTTTCAATGAAACTTCTGGTAACTCTAGAAGGTATTAGTTTCCCCTTCTACCTCTTTAAAAGCAGGACTGCTATACAGTCAGAGTTTTTCTGGAGAAACAGATATAACACATAATATACAAATGTATAAGAAATTACAAAATTGGTTTGTGATGGTCAGCCACAGAGTTCAATGAGGAAGCATGCAGAGGGCGTCTACACATAGGAGGTTGAAGGGTTCAGTCCAAGATGTGAGCTCATTGCAATATTCTGTGAAAGTCTGTATCAGGAGGCTGATGGGTCTGTGACAGAAGACTGAATAGTCTACATCAGAAGCCTGAAGAGTCTGCACTAGAAGCCAGGAGATGACATCCAAGATGAGGCAAAGACTGGAGCTTCTCTGAGGAACAGAAGCCAATCCATCTTTCCACAATTCCATTTTATACCACCCAAGCAATGAGCTGCCCTAGGTTGGGTCCTCTGCACCCTGGGGTGCAGAGAGCTGCCCGAGGGCAGATCCTCTACAACCTATAGTGTAGAATGGCTGAGCCAACTTAATCTTCTAAACTTCTGAAGTTGTTACAATCAATCAACCATTACAACTATCAAATCAAACTTGGGTCTTACTAAATCTGAGGGGTGGCACTCAAACTGATTCCTTGGCCTCTGAATTCTATTGCTCATCTGGAGATATTACCCTGGTATGGGTTGGACCAACCTCCCAAACAGATAAAATGGTCCACTGCCTCCAGATAAGGTCCCTTTTCTATTGCTCCAACTTTCAGACTCCAGTGATAATAGAGGTTTAAAAATACTGTCTCCAAATCCCAGCCAGGAGCCCCCAGAAATGCTGTGGAAGTTGCATGAAGAAAAACAGGATGTTGAGATCTTTTCCCCAGGAAATAGCTTTGTCTGTGCCATCACTGACTCAACAAATTCATATCCAAAGGCTGAGCATAGAACATAAGAGTAGTTGCATCTTTTATACAACTTTTGTGTATTTGTCTCCTTTATATGGGCACACACTAACATTTCAGAGTCTGGTTGCGTATACATTAACATTCTGCAGTCTGCTTTAGTGTGATTTATGTCACAGTTACCTCAGAATTGCACAGAAGCTGATATAGCTACATTGTAAAAAGTTCCTGCCCCTATCACAATTAAGCTTAGAGTTTCAGGGTGTTCAGTCCATGGTTGACTGGTTCCAAGGCAGAACTATCACAGTGGAGCAGTTCTTAGTTCATGGTGACTGAGAAGCAGAGCAGAAGAACAGCACCAGATACAGTACCCAGCATCAGGCCTCCTGGCCCCCATACACACACTCAGAAGTGTATTGTAACCAAATTTCCCAGCCTTCATACAAGCCAATCAAGTAGAAAATTAAGCTTAACCATCACAGGGAAAATTATCTACTTTAAATCACAAGCATTCCATGTTGCAATTCATTTTGGTTCACTCTCCCAAAGTCTACAGGGAAATTTCTTTAACCAGGAGGTCTGGAGTCAGGTGCAAATTGCCTAAGTTTTACAAAGTTGTGTATTTAGTTTTTTGGTGGACCAGCATCTTAACTCAGAATTAATATTATTATAGGGATATGCTTTAGAGTCTGTAGTTTTAGTTTATCAAGTTTGTTGGTTTATTACAGAGGGAGATTTCTCACATTTTAAGTATTTCAATTAAAAAATAAATATCAATGACTCAGTGAAGTTCAAGAAGGACAAATTGAAAATTTCATCACTCTATCATTAAGCCTTCATCCTCAGATAGTTCCTACAAATTTTTAATTTTATAGGATTGCATTTAACACGGTGTCCCTTCATATATTAAAAACAAAATTAGCTCAAAGTAAGAATGATAGATATCTACAGAAAGTCCTTTTCAAACAAGACATGGTTGCAACTTTGCCACAGGAGTAAGGCCCCACCAGGGAGGAATCTGCACAGATTCCCTGGTTCACTGGCAGAGGCAGGAATTGGCATCACATCCCCAAGCTGTGCCTTAACACAAAGCCACTTCATTCTTTATGTCTCTTGCTTCAGTGAAGGTTTGTAACTGACCATGTCAAAAGATAGCCTCCTTTGTAAACAAGCAAACAAACAAACAATCTCTGAGTAGGAAAAGAAAGCAGGAACAGTTAGTTATCACTGAGGATGAATGGCATCTCTGACATCCCAGACTCCCTGGAACAGAATGTCATTAGTTTGGATTTGGATAGCTGAATACTGTTGATATTTGTGCCCTTCAGCAAATTCCGTATTTGAGTCTCTGATCCCAAGAGCTTTTGGGAAGCAGAGAGTATTGTATCAATCCTGCAGTCAGCCTCCTGATCGTTATGCAGGCATAAATGGCAATGAAAGGCCAGTGGTGGAGGGGAAGTTTGGTGCTTGATTCCTTTTCTCATACTAAGTCTGTTTCCACTCAGTGAGTGGATGCCTGCCGAACTTTTATTTACTTGGTCCGTAGAAAATCTCACAAGTTCACCCTGTTCTTTAGATATTAAAGCATGGGAAAGAAACCATAGAGTTTTGAACTTCGGGTTTTTCTAGAAGCTCTAAGCCAAGCACAGTCATAAAGATAGATTAGACAGGCAGATAGATAGATGTAATGAGCACCTGGTTTATGAAGTAGTTTATCAGAATGAGTCTATTCATTTGCAATTTAGTAATCCATGAAATAATATTAATTGCTCTGTTTGTGTTGAAAAAGAGACTAGGGCTAAATTTGAGGAATTTAAAGGATAGTAGGGCAATCCGTGCCCTGTGGCATATGCCCTTAATCTCAGCATGCTAAGAGGCTGAGGCAGGTGGGTCACAAGTTCCAACCCAGCCCTGGCATCTTATTGACTTATTGAATCTCCTCTGTTTCAAAGTAAAATAGAAAATTAACAGGTCTGGCAATGTAGCTTAGTGAAAAGGCCCTAGGTTCAATCCCTAGTATAAAAAGGAAGAAGAAGAAGAAGAAGAAGAAGAAGAAGAAGAAGAAGAAGAAGAAGAAGAAGAAGAAGAAGAAGAAGAAGAAGAAGAAGAAGAAGAAGAAAAGAATAGTAGTTTAAGGTCAATTCAACAAGAATCACTTTATAGCTTAAGTTTTCCAAGGATGTCACAGACCTCACTCTGCTTACACACACATTCTTTACTGGGCAGTATCATCTGCTTTTCCCCTTCTCTATCCTAGCCACACCCACATTATCATAAAATTCTATTAACTGAGAAGGGTGTCTATCCCCACCCTCTGCTCCCCTCTGTGACCTCCTGGACCAACTTCCTGTAATCTACCGGAAGACGCCAGCTCTTTCCATGTCCAGATTGGATGCTGTCAATCCTGTAACGCTCTTAAAGATGCCCTTTCACCTTCAGGATAAAAGTCCAACTCTTCAGCATAAGACAGACATCTCCAGCCCGGCCTCGCTTTCCGTGTCACCGTTCCGCCAGCCCTAAGCAGACACCTGTCAGTGGGTCCATGTGCTTACCAAAGACTTGGTGCTTTCTGGCTTCTGAATGATCTCCATCCACTCCTCTGCTCTTTCCCTCATCTGTCAGCCTTGCTACTTTTTCTTCAAGAGCCAACACAATGTCATTTTCCCTTGGAAGCCTTTTTTGATACCCCTTTCCTCCAAGTCAGGCCCCTCTGCTACATTTCCATAGTAACTTATACGTAGCACTTTTATAGCATTGTGCAAATTTTATTATAATTGTCTATTTACATGTCTGGTTCCTTGTTTCTGTCATGTTTAATTGAGATTCCCATCACTAGCGGGTTCTAAACAGATGATCTGTGACACATTTCAAGGGGAGAAGAATAGGGAATTAAGAATCAGGTTAAAAAAAAAAACAGAAAAGAGCTTTTACTCTTTCACCCTTTTTTGCGTAGGATGAGATAGCAGCGGGAGTTGCAGTGCCCATGGGACTGAATGCCAGACCTTCACACAGAGCTGCGTCCCTAGCTTTTTGCTGTATTTGTAAATTTTAAGACAGGATCATCCTAAGTTGCCTGGGCTGAGCTTTCACTTGTGAGCCTCCTACTTCAGCCTCCAAGAGTGTAGGTCATCGACCTATACCACGATGTCCTGTTAAATCTTTTCTACTTTTGAGTTTCTGAACTTCTCTGATTCCCAAATCCCAAAGATAGTGAAATTTCTTCAAAATTATCAGGGAAATAATGTTGTCATGAGGAAATAATGTTTCATCACATGAAACACTTTATTGTCTTCGAAACTGATAACCCAACAGGAATCTATGACAAATATTAACCACACTACTGTCCTTTCCAGACACCTCTTTCGTCCTGCTGTGTATATAAATGCAACTTCTTATTACACCCCTGGCCTCAGGAACTGGGAAGCTAAGACCTATCTTATTCTGTCTACATTAACTCTATTCAAGACTTTTGTCTTCTACCACTATAGCACAATGACTAGATTAAAATACATATTTCAGAGGAAGATAGATTTATGTTTAAATTCAGTTGCAACACATTGCAAAAGGTACCTAACATTATTGTACATGATTTTCCTGGTCAAAAAAAAAAAGATTGTTGTAAGGTTTAAATAAGAGGGTACGCAAAACTTGCCTCCATATGCTTGGTGCAGAGGAAGCATAATAGGGTTATTCTTGTTATTCTAAAAGGAAAATCAAGAAGAAATTGCTTCACAGCATCATATCCTTATTACATTTGCAGAAACTCACAGAGGATGATAGTTTCTAATGACTCTGTAAACATAATGCTCCACCTTCCACAACTAAGCTCATATTGCACTCCGTCTAGAAGCGGGTGCAACAGAGATTTTTTTTTTTCACATTGATTCTGGTGACATTGATGTCATCAGTATTGGAATCCAGGTTTCTAAATGCTGTTGTTGAAACAGACAGTTCTGAGACTTACTAAACAACATCTTCCAAAAAGGTGATGAAAAAGTGGAGAGATTTGAGGAAGGAGAGAATGAGAGAGAGAGAAGTTGTTCAGGCTTCCAGGCTGCTAGTGGACAAGGGTGTTGGGATCTCAGCCAACACCCTTAAGTAATAAGGAATGATGGGAGAGAAAGACTGACAGTCTGTGCCATGTGATGTGACTTTCTAGGCAGCAAGAGACTGGACTTGTTCTAAACAAGGAAGAGGCTGTATCACGAACTGTTTCAATCCAACAAATAGAATATATCCCATTCACGACAAATTCTGGGGAGGGGGAAAATTATTTAGGAGACCAGAGTCCTGCCTTATAAACTACAGTGACAGCTGGGGATTTAGCTCAGTGGCATAAGCGCCTGCCTGGCAAGCACAAGGTAGTGAGTTCAATGGCTGGTACAAAAAAATAAAAATAAAAAAATAAAATAAAAAAGAAGGAGAAGCAGCTACATTGAAAATCAATACATTACTACATTTTTCTTGAACTATTCACCGCATCCCTTTTGGCATAGAAGGTTGACTTAATCTAAGAGACAGCAATTTTCAGACTAATATACAAAAGATGTTTGTACACGTGGAGAAGTGTAAATGCCCCCATTTGTACCACCCAAGCTGTTCATGTTGCATATTTTAGGAGTTTGGGATTGGAGATAAGATAATTAAACATTTCATTATGTTCCTCTTTAACTTTTAGCAAAGATTACAGATTATATTTATGACTCTAAAAAAAGTTAAGCAAAATAGGACTACCTGTTCCCATGTATATTTTAAACTACAATAAATAGAAATCAGACAGACCTGTGTATAGAAGCAAAGAACAGAAGGAGGAAAGAAAGGACCTTAAATTTATTGGTTGTATTCTTTACTACAATCCATGATGTGCATTATTTTAATTAATCCTCAGATAACATCAGCTAAAATAAGTTTCAGGAGTCCCATTTCACAGATGAGAAAACTGAACTTCAGAGAGACTAAATGATTTTCCCCCACATCATATGGATAGAGATAGAGATTACAATTTAATCCAGAGCTATCTGTCTTCAAAGGCCATAAGTTTTCATAAGCCAAGTTTTTATAGTTATTTCTTTGAAAGCATGCATTTCTTTCTATATAGTGAATGCAAGGTTAACTAAAGAAAGAATTTTCACTTCTTGTTAAATCTTTTATGCATCCAAAGAAAGATTTCACTAAATATAACCACGCTTTGTTTAAAATATGACATTACTTTTTCATAAACAGATGTTCCTCACTAACGTCATAAACCAATCCCTTTCTATATAGTTGCCCCTTGATGTCTGCAGAGGGGTGGTTTCAGGATGACCCCGGAATCAAAAATCCATCGAGGTTCAATTGCCTTATACAAAATAGCACAGTATTTGCATATAGTCTACACATTTCTTCCAGTACATTTTTCATCTCTGCATTACTTAGAATACCTACCAGAAGGTAACTGCTATGTAGATAGTTGTTATGCAGTTTTACTTAGGGAATAAGAGTAAGAAAACTGTCTGTATGTGTTCAGTACAGATGGAGTCTTCTTCTAAATATTTCAATCCATAATTGGTTGAATTTTTGGATGTGGAACCTGCGCATCTAGTGGTAGGGAGAGAGACCGTGTAACTAATGAAAAAAATGAGATTTGCTGATTTTTTATGTTACTATGAGATTAATATTTTAGAATAGGAATTTTGTTGTAAAATTGAAGGCAGTCATAGAAAATACAGAAAAAATTGTCTGGGAAAAAATTTCATATTTTTAAAATAATAAAACCCTAGACATTGTAAAGCTTAAAGGAATCTGTGAAATCAGTATCTTTTCATTGTCTATGAAGAAAGCATGTGTCAAAAAATACAATTTTCTTACCCTAGGAAGAGTATACAAGAGCTCTTTAGAAGTAATTCTGAGTCTACTCCTAGATTCTTTGCTCACTGACTCCATAAGACAGTAGAAAATATATTTTCTCATATTTTCATGCTTTTCTGTTATATCATTCTCATTTTTAACATTGGAGAATACTGGAAAAATATATGACTGAACAATATTTTGAGATATTAAAATTATAGTAAAGAACATTCATCTGAAACATCATCCAAATCTGAAATAGGGATCTTTAGGTATCTTTTATTTTGCTTTTATGAAGAAAAAGTAAATGACATGTAAACAAGGTACTATCAGAATCTTACTCCCAAAAGAAGCTTTCATGGTATGTCATTTCTTGATGAATCTGGTCACTACAGTTTCTATTATTAATATTGAAATAACAAACCTTTATATTTCCATAATTCTTTGCCACTTACAAAGAGCTTTTCTACATGTCATCTGAAACCATACCTTGATAAGTGAGGTGATAATAATGACCCTGAAGTATCATGAGTGTCTTTTAAGTTATCAGAGGAAGACAGAATTCTGTTCTGTGTAATTTAGTGTTCAGTGTTCAGAAATTGTCCTCTCACATGTGATATTTGATGCCAGAAAGTCTCAGTCAACTAGAATGTTCCAATAACTGCAACTGTCTACTTTCCAGTCATTCTGAATATTAGATTGCTATTCCAATGTACTTAAGTGCTATTCCAATGGGCTACCAGGCACAGTTGCCTAAGGAAAATTCCTTAATCCTTTTCATATTAGTTTGGGTTCTCTGGAGAAAGAGACCCAAACATGTACAGACATGTACAAATTAATTATAACGTATTGGCTCACATGAGTATGATGGCTGCCATCTTCCAGCTGGAGACCCAGTAAAACTGGTACATTTTGAAGACCTGAGAGCCACAAAGCCAATGGTATAGATTCCATTACAGGTCTGAAGACCTCAGAATCTTTCTAGGGACTATCAAAGAAGCCTTCCAATGATTCTTTTACCCCACCTCTGTTTTTCAACTCTTAAGCCCATAACTCCACATCTGATAAATTCCAGTGGAATACTAAGTGATTCTTCCTCACTTCTCTTGGGTACTGTCATGATTTGTGTCTAGATGTCTCCCCAAAGTCTCATGCAGTCATGAGGGCAGGCTTCTATAGTTTATGATTGATTCATGGTTCAATGCTGGGATTGTGGGTTTGAGTGCTACACCCACCCTAGTGTGGTTAGCCTAAATACTATATAAGGGACAGGAAAAAAATCTCTCCATTTTTTGCTTTTGTTGCTGTTGCTGTTTTCTGGCTCTATAAACTGTTGGTCTCTTCTATGTGCCACTCTGCCTTGGAACCAGCCAAATATGGACTGAAACATCCACAAATTGTGAGCTAAACAAACTCTTCCTTCCTTAATTTGGGGCACATAGTATTTTGTCTCAGCAATGAGAAATAAAGTAACAAACACAAGTATGAACCCTAGTTCCAACTCTGGGTTGCTTACCCTATAACTCTTGCTCCTGAAGTATATGGCCTGATAAGCTGCCTTCCTATATAATTTGAGCCTCCAAATACCTCACAGGACCCAAGATGTGTATCTGTGCTCCAGCAGTCAGATAGAAAACAGATTCAACCTTCTTCAACCTTTTTATTCTTTTCAAACCATCAACAAATTGGATGATACTTTCTCACATGGAAAGGACCATCTTACATTCTCAGTCCATCAATTCAAACTCTAATTTATTTCAGAAACACCCTTACAGACAAGCCGGACACCACAGTTGGTCAGCTCTCTGGGTGTTCTGTGGCCCAACCAACTTGACACATGAAATGAACCATCACAACTTTTTTCTAAAATGTAGACAACTCCAATATATGATGGTTCAACTTAATGGTTTTCCACCTTTACCATATGCAAAAGTGATGCATATTCAGTAGAAACTGTATGTCACATTTTGAATGTTGATCTTTCCCAGGCTAGTGATAAGCAGTTCAGTACTCTCTCAAAGGGCACTGGCAGCAAGCCACAGTTCCCCAACAGCCACAGGATCACAAGAGGAAACAACTGGTACTCTATAGGGTACTATGCCACTAAACAGTGATGCTTGGTATGTTAGTGTTCTAAATAGAGCGTTTGTTACTTAGGATATTTTCAACTTATTAGAGGTGTTTTGGGGATATATATATATATATATATATATATATATATATAATTGCAAGTTATGAGCCATTCATATGTATCAAAAAATCTTAAGTCATTCTGGAAGCTTATTCTCAAAGAACTGTGTAAAACTGCTTTTACAGTGTAGCACGGCATCACTTATAACGTTAATATTTAAAAACTTCAATTGCTATTAAAGGGGAGTGGACCCCAAAATATACAGTGGTGAAGTGGAATTCTATATAGTCAATAGAAGAAAATATCAATAGAATGCATTAATAATACTTTGTTTGGAGAAAGATTTGGATCTCTGATTGGATGATAAAACCACAATGTTGTTTTAAAACGTATGTATCGCTACACTTGTGGATAATAGAAATAATATTGTTGAGATACAGGTATCTTTGGCTTGCTGCCTCTGAAAATCTAGTTGTCTGAGCCAATAAGGCTAATAGGATGTACATGAGACCCATGCCATTTTGACTCAAGGAAGAAAGTGACATTTTAAGAGTAGAGATACCCAAAGAGATGGAGGAGAAAGAAAATGGGAATTATTTTAAAAACATAGACTATAGTTCAAGATCCAACCAGACAGTATTACTCTGAGTCTCATCTGAAAGAAGTTAGGGAGAGAGGCTGAAGAACTGTGTTGGTAAAAGATTACCAGCTGCTGGACACCAATTCTGATATCTCTGTGCCCTTACAGCTGACACGGGGAAGAAGGTCTGACCTATCTTTCCTGAAACTCCACTTGGCTGGCACCAATACAGGGTAACTTTGCTCACAGAAGGGGCCTGTCCCCGGAGGCAGCAGTGCCACCAGTGTAAGGACACTTTAACAGAAGAGAATTTTGCTACTCTGCAAGCATGTGTGAGACACACAGACAAGAACCTCTACAAGACAGACCCTGAGGAGGAGCAAAAGTCCAGGTAAGCAAGTGAGCATGGAATCTGTCTCAGTACGGACATTGTTAGGGTTTAGATACAGAATGTCCCAGACTCATGTTTTCAGAGGTGCTTTTGCAGATGATTGGATCATGGGGATGCTGTATTCATCAGTGGATTAATCTGATTAATTCACAGCTGAGTGTGCTATTTGGACATGGAGTCTGATTGGAAAAGGTGGGTGGCTGGGGGTGTGATCTGGAGTATGTCACCCCCTACCCCCAGCTCCTCCTTTCCCTGTCTGCTTCCTGGCTACCATGATGCAAGCAGCTTTTCCCTGCCAGAGCCTTCCACCTTGCTGGTCCTGATTTGGAACCAGCCAACTGTAGAATGAATCCTCTAAAAACTGTGAGCCAAAATAAACCTGTCTTCCTTTAAATTGTGAATGTCAGGCATTGTGTCCCACTGATGGGAAAATGACTAAGACAGGCATGAATCTAATGCATGAGTTCTGAACTATGGCATGTGTTGGTGTTTTGAATCATTTGTCACCGACGACTCTCCTGTACATTGCAGGTTCTCTAACAGCAATGACCAGTGCAACTAATCCCCCCTCCCCAACCTAAATGTGACAAGCAAAAATGTCTCCAAACATTATCACATGTTCCCTGGGCTCAAAATCTCCCCAGACAGAAAAGCAATGGTAAGTCAGAACTATAATGCATGACCATGGTTATCATTTATTGGGTTTTTATTGTGTACTGGGCTTCACATTTTCATCTTACTTAGTGCTCATAGAAACCTTGTGAGGTAGGTTCTATACTTGGGTTTATTTGACAGATGAATAAACAAAATCATCAAGAGGTTAAGTAACTCTCCAGAGCTTACACAGCTAAAACATGGCTGGAACTGGAATAGAAATCCCAGCATGATGGCCAGAGACTTTGTACTGTATGATTTAATTGTGGTCTTAGTGTGTGGTTGACATTTTTCTTTGCTGCTTTTATTTATTTTTGTAGTTTTCAAATTTTTCCAATAAGAAGTAAACTTACGGATATTCAACAATATTTAGCAAGTAATTTCCTAAGGTCTAGCGCTGCAGGATTCCTATATAGGACCCAGGTGTGTGGCAAGTGTATCTCAGCAAAAAGCCCATTGGTTATCTTGCTGCACCATCCCAACAAACGACCAGGAAAGCCAGTGTGATTTTATACTCAGGCTGAAACAATAGGATAAAAGAGAGAGAATGAGGTGACACATCCATTCTCCATGGTTTGCTGATTCCAATTGTCACCCTGTCTCTCCTGACCGTGCACCCAGTAAATTCCTGATCCATAGTCTATGACTTACCACCCACAGGTGCCCACAAGAAAGCAGGCAGAAGGTGGCCTCTCACTTGCAGTAGGTAACATAGGCAACAACCGGTCTCCTCTCCAGCTGGAGAGGATCACAGGTGCTGCTTCTGGCTAGGGGTGGGCACAGGGTGGGTGGACAGACCAGAGGCTGACACTCAGACTGAGTCTCTTCAAATTGCACTCCGATTAGGGGTTACTGTCTGGGCTGGCTGCTGAGTGGTTTTGCAGAGCCTGCCTGTCAGTCACCGCTTATGCTCAGCTCTTAATGGCTCTTTCTTTGTCATTTGCCTGGTGTTGCTTTTATCTTAAGTGAATTTAACAATGATAAAAGGTGCTAGTATGAAATCCCCAGAGAGGAGCTTTTCGGGAAGAGCACTAGGAATGAAAGTTGCCTCCCCCTTCAACTCACCTTCACCGAGCCACCTGGAGGATGTGTCGCCCAGAGGTTGTGGGAGCCCCTGGAGCTCAACAGGCATCCTTTAGGAAAGCCAGCTGCATATAGGTCTGCAACACTGGAGACATTAAGCAACTGCTTTATCCTTAATTTCCATGACCAGGATGTTGCAGGGGGAGTTTAATCTTTATGTTTCTGGTTCATTTACACTTCAGTTGCCACGAGATTCCTTCTAAAAAGCCACCAGAGGGGCTTGCAAATTCTCTAAATATCTATCCTTAAGAAAGAAAAAAAAATTTTTTTTTTACTGGTCAAGTTCAAAGTAATCCGAAGCCACATATGAGTAAGAGATGGTTTTAAATTCCAAATCCAGTTAAGTTCCCAAAAATGGTTCTGTGAGGCAGACCATCTCACAAGTCAATCAGTGGTGGATAAAAGCAGGTGTCCATTTACACAGCTGAGACTGAGAGTCAAGGCTGAGGTGTGACAAGTGATAAGCAAGGAGTAAAGGAGCAAAGAGAATGAAAAAAGCAGCTGAAAGCATTATAATTCCAGCTCCTAATTTTGATCTCTTATTGCATATGAGGTGCTATGCAAAGTATTTATAATAACACAGTAGCAATTTTCTACTTCTCAGGAAAGCAGTTTTCTTGTTTTATAGATGAATGAACTTGACTTTAGAAGTTAATTATCTTATTCGTGAAAATGGACATTAATGTATCCAGAAGCAAATCCTGCTTTCTCTGAATCCAAATCAGTGATGTTGAAATGAGGGAAGAAATGGAGAGAAGAGGAAAAAGAGGAGAGTTCTGGGCCTTACCCTCACGCCCTGCCATGGACACTTACATAATGCCCGAGCTCCTTGTTCTCTGTCCATCCAAAGCCTTGTGGGACAGAAGACGAGTCTGGCGGATCTCCAACCATTTCTTTCTGTGGACTATGGCCACTCCTGGACAAACTTCCTCAGCTTGCGCTGCCAGCCTCCTCTTGGCTCATCTGGCTCTGAGCTGGAACTGGAGCCCAGGAAGCTGAGCTTCTGGACTTGTGACCTGTAGTGGAAGCCTGGCGTTACTCCTGACAGAACCAGGAAGCAAACCATTCCTCAAATACTGAAGTTGGTTATTTCAGTGAAACTTGTATTTTCAAGGCAAAATTCCAGCCTAAAAAGAAGAAATAGGGGTGTGTGTGTGTGTGTGTGTGTGTGTGTGTTGGTGGGGCTTCTGTGGAGCTGGGCGATTTTATCACAGTTGAACCACAGATTGTGTGGGGCCTGATTCCTCACTGTTTAGTTCATGAAGTACCGAGGACCTCTGATGGCAACATGGTTTGTGTTTGATATTAAGAACATCAGAGTGAGTAACAAATAGTCACATGTATTTATTTTGATTATTTTTTCCTTCCAGCATAATTTATATGGATAATCATAGGTATCTCCAAGACTTAATGCCACTCACCAATCCTCAGCTATCTTTCTTAGATATTTAAATGTACATGGACACCACATTCATGCTTCCCTTTAAATAAGAACCATCTGGTAATGATGGACATGAATATGATTAGAATACATTATATACATTGAACCCCCCAAAAATGTGAAACAAGGGGGAAGAGCAGAGCAGGGGAGTCATGGGGAGATTAAAATATGTTATGTGCATCTACAAATCTGCCAAAAATTAAACCCATTCATCTGTATGACCAATATGAATTAATAAACATATGGGGGAAAGATTATAAAATAAAAAATCAGAATTTTCCCCCAAATTATTAGGTGCAAAACTCCCAAATCAGGTGATGTCAATGTTAAAATAGAGGTCACCAAGGTGCCTAGGCTCTGAGGGGACCTATCCAGATGCTCTAGTCCTAGTCTCAGGAAAGAGGAGTTAGGGGAAATGTGAAAGGGAATCAGGACAGGCTCTTCCCTGAGCTTCTGAATGCTTATGGATAAAAAGTCACGGAACATGACCAACCTCTACCCACCAAGAGAAGCTGATGGTGACATCAGATGTAACAAGCATTGCAGAACCCTAGGAAAGGGAAATTTGAGTTCCAAAGACACCAGACACTTCACAGAGCCTCATACAGATGCGTGAGTCCAAAAGTGACTGGTCTCCTTCTGCCCCAACTGGCCTAGCATCCCCAGTGAGGAAAACATTCCCAAATTGAGGACGCATTCTTTCCCTGGTTCCTGACTGCTGTCTTCTTAGCAAAAGCCTGCAAGTCTTCCAGTGAGCTCAACTCAGTCCTGCAGCCTCAAAATTCCTTCCCACCTTTCCCCTCAGGATTTCTCCACAGCATGCACCTATATTCCATTCTATTAAAACCCATTGTTTTCACTTAGGATGACACACTGTCCCAGAGGCAGCTGTTTCCCGGTGGCAACTGATTTTACAGTCACCAGGACTTTGGGGATGAGAAGGTCATCTGCCCACATCACTCTGGCTGTATATATTTTTGAGTTGCTCTCCTGGCCTCTCACACCTCTGCTTTTGCTTGCAATACCATTATCTTTTCACTCTACTCAATAGAAATCTACTCATATGCCAGAATCCCCAGCAAAATCAATGGAGGGGTGCCATCAGAAGTGTGATACTTTCTGACTTACAATTTTGAGTTGAGGCTGGGCTATAGGACAGCAAAGTGGACATAGAGAAACTGGCCAGGAGTTTGTTGTTACTAGTGAGAAAGTAACAGTAATTTAGAGAAAGGTGCAGGAATGAAAGTTATGAAAGGGTTAGATTTTTGGCTGTTTGGAAAAGGAGATTCAACAGGATTTGCTAACAGGCAGTGTTTTGTCTCCGTTTGGGAATGATTCCAAGATTTTTGTCTAAGGGAAGTCAGATCCAGTGTCTTCCACTTTTTTTTCTGAATCTCTCTCTGTTCTTACCACAAGATTTAGCACAATAAATACCTGACTTCTACTCAGTAGTGACAACAAAGCAGGATTCCACATTCCCTGAGCTTTTATAAAAACAGGACCTTCCAAATTCTAAGCCCTTTTTATTAAAGATACTGGCCATTTACGTGAAAGCTTTCTGAATGCTGCTAACACATCCCACAGCCCTGTGTGACTCTTGCGATCCCCAGGCACACAATGCTTGGTGCCAGAGACCTTCATTCCTGCAGGTTGCCCAGGAACAAGAGAATAAAAGCAGAAGATGAATGGCCTTTGCCTCAGAAACAGCTGCCGTGGTGCCCGCAACTGCATGGCCAGTTGACTTAGAGATTTGTGCAGAGAGCCTCTGAGCCCTTCGCTCCTGCCAAGTGAATTACCAGGAGCATCCGGTGCAAGAGTTATCATTCTACCCCAGGTGCTGCAGGACAAATGCCCTGGAGCTGGAAGGTGAAATACACTTGCTGCTGGAGCAACCCACACATGCGTCCTGGGCCCAGCTCTGAAGGCGAAGGTCATCTTGCTCTTAGTGCTTGGCCTTAAGTCAATAACAGCCATCAAAGACTGAGTCCAGAGTGCTGAGTATGGGATGTGCTGCTGCCAAAAGATTCTGAGAATACTGGGGCTTCTCCATTATTTGGACCAACATGCTGGAGGTACAGAGTGTCAACAGCATAGTTATGTCAAACAGTACAGAATCCAGACACCAAATCCATTTCCCCTGATCGTGAGTGATATTACTACCCTTTTGCTCCTTGCATAGTATCCTTTGTAAGTATTTCAGGCAGCAGTTCATTTGCCATAGGTTAATTCTCCTTCAAAATAAAAACTAATGTTCCAGAAAAAGATGTGTGTGATCCATAAACTTGAGAAACCTGGGATGAACAAAGTGAAACTGGTTTCTTTGTGCAGGATTTCTCAAATGTTTAATATGCTGATAGGCACTGTGATAACCAAAAGCAAAGAACAAGCACTGCTTTGCCAGAAGCACCTATTAAGGCAAGTGTTCCTTTGATCATGCCTTGGGAAATTCTTCCTTAGACTAACATTAAAATGGTCTGCATTCTCCTAGACCAAATGATGCTTGGGGAAAGAGCCCAAGAGGAGGCTGAAGATCAGGTTTTAAAAGTGCCATTGAAGATTTTAAGAGAAAGAAAAAGGAGGGAAACTTAACCAGCCCAGGGGTGTGAGGGGAAAGTTGATGCTCCTGCTTTGCCTCTGCTGACTCTGTAGCTTCTGGCTGAAGGACTAACCAGCTCTATTGGAGGACAATGTCCTTAGCAGTCATAAACCGGAAATCTGCTCTAAGATCTGGTTGGTATTACATAATGTCATGGGGGGAAAACCTGAAATCAAGGACAAAGAAATTTACCCAAACCAACCTTTTTTTTCTTCTCTGGGGAATGCAGCTACAGAATTTAGACACACAAAAGGCATCACTTATAACACACTCCTCAGAATCTTTGCTGCAAAGTGCAGCCTCAGCGAGGCCTGGTATTTAACCCTCTCAAATGGTCAGTGTCAGGAAGTTTGACAAGAAGGGTTGGGCACTTCAATTTAACATCCTTTCTATCCATCCATTCCCTCTGCAACCCTGAAAACTGCCATCCTGTTGCTGTTTGAATGCCTCCAATGGCAGAGGTCTCACCACTTCCTAAAGCAGCTAATTGTTTGTCAGATATCTCCAAGGGTATGGCATTAGGATGCAAACCCCCTCTCCTTGGTGAATAACGACCACAAGTTCCCCACATTGTTGATGCTTGCTGCTTGGAGCACGTTGTGCACTAGGCATTGTTGGTAAGAAGAGCAGGATCTAACATAAACATCAACAAGGATCTAAAATAAACACCAGTGAACAGAATGAGATACTTAAGTAAAGCACCCCAACAGTGTTTATGTTGTACAGTTTAGGGGTAAGCAATCCTACATGTATCTCTTTTTGTTTAAAGAGGAAGGTTGTTTTGCAGAGAAAAATGAGACGACATATGTGCAAGCATTCTAAGGAACCAGGAATGACTTAAATGCAGGTGTCAGGGGATTGGCAGTGGGAATCAAAGCAAGACAGGGAGGATAGATTGGGGAGGTAGAGTCTAACCAAGAAGGTAGGAGAGAGGATGTGAAAGTGTGCCCTGGAAAGCAGAAGAATGAAAGAACCAGGTGGAAAATGGACTGGTGCGTGCAGGTTAGTAATAGAGTAAGTTTCCTCTGGGAAAATTGGTTTCAAAAATCATGACAGTGCTCCTTTGGCAAACACATAGCTTTATCTATGCTGAGTAAACTTGGACATCTCTGGGCATCAACCTCTTCCTCCCTGTTCATCGTGTCCAGCTTTCTAAAAATTGAGAGAGCTCTGTGCTACGTTGTCATCATGTCCAGCTTTCTAAAAATTGAGAGAGCTCTGTGCTACGTTCCTGCTACATGCAATAATGATTCCTATTTTTTTTTAATTAAAATGAGCTGAAAGCATTTTAATGAGTAAAGCAATATGAGGCAAAACCTTTGCTGTAAAGGTCTTATCATGTCGCTGGGCACCATTCACCCATTTGAGATGTACTTTCACATAAATGAGGCAGCAAGACTCAGTCTCTGGATCAATGATGATATCAGGAATGAGCTGAAAAAAGAATGTCCTTCGTTGAAAGGACTTGCCATTTCCCTGGGTCTCTGAATAGACAGCTGCCTTCCTCAAAGTGTGTCCTTTACCCTTGGACTCTCAGCCATCTTCTCCTATCTGCCCAGATCAAGCCAATAGCATGGAAAACATCAGTTGGCTCTAGTCTCAGGTTTCCAGTGGACATCTGAAGCTAAACTCATATCCAGGTCCCTTAGGGCTTTTAAAGTGAGGAAGGGCATGTCCTGAGAGAAGAAGGGCTGGGGAGGTCATATTTGTGTGACAGGCAGGAATCTGTTGTGTGTCCAGTGTTTTTTGTGTGTGCATGTGTGCATATGTGTATGTTTGTGTCTATGCACACATGTACACACACAAAACACTGGACACACAACTTGTGGTAGAATTACATTAAATCTGTAACTTCACACCTTCTCCAGATCCCTGTGTACCAAAGCCAGGAGATTCTTTGACTCTCATGCAGAGTCTCATTCTTAACTTTAATCCCAAAGTACAGATACACTAGGGTATTTAGAGGGTACTGTTGATTTGCTGAGACTGGAAGTTCTCAGGAGCAGTCTGCAGCCTTCAGTAGCTTTGATGGTTCTATCCCCAGCCACAGCTGACGAACCTAGACCTCCCCACACCTAGCCGAACCCCACATCATGACCTTTCTAGAGTAGCTTCACCCAATTCTAGGACTTTGGGGGCTTATCTTCTTCTCTCCTTTACCCCCTCATTGACCTGTCTGGATGCCAACAAGAAAGAGTCCCTAGTCATGTCCCAATCTTCTAAGTCAAAATATTTTAAAGTAGTATCAGGAGTTTGTAATTAGAAAAATAGCTTTCAGGCTTTTGTGGAATCACCCAGGAGCTGAGAACCACTGACATGGTAATTAAGTGTCTGGATTCTGAGTTTTGTTGTTTTTTTTTTTTTATATATAGAGGTCACACTTAACATAGTACCTCACATATTAGGGGTGTTCTTAAGCCATCATTGAAACTTGCCATTAGTGAGCACCTGTTGCACATAAGGAATGCACTGGTGTCTGTACAGATATAGCCTATGTATTTCTAGAGGTCTCAAAACCAAGTGTTACTTTTCACCTATAGAAGAGTGTGTAAGGCCTGTGATTTACTGTAAAATGCTACTCCTGGACATTCAGAATGTGCATTATAACAGTGTCTAGGGATAGAAAACAATAGTGAGGTACATGTTAGAATCCTCCTGAGTGCCTTTCCCTTTGCAATATTGCACATTCTCATACCCTCAGTCCCATCCTAACATTTCCTACTCTGCCTTGTCTAAGGTGCCATGTGCACCAACAACATAACAGATTATAAAATCTACCATTTGGAAATTACCTATTTTGGCCACTTGAACACTCTCCTGCTGGCATTTACCTAGAATCAGGGCTGTTTCATCTCTCTTTACACGATTAAGTGGGCATTAACATTAGGCAACTGAATGCAGCAGTGACTATTCCTTTGTGGCCAGGGGTATACAATGGATTCTGGTTTTTAGAAGGAGACAGCATTGACAATTCACGCATTCAGCACCTATGGGATGGAGTGAACATGGTGTGAAATAGACGTGCTTTGGAATCAGACCCAGTCTCAATCTAGATTGCTGCAGACAGGGTTAATCTCTCTGAACTTTGTGTATTAGTTGATATCAAGAAAACTGAGATAATAATTGAGTAGAATGCACACAACTAGTACAGTTCTTACATTCAACAAGTATTTAACAATAGCAAATTTTAATGATGACTTATGAACATCCCAAGAAATGAAGTGCTAGGTTAGGTGTGATATCTTTAAGAATGTATTTCCTTGTAGGGCTCAAAAACCAGACTCTCAATCACTGTAGCAATAGTTCTTAACCCTAGCTATTCCACCATCATCTGAAAGCCAGTCTTTTTAATTACAGACTTCTGGTATAACTTTAAAAGATTCTGATTTATTGTTATCTTAGGAGTAGCTGTTCAGGTTGAAAGATTTAGGCATGAAAAAAAATGATCAAACAATCAAAGCACAAACAGGCAGTATATTAACTAGAGTTAATTTCCTACTTTTTTTTGAAATGATGTATCACCTCTATACTTTTTTTCTGTTTTGCTTTTTAAAATAAAATACAAAAAATATATTCTATGGTGATATAGCTCAGTGGCACAGTGCCTGCCTGTCAAGTGCAAGGTTGTGAGTTCGATCGCCAGTACAAGAAAAAAAAATTCTGACCTAGCAGACTGGGATAGAATTCAGGAGTCTGAATTTTGTAGCTGCTACACAGACACCTGTAATGATTAGTCAGATGTGCTTGACAGTTAAACCAGTCACTCTTCATGATATGGTAATAATGAAGTCAGGGAGACATGGGTTCACGAGGAGAGAGTTTTCTGTTTGTTTGATTTTTGTTTTCTAATATAATACACTTCATCCAACATATGGTAAAACAGGAGTGAATGCTGCACATATACATCTTTGAAAAGATTCCAGTTATTTCTTCAATGTATCCTTTTCCTTACTTCTTGTGAGAACAACTACATGGGACTATTTTGGAACACAAACTCCCATAAGACGGCATGATCCATGTACCTTGTGGCTGACATTTTAAACTGTTACATCCACAATTTGAATCCAACTTAAGACAAGAATAAAAGGGACACCTAGAAAGTGATTTGGGAAGGGAAAACACTCAGGTCACAGAACTTTTCCCTCAAGCTGATTCACAAGCATTGCAGACCAATGGCAATTGGAACTGGAAGGTGAAGGGAATTTGTCATTTTTCATTTCCCCAGCAAGGAAACAGTAATTGTTTGATAGTTTTCAAGTCCTGGAGGCTAAGCTGCCCTCAGAGAATGAGAATTCAGACAAGTGAGTATTCTCATGTTAAGAAGAAGGCACTGGAGAGTCACAGTGACTCCCAGGAGGGTCCAGTTGAAAGATAATTGCCCTATGGAGCAAAAGAAAATTGCAGCTTCTCCAATAGTGACAAACCTGATGGTTGATGCAGCCACTTCCTCCTGATGGCAGCTCTCCTACATCTGCAGGCATTGGAAGGTGGAAATATGTCTTGGTCAGAGGTGTGTTTACTTGGAGAGAATGGTAAGGAGAAGAGAGAGATGACAGTTTGGGTCTTGAACTGAGAAGGCAGCCACATCTGTAGCTCTCAGGGAGAATGGATTGTCTAAACGTGGGAATGACTCTGGAAGCAGTATTTATATGAGAAGCCGCTTCGTGAGAACATCAGCCCCATGAGAGTAAGAACTTTATCTTATACAAGCTGTTGATTCCCACCAAAACGATCCACCTCATATAGTACAACACCACCAACAACAAAAATAGATCACCCTAATAAAATATTCTGAGAGTTGTCAAATGCTTTATCACAGAAGCCCAAGCAAAGGAAGAAAGTCAATATTTAACAAATGTCTAGTCTGTGTCTAGTATTTTAATGCTCCAGTTTCCAAACCCTGTTGTACATTATAATTATCTGAGAAGCTTTTAAAATGCTTTACACCCAGTACCAACTAACTCACAGTGTCTGGGGTTGGGAGTCAGACATCACCCTTTTTAAAAGAGCTCTAGATAACTGTAATGTGTAGCCAAGATTGGAAACAACTGTTTCCACACATTGTTTCTTTAATCTGAGAAATAATCCTGTAACATAGGCATAGTACAATTTAAAACACTTTATACAGATGAAGAATTTATAGTTCAAGAAAACAATCAGTTTTATAAGGCCAACTAACAATGAAGAACCTAACCTAGATTTAAATATGAACTATCTGCTCCAGTAGTTATGATGGTCTTTAATGTATTAGTCAGCTCAAGCTGCCATAACAAAAGATCACAGGGTAGGTGGCATAAACAGTGAGAAATTCTTTCTCATGATTCTAGAGGCTCCAAGGCTCAGACCAAGGTCTGGCAAGATGAATTTCTGGTGAAACTCTTGTCCTAGCTTGCAGAAAGCCACAAGATGAAAAGAGCAGAGTGTGTTAGACTGAGGGGAGAGGAAGAAGAAGAGAGAAGACATGTTCTAGTTTATCTTCTTAAAAGGACACTAATATTGTAATATTGGGACCCTGTACTCACAAGCTCATTCAACCTTATTACCCCTTTGAAGGCTGTCTCCAAATACAGTCCTTAGGGATTAGGGCCTCAACATAAGAACACGAAGGAGACACAATTCAGTTTATAGCATAGTGTCTGGTGTAATAGTGAGCAAAGAATACACAGCCAGAAGCTACTCTTGATTTATAGGAAGCATATTTATATCATGGGAGAATAAATCTCAACTTCTGTGAAATGTCCTCCAATGCACCGAAGACAGCAAAAGAAGATACAAACTGAAAACTTAGTACTATATCAAGAATACAGACTTAGATACCAGAATGCATTTCCTGAAAAGGATTATTCAAGCAGATTTAAATGGAAATAAAAAGCATTCTGGGATTTTTTTCTGCCTTTGTATTTTATAAGAAAAAGTAAAATTTCGCATGAAATGAAAGGATCACAGTTTCACGAATCAAAATATCCTGGGAAAAAGGACGAGGAACTTAAGGGCCACTTTCTCTTACATAGTCTGTTCTGAAGGTAACAGTCTCCTGCTGGTTCTCAGAGGAAAGCAGACGCTTCTCATTCTGTGGATGTGACTGTGACCGACGTCCAGGATGCTCAACACTCACAAACTTCAGGTGATCAGAGACGAAGTGCAATGTCTGGCTCTCCATCTACTTCCATGTTCTTCTTCAAAGATAGTGATCTTCACAGCAAAGAGAAATCACAGTCCATGTTAGTTGTAAATGTAGAAAAGCATCTCTTCACAGAAGTCCCAGAATCAGGTGTGGACAGAGGTACTTTGTCCTTATTTTCAAATTGGCCAAGAAATATATCTTGAGAAATATATTGTTCATGAGACAGAAAAAAAATGCAATTCAAGTTTATAATATCTATATGTCCAGTGACTGGAGAAAGACAAAAAGGACAGAATCTGGACACTACTGTTACAAAAATAAGTATGCATCATTTAGGAAAATTCTCAAATTGAGAATTAACAAAGAATTGGTATTTATGAAAGAACAAAGTAAGTCTTGAATTGATATGTTATGAACAATTCATACATTTTGAATGCATGTCCTTATTTTGCCACAATTAGCAGACTAATAGGTCAGGAAAATGCCATATAGTGATTCTGACAAAATATGTAGTGATTTTTAAATTATATTACCAGCAAGATAAAAATTATTAATTGACTGGGAATTTGGTTATATAAATTTCCTCAAAAATTCCAATTAAAAAACACAGTCCTAGAGCAATATTAGCAATCAGAAAGAAGAGTTTCTAACAATTATGGTATTAATAGTAACCAGTATTGATCTATTCACTTAGTGCATTAAAGGTGTAGAGCTTTTCAGTCTATCCTGCTGGATCAGGCATAGGACACCTTGCTGCCCAGATCTTCCAACCCATAGAGTGGCCAGCTACAGCTGGTGGGCCTTCCAGCCAATGGCATTGGCCATCTTTAGCCAGCATGTTTTCCAGCCAATGACAATGGCCATCTTTAGCCAGCAGGTCTTCCAGCCAATGGCAGTGGCTATCTACAGCCAGCTCTAAGATTTTGGGCTCCAAGGCACTTCTGAGAAGGGGCTGGAATTAACTAACTCATCCAGGATGGGATCTTGATGGGCCGGACACTGGAATTCCTCTAAATTATGTAGAGCAAGGCATTTTTCACTACGACCCCAGCTTTGTCTTTTTAGCAACTTGCTCCAACCAATGGGGAGGATTCACACAAGAACAGCTGTTTATTACTGATAACAGTTTCACAGAAAGTGAGTGTCTCTGTGATCAGTGTCGTTTAAAGGTCCCCAATGACAGTCTCGGCTACTGCCTGAAGATTCCCCATTAATGGGCCTTTCTTCTCTTCAAAGCTGTAAGTACTTTTCATCCCATAATGGTTTGTCCTTTCAGACTCCTTCCACACACCCTCCTCTTACCACAGACACGTTTTGTGGGCCACGTTTCAGGCTGGGACGCAGAGGAAAAAGAGGGTTGGCGTGACAGGCAGGAGAGAGAAAGCCTGTGCTGAGAACGACTCAGCATCTTGCCCTTGTTACTAATAATCCTCCCAAAATCACCGAATGGTTTCTAGGCATTAAAGTTATCGTTTGCCATAAACCCCTTGTCTGTTTTCTGGAGAGTTTAATATATCGCAGGAAGTTTCCCCATAAAAGGTGATGGCTGAGCTCCTGCGAGTGAGCCGGGCGTCTGTAACTTATGACCTTCATAAATGTGAGTGGGTCTCGCGAGCGAGTCCATCAGTCTTTGGAGTAATTCTGCTTTGTAGTAAAATATTTTACTGTGCACTCTCCTGTCAGCCTTTGCCTCCGTGGTGCGGAGACTTCCCATTCGAGCCGCCTCCTTCTCCCTCCTCTTGCTGCATTTCCTATGACCTCACTTCCAGAATCCAGGCTGAGGCTCACAGAATCATCTTCGCTTTTTTCTGGGGTGCAGCACACTCAATCTGTGGACTCACTGGACTTGAAAAGCTGTAGAACTGATGTAGCATTAATTATCACTGTGGCATTCCGGGTGCCTTTTCCCCTACAGAACTGAAAGGTGTCTGCCAAGAAAGCCATTGCTTTACCTGGGGAGAGGCCTTCATTTTCAAATGGGACTGTGTGCTCCAAGGTGCTTTATAGATTCCTGAGTGGTCTCGAAGTATGTAATCTTTGTCACCCTGCTGGAGCACAGCAGTGAATCATCTGCTTTATGGTCCTGGTGAATTAAATAGGCTTAGCCTTGGCCTTTTCAGGCATTGGGGAGCAGTGGGAAAAAACGTCAGCTAGTTCAAGTCTCAGCTCCACTGCCCGCCACCCCAATCCAGGCAAGTTCCTCCTCTTTTCTGCGTCCATCTCCAAAGACAAAACATATCTGTGCCATCGCTGTCTCAATGCCATTGAAACAAGAATATTAAAGACCTTACAGGAAACTATAACGTATATGCAGAGCGTCACATGGTGCTCTACAAAATACTTTTTATTTGTCAATTAAAAATAAACTTTGAAATTAAAAAGTACTAAATAAAGATAGTTGACAAAAACCCCTCAGAGTGCTGAAAATATTTTTCTGGTAAGTAATAATAGAGAGATAAAGATTTTAAAGAAAATGAAGCCAAGTAGGAAATTAAAGAGTTAGTTTAAAAGATTCAAGAAAAAAAGGCAGTAATTGGGTATAAGTAGAATATGTGCTCTCTTTCTCCTCCTCTTCCTCCTCCTCCTATTCCTCCTCCTCCTCCTCCTCCTCCTCCTCCTCCTTTTCCTCCTCTTTTTCTTCTTCTCTGTGTGGGTGCTAGGATTTAAATCCAAGCCCATTGCACAGAGCTATATCTCTAGCCCATTTTTATTTTCTATTTTGAGGCAGGGTCTCACAAACTTGCAAAATCTGCTCTCAAAATTTCAACCCTTCTCCTTGGCTATGGCTTCCACCTTAAGTGCCCTGGCTATTCCAGGGAAATGGGGGCCACGCTGGGAGCTGCAAGCTGGTGTGTGTCCCTGTTAGTGTCGGGTTAGCTTGGTGAGAGCAGGGGAGAAGGACATCTGCCCAGTCAACTGCCACTCACAGGAACTGAGTCCCAGTCTCAGTTCGTTTTTCAACTCCACAATTATCTGTTATGTTGTAGTGTGTGCCAGGTGCCACCATAGATGTCTGGGACACATTACTGAATGAGACAGAGATCCGTGTCCCCGGGGAGCTTAAAAGCTAATGGAAGACATTATCAGCCACGTGTCCGCACAGGAAAACCAGTTCCTCAAACACAGAAGGGTCCTAGAGCAGAAGAGCCACTCCAGTCCCACTGGGTCTCCTGTCCCTTAAGTGGGCACCTGAGGATGTTTATAAAAAGGAAGTTACAAGTCACTGAGCAGAGCAGCTAAGCCTCCTGGGAACTCCAGGAGTCCTTCCTCCTTCCTCCTTCCTCCCTTCCTCCCTCCCTCTTTCCCATCCTTCTTGCCTTAAAGGTCATGGTGTGTTCTCAAACAGACCTCTAGAAACAAGGCCACTCCGTCAGTCATGCTGAAGTTTAATTTACCACTCACCTTCCAACCTGTTTCTGGAGAATATTTAACACATTTCTTAGAACATTCCCAGGGAAAGCAGAATGAGCAAGAAGAATGGAACAGAGAAAATAGGATAGGATGGAGATCAGAAGCTGTCCTCTGGGAAGGTCACTGTCACTTGATATTGTAAAGACTTTTACACTGTCCTGCAGTCTCCTCACAGCCTAAGAATCTTGATCACTGGGAAGATGATTCATGTATTTTTTTACTTTATAGTTTCCTGAGCAATCCTTTATGGTAGATAACTATTTCTACACTACAACCACAAATTCTCAATGGTGAACATCAGTAAGCACTGTTTCTGGAAGGGATACTAGAGACTGAACCCAGGGCTTCCGTACTGAGCTCTATTCCCCCGACTCTTTATTTTTTAAATTTTGAAACAAGGTCTCTCTCATCTGTAAATTGCACAAACTGGCCTCAAGATTGCCATCCTCATGCCTCAGCCTCCCAAAGTGCTGGTGTTAGAGGCATATGCCACACACAGCAATAAGCTCGTACTCTGCTCCCACATCTGCAAGGTATCTGGGAGTTGCCTGGCTCAGGATGGTTTCCGCTGGACAGCTCCAAGTCAAAGCGTCCTAGCCCTCCTTTCTCTATTGCTCTACTCGCACTCCGTCCTAGCCCTCCTTTCTCTATTGCTCTACTCGCACTCCTGACAATTCTAGAAATGCTTGTAAATATCCCTTGGAATGTTAAATTTATTCAGTCATCAGTGTGATAAAACTGCTCATATTAGTGTATTTTAGATGACAATGTTCCCTGATACAGGGATGAGCTATACATGAAAAAGGGGAGAAAGGGAGGAACTGAGAGGAGAAAGAAGGAAAGGAAGAAGAAAGAAAGGAAAGAAGGTAAGAAAAGGAAGGAAGGAAGGAAGGAAGGAAGGAAGGAAGGAAGGAAGAGAGGGAGGGAGGGAGGGAGGAAGGAAGGAAGGAAGGAAGGAAGGAAGGAAGGAAGGAAGGAAGGAAGGAAGGAGAGGGAGGGAGGGAGGAAGGGAAAGAAGGCGGGCCCAAGAATATCTTTTAAAAATGTATTTTCAGTACTGTGTGTTATACAATGCATTCCTCAAGGAGACCTGGGACATATACATCATATCTTGATCGCTTTTGCTTCCTCTCCCCTCCCATTTCATCCTCCACCAAACCCAGACTCCCTTCCTGAGAACTTATTGCAATACAAACTACCAGACCTTACTTCAGAGCTAGGCAATGAGGGTTTCTATGCTTTTTGTTTGTTTGTTTTTTGGTACTGTGGATCAAACTCACAACCTTACATTTGCCAGGCAGGTGCTTTTGCTGCTGAGTTAAGTCCCTGGCCCAGGATTTCTGTTTTAGTGAGGTTTCCAACTGATTCCCATATAAAAGTTTGGGAACTACTGTTCTATGCTGTAGGTTAGATCTCTCATCCTCCTTGGGTGCCCCAACTAGTCAGAAATTTTCTCAGCACAATGGCAGAGATGCAAGAGGGAAAGCAGAAGTGTGTTGTACCTCTTAGGGCTTAGAAGAGGAAATGGCCACGCAACCAGAGTCACGGGTCCATGAAAATATGAAGAGCTGAGACGAGAAATTCAATCCACCACAGAACTTGATGGAATATTAGTATAGCATTTTGCAGACTATAATGCTCCCTCAAATACATCAATACATTTAATTCAACACTCATAATTCAGTTTAAGGTAAGAGACTTCTTCACTAATCAGATAGATGAAGGAGAATTTCCTAGATGTTGAGAATGTTGAGATTAAGGTCACCTAATTAGTAAGATCCAAGTTTCCAATCTTCAAATTGAGAAATTATTTCTACAGCACCAAACTTCTAGCCTATAAAGTCATAAGGCCAGATTCCTGGATCTTTTAAATGATAAGAGGCATTTCCAATGCACAGTAAAATACACACTCATAATCCTTATGCATTTAAGAACAGGAAAATATTTTAATCCACGAAGCATCAAGAGCCAGTCTTCTTTATCAGTGTCTTTTATTTCTAATATTTCACCACAAACATGAATTCCAAACTTTATGAGCCTTTCTTTTGATATCTCATGTTCTCACATTCTGTACAAGGCAACTTTTCTGTAGTCAAACTTCCTCTGACTAATTTCCAAGTGACTGCCTTTGTTGGAGTGTCAGGGCTGGCGAGGGTGAACAAAAGCACAAAATGCAAAGGGCAAACCAGCTGGAGATACATTTAGAAGACGGAGAGGAGATGAAGAAAGAAAATAAGAACAAGAGGAGATATGACATAGATGTCATGATAATTCCTAGAGCTGCCTTATAGAATTCATAGCCTGCTGGATATGTCATAGCCAAGATTGAAGAGGAATTGAAGTGTCTTTAATGACTTGAAACCTATCAGAAAAACAAAAGTTAAACCACACTAATATTTGTTTCAAACATTTACTTCCTTTTTTTTTTTTTTCAGTACCGGGAATCGAACTCATGACCGCACGCTTGCAAGGCAGGCACTTATGCCGCTGAGCTAAATCCCCAGCCCCTGTTTCAAACATTTAAACAGATTAAATATGGGAATAAAACTAATACTCTAATGAAGGGCTTGGTTCACTGGCTCACTCATTTGTTATTGCTATTTTTATGTATAAGGCAAGCATCTCTCTCTCTTGCTGCTTCCTGGCGAGCCCCCACCTTGCCCCTCCACCTCCTGTGAGCCCTTGATAATTTAAGACACCCAAGGTGCTATAGGGGAAAAATATGATCCCAGCTCCCGGGGTGATCTATATGGAGCCCTGGCTGCACACCTTAATTATTGCTAACGAAGTAACATTTTAATCGCTTTCGTCTAAAATTGATGAGCCCTCCTGTTCCCTGGAGGTCTGGCAAAGACACCACATGACAGCGTGTAGAATAAAGGAAAAGATACGGTGGCATTAAAAGTGTCTTCCTCTGTGTGGAATGGTCAGTTTTTAAAAAGCAAGTTGCCCTTGTTCAGCAACTTTCATCAAGTAACTTAAAGTCCATTAAGGTCCATATGTTCCTATAATGCATTTTTACCTTGCTGTAATTAGGATGCAAGTCCCTTTACTGAAACATAACTTGAAGAAAGACATTATGAAAGTGACACAAGGGCTTCTAGCAAGGGAACGGAGAGCAAGTAAACACAAATCTAAATTCTTGGAGGCCAGGGACTTCTTGTCTTTTGATGGTTTAGAAATGATAGATGTGCAGTGACAAATTTGATGATTGAGGGGGCTTCCAGGAAGACGCAGCCATCAGCTTCTTAGGTAGGTCTGCTGAAGTCAGTATTCATTGACAGAGACTCTCTGGGCCCAGAGGAAGCTTGGTCTTCAGTTCATCCAGAATCTTTGAAGGGTTCTTCTGTTTAAGAGTCCCAATGAGTGTGCGTGGAATAATAAGATAACTCAAGCCATTCACCAAGTTGATAACATGCACAGTTCCTCTGGCATACATGGTAGGTGTGATCATCACTGTCCATTTTATAGGCCCTCTAAAGATATTCTGACCTACTTCAAGCTACTTCAGTGCTCTTATGCCCCTGTCAATTACTGTACAGTACCATCACAGATAAAGAGAAAGTTTATAAGCCTGCTGCAGACAGTCTCGGTTTGGAGGAGACATACCTCCTTTCCATGATAAAACAGTATCATGCTTCAAGGAAACTACTCAGAGGGGAATATGAATGTCATCATAACTTTTCAACCTCTGAGACACAATGCAAATTTCTCATAATTTAAAGGCAAGCTTTGTTTTACCCTCACAGTTTTAGAAGTTTCAACCTATGGTTGGCAGGCTCAAATGCAGAAATGGCAGGTAGAAAGGCTTGCCACAGTGAAAGCTGCTCACTTTGTTTCAGCTATGAGACAAACAAGCAAAATTTGGAGCCACAGAAGGTCATATCCCCAGGGACCCACCTGCAATTAGGAGCCATGTCCGAACAGCACACTTAGCTTCCGAACTCATTAGTGGATGAATACACTGAGTACAGTATTCCCATGATCAAACTGCCTTTTAAAAGCCCTGCCTCTCAACACATGGAGTTTTGAGGGCACGTTCTAGATCTAAACCATAACATTCTGCCCCTCATCTTTAAAAGACTTATGCCTATCTCTTTATGCAAAATGCATTTAGTCTACCTCTCATAGTCACCAAATTTTTAACAGCCTAACATTGGTGAAAAGTCCAAGTCCAAAGTCTTTTATAAGACTTAGGGCAAACTCTTAGCTATAAGCCTTTATAAAAGTCAAAGAGAAAGTTAAGTGCTCTGAATATACAATGTACAGAGTAAACATCCCCATTTCAAAAACAAGAAGAATGCTGCATAGAAAGAAACCAGGGTAAAGCAAGACCAGGACTCAATCGGACAAACAGTAAATCCTGTAACTCCATGTCTAGTACCCAGGGCAAGCTGTGGTGAGTTATGAACTCCAGACAGCTTGGTTGGCCCCGCATCAGGGCATTGCCAGTTACAAACATCATGGCTTCTCTCTTGAGGTAGTTTTGCTCACCACCTGTGGCTTTCCTCAGATGTTTTATGTTCCTGGCATCTCCAATTTCTGAGGTCTCTTAGTGCACATTGGAATTCACTTTCACTGTGCCATGCATTACCCTCTCAGGAGAACACCGCCTTACCTCCCAAACCTTTTTATGAAACATGGGTGGAATCCTCAGTGACTTTATAATTCTTTAATTATTCTTGTTCATAAAACAGCACCACATGGACAACAGCAAGATCTGCCACCAGTTTTAGCAGTAGCCAGTGTCCCACCTCCCAGATCATGGCTGCAGAGGCCTCTAAGTGCCTGGATAACTGAGCATTGTAAAATAAACCCAAGGGAACCAATTCCCTACTTATCTTTACACCAGAAAAAAATCCTAGAGACAAACTCCTCAAATGATAAATTTATAATTTTATACCCCATTTGCCATAGTTGTTACTGCAAACCTGGAAGCAATCAGAAGCACTCACGCCACAACCTAAGCATTGATCTGTCTTGAAATTTCCTCTGATAGATTAATTAGTCTGCCACAGAGTGACATGGTAAAAATTCAGATATTTTGGCTAAGTTCAGGACATGGCTAAAAAAAGACTAATTTTTTTTCCAGAACATAATGCACATGGCCTAGAGTCAAACTGACCATGAAGTTCTTGTTCCCAACCAAAACCTACTGAGGATGGTCTGCATTTCTTTTGGCATTATGCTCTTTTGAGCTCTTACAAGAATCTCTCATCAAGCTCATCTTACAGCACTCTAAGGCTTCTTAGCTAGCATCTCCAAACCTTTCCTAAATCCCCCTATGAACCATTTCCAATGACTTCTGAATCACATCATCAAGCACAATCATGCAATAATCCCATTTTTTGGCACTAAAATCTGCCTTAGTCACTTGGCTGTAGCTGAAGCAAAATAACCAGGACATACAACTGAAAGGAGAAAAGGTTTACATTGGCTCACAGTTTTAGAGGATTTGATCTATTGTTGGCTGGCTCCAAGGCAGGAAGGGCAAAGTGAAAGAGGCTAGTGGAGGACAGGTGGAGGTCCTGGAAGTCAGGAGGCAGTGGTAGATAACAAAGGGAGAAGCCAGAGAGGGAGAAATACACTTCAGGTCACCCTCAAAATATCCTAGTTCTGACAAAGGCTCACTTTCTAACTAACCACACACAGCTACTCAATGGCACAATCAGCTACCGATGAATCCACTGATGTGCATAACGCCTCCATAATTCAGTCACCTTCTAAAATCTCTGCTTCTGAGCACATGATGCTTTCAGGGGACATTCTAGACCTAAATCATAACAAGAACTTCAAATTCTGGTGATTGGGATATAGACAATCTTCCCAAAGACCTACACCAATCTCTAATTTGATTCCTCCTCTCTTGGACTCTCCTCTGTCTTCTGAGAGAATTTAGATTTTCCCATTTGAGAGCAAGTGAGCCTCTGTTTCATCTCTCAACTCAACAAATATGACAAAAGATTTCATCTCCATGTCCTTGAGGCTCTTAATTTTCATTACTTTAAAGCCAAGTTTTGGGAAAGACATTCGATGTCCTTTGTTTTCTTCAAAAACTGTTGTCTTGGAAAAGTCTGTTTAAGTACACAAAAGAATTTTAGATTTTTGTTTGTTTGAGTTTGTCTTTTCTCCTTACATTTCTTCATCCAAAGTGGTAAGTAAAGAAAATGTCACTTCTGTCTTATGTGCAAGATAGGAGACAGAAGTCTCAAGTTAGTGCTTCAAACTATTAACCCATATCATATTTGTCCCACCATGAAAGATAAGGCAGAATGGGCTAAGAAAGAATAGAAATGGGGTGCTCTCCTCTTCAAAAGTCAGCCACTCAGTGAGAGAAGATATTGGGAAAAGGGGTTCTTAAGTCTGCGGGAGGGAAAGAAGAGAAAGTAAAGAGCTATTAAAACATGTTGAGTCTTTTAACAGGTATTATTTTTTCTATACAGCCACACAGTCATAAACACAACTCAGTAATAAATAGCTTCCTTGTGAATAAAATTGAGCTAAGGCTTATTTAGGGAGCCCCTGTACACCTGATTACAATTCATATCATATCTCACTACCTGTCACTTTCAGTACGTATAAATAACAGTGTGTAAATACTGAAGATATTAAATGACAGTGGTTGGGACAGGTCCTGGAATTAGTTTCAATTGGGTAAAATGATCCAGAAAAGGTAAGTCACCCCATTTGAGATAAAGAGAGTAATGAAGGTAGCATCTCCCAAAACTTACAGAAGTGTGTCTGAAATTGTGGAATAGCTTATAGAGTAACTTGGTAGTGTCTCAGTGATGAGTATCTTTGAAAGTTTTGTCATAGGCAATTTCAGGTTGGTTGGCTGACAGCTATTGGCTAAAACAAGTGATAACCATTCTCAGGTACAGCTTCACAGCTAAGATTCATTCAGATTCTGAAGGAGAAGAAAACATTATTGAAGCAATCTCTGAATAATTAAACCTCCACTAAATAATTTTCTGGTTATAAAGATTCAAGCCACTGTATAGAAGCGCTGCATTCTCCAAGGCAGAAGTTTCTAAAATGCAAATAAGCAAGATAAATCCACATAATTAGAAAAGAAGCCAATCTTACTTAAAATTGAAAACCATAGATTTGATTGCAGCCTAGCTTCTGTGGAAAGTAGCATCTGCAGCCAAGTCCTGAGCGCTTTATGAAGGATTGCACCCCCAAAAGCAGAGTGAGGGGAATGAGCGACTGAATCTCCATGCTGTCTCAGCAACTGACTGCTGGATCTCGTGGAACCCCCTTCTGAGCAACCCTGGAACAGTTTCCATTTGGAACTGTTCATGCAGGAGGAGGAAGATGGGGCAATTAACTGTCAGGTCACACTCCACGCTAGTCAAAGTTAACTCCCCTGCTCCTCCTGGTCATTTATGCTTTAGAGACACCATGGAAGGTCTTGACAAGTAGGCAAAGGGGCCAATAGAGGCAGTCTAAGCGGAGAAAGATGCTTCAACACGTAAGGCAAGAAGTCAGTGCTACCACCAGAGTTGGTCACAGTCCAGGCTCCCAGATAAAGGCGAGGTTTAGAGAATCTGAGAGGGCACATAACTCTTCCAATCTTACAAACTAAGATTGATTTTCATATCTTCTGGGATAAGAGAATAGAAAGCCTAATAGTCTGGATATTCATTGAAAACAGGAAATTTTACCCAAGAACTTTTAATAGTCAGTGAGGAATGTGTGGGTTAATCATGGCACATTGGTTCAAACAGGTTGAGAATAAAATTTTCTTTACTTGTTAAACATCAGCATTCCAGAAATCTGAACATTAAGAAAGATACTTTGTTAAATAGCAAGTAATAAGCTGGTCATTAGTAATAATAGCAGACATTTATAGAAATATTACAATGTTCTAGTCACTCTGTTAATAGTTCTTGCTCTGACCTTAATTTATGATAGCACTATTATGTGACCTCTAAGGACACACAGAAGCCAAATATCTCATCCATAGACACACAAAAGTTAAACGATTGATTCAAGATTCAAAGGCATGAAATCTAACTCTGAAGCCTGGTCTTAAACCTTAAATTGGTTTGACATTTTGTTAAAGAATAAAATTACAATTACCCCTCTTTTCCAAAATTCACATCTGCTCTGAGAAGTCCTGAAATGTTATTTTGAAATACAACTAAGGATATGCATATTTCCCAAATATTACTCAAACATCATAGCCTCTGGAAAAGAATACAACTACTAGAATTATGATAAAAATGAAATTACACCATAATTTAAATCTGTTAGCAGTAGCAAGGCTATGAATCCACCATCTGTCCCCATTGGTGAGATGGTAACACCCTGGAAAACATCTTGGTGACTAGAAGACAAATCAGGTGATTAGGAAACAATTCCTTGCCTAAGGACAACACAAGCATCAGCCCAAACTATTCCCCTAGGTGTGGATGCACAGTTAGCAAACAGTGGTGATGGACTTGAGCTGGGACAGAGGAAATTTCAAGAGTCCAAGCAAGTGCAAATACCCTCCCACTACTACCTCAAGCCAGAGAAAATCTGTTTCTAGTTCCAAAACTTCAAGAAGCAAATCTTGTTACCTGTTTTAAATGCATTTTTTTCATGCTCCACAGATGTCCTTTCTCATAAATTTAGAAGTATCTGCACGTCCCAAGGTGAGCTGGTATCTTCCTTTATTGCTGGCAGTTTGCAGGCAATGGATCTGACATTAAAGAATAAATACAACTCTCACACTTAAGAATATGACCCTCTTTCTCCACTTCTTCCTAATCTTTGCTCTTTTCACCTTTGTGCTTATGGTTTGAGTTCATGGGGACTTTGTAGACCTCCTTAGATCTTCTGACTTCTTGCTCCAGCAGAAAAAAAAGATGCACTTTTCCCTACAGATTGCCTCCCAGAGAATACACCATCTGTCTTAGACTAAAAGAGCCACCAAAGAACTTATTCTTGCTGTTTGCCAACTAACCCATTTTACATACTCCCTGGGAAAAACACAAATTCATCCCATCTCTACAAGAGTAAGTAGGAGAGATATTGGTTGCATGTAAATATCTCAAAGGAAACTTATGATGTTGATGGAAAATATAAACCCCTTAAAACAACTGCTAGTTTATGGACCCATGAAGTACATTTTTATTGCCTAGTGTCAATGTCATCTTTCATCCCGGTCCTGGGCCTGGAGGTCTCCCCGTGTCTCCCCCGATGGCACTCACTCTGCGTCACTTAGTAGGTCTCTCTTTTTGTCCACTGGAGCAGGTGAGTGTGCTTTCACATAGGAAGCCTTTGTGCTCTTGTGGACATGGCTAAGTGCACTGTGTGATTTGCAGGAGCTGTTCATTCTTTACTGACCCTCTACTTTCTCATTCTTTTTTCTAAGAAAACTTCTGTATCTTTCAGGCCAGAACTGTACTCAAGTAAAAACACATTTTCCTACACTCTCCCACAGTTAGAAGGAACCAGTTGACTAAATTCTGGCCAGTAAAATGGAAATGGGGGCTGCTGAGAGGGTGTTTAGAGAGAACACTGAGAAACACTGGATTGCTGGGAAACAGGATATCCCCATTTCTCTCTGTTCCTTTAGACACATATCCACACAGCCATGAAAGTCACGGCCTAAGAGCTCTCATTCATGGTTCTTTCTTTTTCCTTTGGACCTGCAATTTGTGTATTAAGGTTGTAGCTTCAGCCAAGCAGTTAAATCTTGAGGTACTCAAGGGAAGAATTATTAACTATGGATGGAAAGAAGAAAAGGAATCTGGCTCCCTGATAAGGAGGAACTGTTATATCACCCCTGAACTGCCTACCTCTCACCTTATAAGATCCAAAACTGAAAAAAAAAACTATTTGACTGCAACTAAAGCTGTTTTATTTTTCTACCTATATGTGAATACATAATCTTACCTCTGTGATGAGAATATACCAATAATGCTCTTGCTTATGTTTGATCACACATCTACCACAATGTTTTTGTTTATGTCTCTCAGATGGTAAGTGGCAAAAGCTAATAAGAACCATCTTATTCAGGAATAGGGAGTTTATTATGAAGTATAGCTATCCCTATTTCTTTCTTTACCCGTATCATTTCACCCTCTACTTATATGAGTCTGACCATCTAGATTTCATCATATAATTGGTACCATGAGTATTTGTTCTTCTGTGTCCAGTTTGTTTCACTTTGCATAATATCCTCCAGATGTATATGTGTTATTGCAAGTGTCAGAATCTCCTTCTTTTTAAATGTGAAATAATACAGCACATGTATGCATTTGTATGTATATACAAGTCCTACTTTTTTAAATCTGTTCATCCATCTATGGACATTTAGTTTGCTTCTGCATGTTGGCTCTTGTGAGTAATCCTGCAAAGCGCATCAAGGCCAGCTACCTTTTCAACATTCTCATCTCCTTTCCTTTAGACATATATCTAGAAATAAAGCTGATGCGTCACTAAATGATCCTATTTTTAATTTTTTGAGGATTCACACTGTTTAATACTGGTTCATTGATGTACATACCCCCCCCCAGTAATGCACAACAGCTCCCTTTTTGACGATCCTTGCTAACATTTGTCTTTTCGTAAATGGTAGCCACATTAACCGGTGTGAAAAGATATCTCATTATAGTTTATCTGCATTTTCCTACTTAGGCTGAGCACCTTTTCATATACCTACTGCCCACTGTATATATTCTCTAAAATGTCTATTCCATTTCTTTGCTGATTTTTAATTAGATGTATTATTATTCCTTTTGGGTTGTATGTATTCATTGGGTTGTAGAGATTTTGGGTATTAACTCTTTGTCAGATACAATTGTTTTCTTTGCTGTGCAGAAGATTTAGCTTCATGTACTGCTGTTCACCTATTTTTGTTTTTGTTGTCTGTGCTTTTTATGATGCACATCCAAAAACTCACTGGCAAAGCCTACGTCGGAAGGAACTTTCCCTATGTCTTCTTTGTTCTTTTAGTACTTTTACAGTTTGAGGTGTGGGTAGTTTTGTTTTGTCTTTTGGTATGGTGTTAACAAGGGCCCAATTTCATTGTAGATAAAGTTATTTAATGAATATATTAAATAAATCCTACTCAATTTATTGAATCAATTCCCAAATTTACTGAATAAATTGTTTTTGTTTTTGTTTAGCGTTCTAGCTGTTTTGTATCCTAGCAGATTAATTGAAAATGTAAGTATGAGCTTTTATCTAAGTGTTGTTTTCTGTTCAATTTCTCTACAGCTGTGATTTTCATACCATACAACTTTGATCATTGTAATTTTTTAATATAGTTTGTGATTATGACATATGATGTCTCCAGCTTTGTTCTGCTTATTAAAAACTGCTTTGATTATTTGAGGTCTTTTGTGGTTGCATATGAATTTTGAAATGTTTTGTTTCTATTTCTGTAAAAATCATAATTGACAGATTTATAGACTTGAGTATACCTATTTGTGATCCTTTGGGTATTATGAATTTGAATGTCCCTCTTCCAAGTTATTGAGTCTTCAGCCATTACTTCTTTAAATAAAATTCATGCCCTTTTCTTTTCTTCTGTAAATTCCACAATGTATAATTGGTCCTTTTGCTATTTTCCCACAAATCTAGTAAAGTTGATTTGCTCTTTTTTCTAAATTTCCCCCAATGTGTATTCTATACTTTTGTATGACTGGAAGAACAGTGGGGATGTTTATACTAGTATTACCATAAACACATGAAAATTGCATCATGCTACAATATTATGACAACATAACTAGGTGTTAACAATTTTTCAGCTCTACTGTAGTCTTTTCTTAAAGTGCATGTTGGTGATACAAAGTGATGAGTATTGTTTTGTTAATTTTGTACATACATTTAACATATCTTGAACATTTAAAATTGATTGGATACTTTCAAATCACTTGTGACTGAGCTCACAGATTCTTTCTTCTGTTTGATATAATCCACTGTTCAGACTCTTTGTTGAGTTTTTCAGTTCATTCTGTTCTTGAGCTTCAGAATTTGTTCTTTTGAGCATCATAATTTGTTGCCTTCTTATAGCTTCTAAGATCTTCTTTGTGTGGGCATTTTATATTTTATGTAGTTTCATTCATTATCTTGTAATGCATTGGACTTCTTTAAAATCATTATATTGAAATTTTTATCAGACGGTGGGTAGCTCTTCACTTCTCTGGATTAGCTACTTGAGCTTTGTTTTGATCCACTGATGGGACACTGTTGCATGATTCTCATAGCCTGTGTTGGTGTCTACACATCTAGGCAGTGAAGCAGTACTGCAATAATCATTTTCAGTCTCTTTTATACTAGTTTCAGTGTAAAAAGCCTTTCACCAATCACTGTTGTCAGAGGTTCTATATGGGGTGTTAGCAGAATCTGTGTGTAGGTGGGCTTGCTGCTGGAGTTTATAGGCAGGTGGGCCTGTTAGTTTCCACAAGTGGGACAGGTCTGATGCCCTGGTCTGTGGGACATTTCAGGTGGCAGGGCCCATTGGGTAGGCCTGGTTTTGCTGTGTGCTGTGCAAGTGACCATTCACTGTGCCTTTCCATTCTCTAAAGGAGTATTTGTGGGCATAAGAAGTCTTTCCCAAGGCTCTGCACACAGATTTTAGGGAGGGGAGAAGTGTGTAAAGCGAAGCTATCTGTAATGCAATGCATCTTTTCTCATTTCTGTGGTCTACTTACAGGCTGTAATCTCTCACTGGATTACAGAACTGTTATGATAATAATTTTCTTCCATGAATGATTGTTAGATCAGTAGTTTAATTCTTCAATAATGTATGTATGTTACATTTTAATTATTTAAGTCACCGCAAATGTATTTTAAAGGATATTCATAATAAATGCATACAAATACATTTTGTTAATCTAAAAAACTTTGTGACAGAATTTCTATATTTAATTTGATTTATTAAAGGACAATTACTGAGTAATATGTGTTCTAAATAAATAAAGTGCCAGGCTAAGGCAAAAATAGGAGATTGGTGTTTGTTTTCAGAGTCTCTCCTTGCCTAATATCCCACTGTAAACTTTCTACTGCCAGGCCAATGTCCCAATGGCATTGTTCCACATCTCTTTTTTACTGGTCCAGGTACAAGCATTTGCCCCAAATCTGCTCCTTCAAACTCTGCTTTTGGTTACAACTAATCTAACAAACAACTCTAAGTCCAAGAATTAAGAACTAATAATGACTGTATAATTTCTTTATCCCAGAAGAGTTTTATTTTAATTTTGAACTTTCCTACCTTAAACTATTCAAATAAAAAATGAGATAATGGCATGTTCTTGACTGGTCAAAGGGGATACATTTTTGGAAAGGCAGTTATAACTGGTATACTTCAAATCACAAGACCCGGGCAACTAATCATATGTAGCCTTGTCCTAAGCATTGTGTGAGTTCTCTAGGGTTTTCTTCATAATTTAAGTTATTAGATATTTTTTCTCTGAATGACAATTACAACTTTAAACCACATTCTTGTTTCTTCTTCAAAACCCTTTCTTAAAATTATCTTAACTTAATTAATAGGAGATCCTATTTGGGTTAAGAATTGAACATTTGCAACTCAGAAACTAAGAAAAGGACTGGTTTTCATCAAGTTCTCCACCACAGTCCAAATGGCAGTGGTACATATTTTGACCAGTTCTCGTTTGACATTTCTGAGTAACCAACAAAGCAGACAACCCAGAGAGGGTTTATTAGCACTTTGTTCTTCTTAGGAGCAGAGAGTTGAATAAATGCCTTTTTCCCTTTGGAAAAAAATCTTAATAGTAACCATAGCAATAATAATTCCATCTCCAAGCGAAAATTATTATTGTTATCTTCATTGGCAGTCCCAGTTTCTTTCCTGTCACAGTAGACAGAAGGCAGACACTGTCTCAAAGTCTATAAAAGGCTCACCTAAGCAGGATGGGGAGCAGCTGTTTTCTCTCTCAGCTGAGAACAGAACAAGAAAATAATGGCTTAACCATAGAATGAGGGGCTTAAGCTAGATATGAGGAAGTGGTTCCTGGCAGTGTGCTGGATGGGTTGTCATGGGAGTTTACAGAATCCTCTTCTTTAGAAGCCTTTAAAAATAGCTTAGATGATCTGTGTCTGGAATTGCAGATGTATACTCTGCCTCCCCCGTGTCCATCACACATATAATACACTCTTGGAGGTGCAGCTGTGTCTTCACCAGACGGTGAAAGCAGAGGCAACATGCCAGGCCCCTTCTCCTACCTGCCCCTCACAGACAGTACAAGCCCTGTGACTGTGAATGAATAGCTGTGGCTGAGAGTTTGAAAACAATGGCTTAGCAATGATCAATTAAAGCCCATTAGTTTGTGGCTAAATGGCTAAATATCAGCTCTGTGGTTCTTTTCTTATAATCACTTAATAAAATGAGATTTGATCAGATACACTTCAATCAGCCAAAGGGCTTTGTGAAGAATCACTAAGTCTGACTCCTTTCTTCTTGATTGTTAACGTTGTGCACTTAATGATTCTGTGCAGGCTTTTGATAAGAATTTTGAGTTCTCTGGGTTGGGAGGTGCATGAACTATTCAGAAATTACTCAAAAATATGCAGAGAAGACAGTTGATGGGAAAAACTTTAACTGGAATTAAATCTGATCTATCCCTTCATCTAGCCCAGCTGATTACCTCTCCTCAGAAGAATTTCCTTAATAGTGCTTTCACTTAAAAAGCAATGGTCAAAACCCTGTTCAGTTCTTCAACAGCAATAATATTTTACCTCAGAGTTGACATTTATATGCCAGCAACTCATTTGTTACAAATTCTAATTGCAGAGCAACAGTGCAAAAAAGGCAATGCAAAAGACAGAAAGAAAAGAGTCAGAAACCCTTTGAGATCTCACCTAATTAAAAATGCAAATTAAGAGCGAAACCTCAAGTCATAAGTCCTGTTCAGTCTTTTCAAAGGCACCAATTACCAGTGAGTCATTGGGAAAGGGACCCTCTTTAACTTTAAGACCATTTTCTCAACAACATTCCATTGGCAGGAAATGGAAATGACTACCATTTTAAAAGCACAATTAACACTGCAACCTTTGCTATACAAACTTTCATTCCTGTTGTTCTGTTCATTTTGCAACCACTCAATGCAGATTAACTCTCCACTGAACTCTTCCTATGTTCTAAGAACATTTTGTTTCTCAGTGATAAGCCATCTCATCTCTGATCTTATCTAGTCCTGTCCGAACAAGCCTTATTGAGGTACATTCCAGAAAAGAACAAAGTTGTTTTTAGCAGAATATAAAAGAATACTTCAGATAGGAGATAATATTATTGCAGAAAGATGTCTTCAGACAGGAAGTGTGGACTACTGAGGGGTCCCTGCTAAGCCCAGGTCTGACCGCATGTTAATATGAATATGAATACGTCATTGTTTTATTCTCAGGTATTGATAATTTATGCACTAGCTTTTACTATCATGAGAACTAACACAAGTTATGGAACGCCATTTTTAAAGTATTAACACTGGAACAGAAATAGAAGAGGTTGATTTAGGTCAATCTCCTCAGTCTTGGGCACAATCAATAGCACTGAGTGCTTGTGGCAGTCAAGGTCCAGGCAAGAGACAGAAAACACACAAAAACCTGCAAAAGGAAACTTTAATATGAAATCTTCTAAATTAGACATGGGATTACCAATAAGAAACAAAGAGCTATCTGACAGCAGATGCAAAGGACAGCTACTCTCCCCAGGCTGGTATAGGGTGCTCAGGACAAACCTCCCACTCCTAAGCTGGGATCAAGATACCAGGCAGCCATGGCTGGCTGTCTTCAATAATCGAAACGTTCACTCAGTGGATAATGAAGAATTCATATGATGTCAAGCAGGTGGATTTTGCTAAGAATCCATCCCCCGTGGTACTAGAGGAAGCTGTCAACAGTTAGGGGAGCAGGTTGGTATGAGGACCACAAGATGGGGCTAGGTAGACACTAACAGGCTGTTGTAGTAGCAATGGAGTTGGGCTTCTGTGAGTTATAGAGCCCTCGGAAATCTGAAGGGTGGAATCTGGAACAAGACTAAGGTTGGGAATTAAAACTGAAGTCCAAAGAGACAAGCAAAGACACTGAGATTAGTTTAAAGAAGTGAGATAAAGCCTAGGGCATGAACACAGCAAAACAGAGAAGACAAGCGCCAAGTGGATTAGGAATTCCTTGAGTTACCACCATTGACCGCAGTGTGGCAGTGGCTGTGTCTGCAGCTAGAATGTGGGTGACCAAGGCTATGGTCCCCACACAGGCAGGCTAACAGTGTAATGGCTGACTGGGGATTAGAACCTGTCTCCTTGGACTCCCATCTCAGGAGACTCCCATGTGTGCTCGGTCCACACTTGCCACCACTACCTGTTAATTACAGAACTGGGAAGCAACAGTCAAGAGAGAGTAGAAAAGTGAAACCTGGAGCCCCTTGACCTCCTCAGAGAGCCCAGCTAAGCAGCGCCCCCTCCTGTCAGTACTCAGTGTCGCAAGGCTCTCAACCCCGGCTACCTCTATCCCGATTCTTGGCAGGTGGCCACAACGCCCCTCCCACGGCCTCTAAAAGACCCTGTCACCTGCACAGGAGGATCTGCCCTGGTTGGTGCCAGGGTGTCTCTCTCCAGCTTTTTTTTTTTTTTTTAATAAACTTGTTCTGGTGAACTTGAACTTTTGTCTTTCTCCTTTTTTCCCTAACACCTTTAACCTACTGAAATGATCAGAGGACACAGTGGAAAACACGGGCCACGTCTAGCTCAGTTCAGTCATTTGATGGTTTATAAACTGCACTTTCTTCTTTACCTTCCCCAAGGCTCTGTGGGTATAAGGGAGTATGTGAGAAGCAACACACCCATGTGTATAGCAGCACAACCCATAATAGCGAAGTCTCGGAAGTGGCCTCTGTATCTATCAACAGGTAAATGGAAGAAGAAAATATGGTATTTATATGCAATGGAATGCTACTCTCCCATAAAGAAGGATATATTTAAGTCATTTGTAGGAAAATGGATGGAATTTGAGACCATGATGTTAAGTGAAATAAATAAACGTTACATAATTTTTCTTATATGAGAAACCCAAAGTGTCAATAATTCAAATAAAATAAAAGACAGTAGAAAACAGAGATAGATCTTTTGCAAATGGGAAGGAGATCAAGGTGCACGAGTGGGGAGGAGAGGGAGGGAGAAGGGAAGAAAAAGAATTACTGAGTGGTAAGCACAGGCAGCTAGCTCCCAGAGCGGAGGTAAGCACCACCTACTGCAAACATAATGCTTCATTTTATAGAAAAAAGGCCTGTTCACAGAGAGACCCTCACACTGGCTTTGACGCCCCAGCCTTGGTGGAAGGTGGAATCACCTAGAAAATTATTGAGAAGAATACGAGTCTGAGGGTGTTTCCTGTCAACAATGAGAGCGCATTTCAGGTTCCTCAAGTGAACTAGTGTAACTCCAAGGTTGAGTGTCCCTGCCTTTTCCAGACTACTGTAGGAGGACACTGAGGGACCAAAAAAAAAAAAAAAAATCATTTAACCTCATCTGCCTCTCAACTCTCCTGCAGGATTCTGAGTACAGCTCTTTTGACAGAGCAGTTTCTCATTGGCTTGTAGTGCCCACTGGTGTCTTGGCAAAGAGTTTGCACTCGAAGCTAATTAAGAGGTTTAGTGATTCCACAAAAAGCTACATTAGTGATATACGGGCTTCTGAAGCTTTATCACACTCCAAGAGCACACATACGTTGGAATCCTGGAATTTTCTTTTTTGGAAAGGGACACTTACTAGAGTTTTCTTAGGGTTTAGGTCTAAAATATTCCCTCAAAGTCTCATGTGTCTGGAAGGCATTGGATCCTTGAGGAGCTGTACTCATCAATGGATTCAGTAACTGACTGCACCTTGAGGAATTGGGGCATATTTGGAGGTGGTCCACTTGGGGACTGACCTGGAAGAGTGTATTCTAGACCCTGGCCCCTCCCTCTCTCTGCTTCCTGGCTGCTGTGGGTTGAACAGCTTTTCTCTGCATGTTCCTCCGCCATGCCCTTCCAGCCTTGGAGCCAGCCAGCCACAGACTAAAACCATGAGCTGATAAAACTCTCCTCCTGTAAGTTGTGGTTCTCAGGTGTTCTGTCGTAGTGATAGGAAAGTGGCTAATACATGTTCTGAGGCTGACCCATGAGTCAGAGAGATGAGTTCCCCACAACTACCTCAGAGTGAGACTGTTACTAGGCAATCGTAATCTTCAGCGACATATGCGGTGGGGGAAACAGGAAACATCCTTCTGCTTGGGGATGGGTGAAGCCCTGAAGACTCAATCTGGTTGTGAGAAACATCCAAGAATCTAGATGCGCACACCCTGCTGAGGCAGGGGTTTCTGCCAATGATGTGGGTAAGGAAGTCTGTGGTTTCTTGCAGTGTCAGACTTGTTCAGCTTGGGTGTAAACAAATACCATAATTTCTGTCCCGGGGTACAAACAAGCAGGTTTCACTCCACATCCAGATGCCATTTCTACTTGTGGTGTTAGTTGTATATTTCATGTAAAAATTTGTTAAAATTTAACCTTCAATTTTCTCTATATTATGTCATCCCACATGAATGTTAGTTTTGTAAAAGAGTAAAGCTCAATATTCAAAGTAGATAAAATTCTTTTTAGAAATTATTTTGAACTATTTCATTATATGCACAAAATAATATAGTAAGCACTACTGCGTACCTCATACAGCTTTAGCAATTATCAACTCATGGAAAATACTATTTCACCTGAACAAATGCCCACTGCCATTCTACACAGACTTTTGTGATGAATTCCAGATATCATAATATTTTCCCCACCAATATTTGAGTATATACCTCTTAAGATATATGAATTTCTTAAAAGGAGACATAATTTTTCATAGATAAAATGTCAATGCCAATGATCTACTATCATCTAATATTTAGCATTCCAAAGACTGATTTCATTAATTTCATATCAATTACAACAACATTTTACACCTTGTAAAATAAAAATTCAAGTAAAGTATATACATTTTAATAAGTTGAAATCTAATTTCTTTTAATCTGTTAAGATCCTTTGATCTTTTCAACCTTATAATTACTTGTTGAGGAATTTGAGAGATTGTTGTTGATATTTCACCTATTTCACCTCCATGGTTTCCTTTGGCATGTTCACCTGTCCTCTGTATGTCTTATGATTTAGCAATTGGGCATATAAATTCAAGGTTTTTGGCAAAACTATGAAGTGATATTATCTTCTAATATTGAGGACACACCAGGACTAGTTCTTACTGTATCTGTAACTTTTTAGCTAACTACCTAGATCCATTCTCACCAGGGATTAGAAAAGAACTCACATTCTACCACTTCTTTGTCATTTTTTTCCTTTTGAATATATCAAGGTAATTTGACTTCATCTATAATTTGGAGTCCCAATAGTACACATGAGAAAGCAAAGACAAAGTGCTCATTTTATTTCCCTTTAATGTTTTTCTTTTATTTGTACCAGGAATCGAACTCATGACCTTGCTAGGCAGGTGCTGTGCCACTGATCTATATCCCCTGCCTCCTCCTTTTATTTCTTTTGTCTTTATTTAGTCATTTTAAACATAATGAGTGGCTCAGAATATTTTTCTTAAGTTTATCAACCAGTTTGAAAAACAGCTTTGAGATATAACTGATGCATAATAAACCATACGATTCAAAGTCTATAATTTTGTAAGTTATGGAATTTATGTGTGTCTGTGAAATGCACTCTAGTCCATTACCCCCTAAATTTCTTCTGCCCCTGAGGAGTTTCTAGGTCCCACTCTTTGCATCCACCAAAGATTCCTCAAGCAACACCCATCTGTTTTCTATAATCACAAATCAGATTATAACTTTTAAGAATTATATAGAAATAAAAACATACTGTATGGTCTATTTTATTTTTGGAAGGGGGAAGATTTAGCTTTTTTCACTCAGCATAATTATTTTAAGACTCATTTATTTTATGATGTGCGTATAGTTTATTACTTTTTATCTCTGTGTAATATTCCACTCTATGGATCTTTAGGTTTATGGTTTCATCAAATTTGTAATATATGTATACATATATATATATATATATATATATATTGTCATTGTTTTCTTAACTGTCTTTTTCTTTTCCTTCTATCTTCATTCTTTCAAAGACTCTGGTTTCCCTGTATATTAAGCTACTTAAAATTGTCTCCAAATATTCTTCCTCTTCCTTCTCTTCATCTTCCTCTTTATTTTAACTTTTTTGTTGTCTAATGTACATGAATGCTATCCAGTGTATTTTCATATCTAGAAGTTCAGCTTAGCATATATATTTCTATCTCTTTATCCATCCATCCATCTCAAAAATATCTACTTGTTTACTTTTTCTCTCTAGGATCTTGAATATATGGAATATAGTTGCAATGATTTTTAAACATCTTTGAATAAAAATTCTATAGTTTTCTGGGCACATATTGTTTGATTGATTTTCTCCTTACTGTGGTTAGTGTTTTTCTGCTCTTTTGCATGTCTGGTCTTTTTTCTTTTTTCCTGAATGCCAGATATGATTTTTTTTAAAATCGGTACCGGAGATCGAACTCACAACCGCGTGCTTGCAGGGCAGGCACTTATGCCAATGAACTAAATCCCCAGCCCATGGTACTGTCATTGTTTGATTGTCTGCTTTTTATGCTTTGAACAACTACTTCTAAGATAACAATATGTAATTTATCAATTAGTGATTTCTTACTGTTTTTTTTTAAATTCTGTATTATTTCTACCCTTTTTTCTGTTTTGCTTTTTTTTCTAAATACAAAAAGAAAGAAAGAAAGAAAGAAAGAAAGAAAGAAAGAAAGAAAGAAAGAAAGAAAGAAAGAAAGAGCTCCTACAAAAGTAGGAGATACTTCATCTCGGTGAACCAGAGGTCTAATCTGACCCCCATTTGTCAATAGTGGTTTTTTTATCCTTTTGGAGCCAAACTTTTTGGGAGAGTTATATAATGTGCTGTTTTCTTTCCCTGACTCCTCATTATTCAAACTAACATGGACTCTGGTCTCACTACTTTGCCCATACTATTACTATAAAGATCACTTGTGAGACTCCTGATATCAAATCCAGTGGAATCTCCTCTGCTGCCATCTTGCTTAACTGCTGCTTTTGGCCTAGTGAACAGCACCCTCCCTTTAAAAACACCTACTCTGGTAGCTTTGACTGCATCTCTCTTGCTTGGGTTTTCTCTATCTAGCTGTTGTTTCTGGTCTTTTTCCTATGACCTCCTCCTTTACTTTGAAAATGTTAGGATTCCACAGATCTCTCTTAGGAAACCTTAGTAGTCTCTTCTGTTAAATCTATTCCCAGATAATATCTGCATGACTATGACTAAAACATTAGGTATGATCTTGGTGCACAGATGTATCTTTTTAGCCCAGTTCTCTGGGCTTCAGACTCCATTTCTAGCTCTCCATTCAGGATCTCTGCTGAAGATTTTCCACACCTCTTTAAAAATGTATCTAAAACGGGACCCTCGATTTATGCTTTTGGCCCTAACATGCATATATTTCCTGAGTACTTGAATATGTACTTGAGTTGAATGCTCCCTATTTACCGTGCATTAACAGCACATGAGTATGTGGCAAGATTATCCGAGGATCCCCCTGGGGTTAGAGGGAACAATCCGGTGCTCATACAGGACTGGGGATTGTGTCTGTCCCCACCAGCTCTACCGGGAAACCTCAGCATCCACAGGGCATTGGGTAGAGGATTCAGAGGATTTTGCTTAGTGGGGAAAACTAACTTCACACAAAATTCCTAGTTTGTTCTATGGAGCAACCTAATAATAGACAAAGTGAAAACAGTTAAAAGTAAAATGTGACAGGACCAAGTTGTTTCCAAATAACTTAAACAGAATGTCACAACAATACTCAAGGACAGTTATAGGAATTCCAAAGTATCTGGTGCTCAACAAGATAAAATCATATCTTGGGCTGGGGATTTAGTTCAGCGGCATAAGTGCCTGCCTTGCAAACATGAGGTCATGAGTTCGATCCCCAGTACCGATTAAAAAAAAAAATGACCGTACCAACCCAAATGCCCATTAGCCACAGAAGGGATGAAAAACATGTAGTATTTTTATATAATGGAACAGTACTCAGCTATAAAAAGGAGCTCTCTTTCAAGAAGTGAATTTTTTGTAGGTGCAGTATTTCTTAACCCAGCTCCTTTGACTTTCAGTCAGTAAAGCTTCCACAAAACTCCTGTCGTTCTGTGGTCCACAGCAGGCTTTATCTTGGGTGAGTTAACAGCTATTTTAGTGGAAGGTTGTAACTCAAAGGCATTGGGGTAGGTCAGTCCATGTATTTGCAAGTAGCACTTTGGCAAACTATCTCGAGTGGTCTGCTCAGCTGCAGTGTTCACCCAGTAAGCCCGCCCAGCCTCTGCAGTCAGATTACTCTCTCTAGAAGCTAAATGTGTCCACTCATCTCTCAATATCTTCCCCACATCTGGGCCTCCAACAGAAGCAGCCCAAGCACCTTGTCTGGACGTACTCAGTCCTCCATGCCAGAGGCCACCATCTTCCCTGACTCGGTTTACAACCAAGGACAAAGGTCTGACATAGAATGAGAAGCCCAGATGTCCTCTATTCCCTGAGACAGGGCTTAAAGGAACATTTCTGGAAACAAAACTGAGACAGGTGCAATAAGATAGTCAGTCAGTTAAAAGCTTCAAATGTCAGGCAAAATAATTCCAGTTTGAAGGCAAAATGGCCACACAAGTTTGAAGAAGTAAACAGAAAAGAAATGATTGTTCAGCCACCATACAGTAAGAACTGAGAAAAATCAAATGACATCAGATATTTTTAAGAAAATAGACTTAAAGTTCTATTTTTGCAACTACTACTTCAAATAACCAGCCTTAGCCTGGGAGCTTATGGCTTTGCTTTCTTTAGTCTTCTTCCTTAACTGTTAGCACAGCAAGCCACAGAGGGTCTATAACCATATGGCTGAGTGTGGAGCCATAGGTCAAACATTCCAAGTTTAAATATTAGCAGTGCTCCTTATTGGCTTGTAACCTCACATAAGTTACTTTGTGCCCTGATTTCCTCATCTGTAAATGAAGGCTATTAATTACATCTACTCATAGGATTGTTGTGAAGATTAGACGAGGGTTACAAAGTTAGAAATCATTTAGAACTGAGTCCGGTGTTAGTTTGTTAAAGTAAAAATTAGCATATATAATAGTAGACTTCCTAGTCTCCAATAAGCAATAAACGTGAAAAGCACCATCAGGTGTATCTCTGCAAGCCAAGGAACGAATAAAGACCGTGCTCAAGAAAAGGCTGGGTCAGCAGTAGTCGCAGAGTTTCCCTTGGGTCCCCAAGTTGATAAAGCTTTGACTGAGCAGGAGATGTTTGTATTCTGCCTGCCCACTAATGAGGATGGAAGAGACTGATTCTCCACAGAGAATAACTATAAAACATCTATGGCCCGGATTAAGCCCTTAGGTTGGGAGGCTATCATCAAGGCGATTTCTGAGAGTGCCATTAATAAGATCTCGTAGAAGCTGCCAAAGTCCGGCTACAGTAATTATCCAGTTAGTTTGCTGAATCAGCTAATATAAACTTCCTCAGTCCCGTTGCTAATTAGCCTGCAGCTTCTCATCTCATTAATAAGCTTCCAGTTCATTTGCATGTGAGGAAAAGTTGTGAGTATGAGAGTTTAATAGAAACCCAAATCACCTTCAATCTGTGTCTTTTTTATTAAAATATTTAACCTTTTATTATGACTCAGGACCATCTGTTGGCATTAAACTCTATGCAAAGACATGATGAATTCACTATTTGCCAGAAGCTCCACGGTCCCTCCTCCTCACACCTGGCCTGTTCCTGATCAGGTAGCAGGAAGAAAAGACAAATGAAAATGATTAACTCAGTGTTACAAATTTGCAGGTGGAAGAAACAACCTGGTTTTCTTCCTTCCTTTTTCAAAGTGGGAAATCAAGGACCCAAGATGTGAATTGGCTCAAGTCAGAGCCAAGAGATCTGGGACTTGAGCTCAACTATCAGTCTCACTTTTATCTAGTTTTTGTCATTCTGATGATATACCCTGCCTAGCAAGCATCCAGTGACACAGGTGATAAATAACTGTAGTTTTTACCTGATATTGGGGCGTGATTCCTCTCTACTTCCATTTGTCTTTAAAAAACATAATTATAGCCTGTTCAACCCATTTCTAGGAACTGTTGACTTTATCTCCTTAATTAAACTTATGTGATAAATAGAATTTGGGGTCCACGCATTTGCCTCCTGGTGCCATGCCCATGGCTCTATTATGTGGCAAAAAGGACACTGAAGATTTGACAAAAGTTACTAATTAATTGACCTTAAAATAGGAAGATTACCCATATGATCCTGGGGGGTGGGTACTGTGTAATCTTATGTAAGAGCAAAAGGGAAATCGGAGACACAACAGAGAATAGGAAGTTAGAGATTCTAAGCAACGGAAGGCCTTGAAGCACCACTGTTGGCTTGAAGATGAAGGTCACTTTTGAAGGAAGCAGGAAACATAGTCCTGCACGCTCAGGAAACTTATTTCTACCAACAATTCGAGCATCTTTATGTGCAAGATCGTCCTCCAGATGAGAATCTAGGTTGACCTACACCCTGGTTTCCACCTTGCAAGATTCTGAACATGTGCCTCTCTGACCACTCTGTGCTGGGACTCCTGAGCTACGGCAAGACAGTAGATGGGGGTCAGTTCAGGCCACTAAGCTTGCATTAGTTAACAGGAAATGGATACAGCTCCAACCTGTTTCACCCTATCTCCGTGGCCACCACCTCAGTCTAAGCTACCATCATCAGTCTCCAGCACACTGAGGTGGGCTGTGACCTCTTATCTCCAGAACCCTCAGGCTCATCTTCCATGAGCTATTTACCCTGCAAGGCCCAAATGGGGTTTTTTAAAACCAAACTCCGGTCTTGTGATTCCTGCCCCAAACACACACAGTTGCACTTTTTAAGATAGCTTAAAATTTTACAGCCATTTCCAGTGACTCTTCATCAGATGAGACCATTTCCTTTAGCAATGTGCTAGGGCTGTGGGGGCTGCCCCTGCCCATCACTCCATGCTCACCCTGACCACCTCCCCGCATGCTCGGCTTGTTCTCAGTGATCCTCCCATTGTCCTCCCCTGTGTCACACTCCTTCCTTTCCCAGGGCCTTATGAGGGCCCTACTCTGTGCATGGAGCCCCTCTCTCTCTCTTCCCTTGACCCAGATGACCTCTACCCCCTCTGCTACTCTTTTTGAATGCTCCTTCTTCATGAGTCTGGGTCTTCTTGCTTTCTCTGTGCTCTCATGGCCTATATGTTTTCAGCTTCACAGCACTCTGCACAATGTGTAACTCTACCTTTTATTCTGTCACTGAACTGCACTCCCCACTAGGAAGTAAGCCCAATAATATAGCATAATGCTTTTTTATTGAGTTAATCTGTTTAAAACAGTTATCATGCACCTAAAAGAGAGCAAACATCCAATATATAACAGATGAAGTAGCTCCCCTTACCTGTGGTTTTACTTTTCATGATTTCAGTTATACAAAGACAACTACTGCCTGAAAATGGGATGTAGGAAATACAAGATATAGATGATTTATAGGATTTCCAGTGCACATTGTTCTTAGTAGCATGATGAAATATCTTTGTCCTGCTGTCACTCCAACTGGGACACAGACCATCCTTTGTCCAGTGTATACACTCTGTATAAGCTATCTGCCCTGAGTTACTAAGTAGTTGTCTCAGTTATCACATAGACCATTCCATATCTACAGTGTTTGGATGTAGAATTCTGCACCATTCTGGTCCCAGCTATCCACTAGAGTCTTGGAACATATCTCCCGCTGATATGGGAGTATTACTTCACCATCATATATTCATTATATTATACTATTAAGTGCAATTATTGGGATACCCATCTAGAACCACAGAAGAGGAAACTTCAAAATCATATTGGTGGGAAGAACCTGAGAGGATTCCCTGGAAGGTTTTTAGATGATAGGGTTTTTCAGGCATGTGCTTTTTACCAACCCTGTGCGGCTTTTATCTATTAGCTGTCACAGAATGCACCCTAATCTCTGCTAAAGTTCTTCATGGCTATTTTGCTTGTAAAATAGTTTTCTATTTCTTTCAGTTATTTGTCCAGAGAACCTTATATTTTGAGTCATATTATCCTGAAACACTTTTGTTTTAATAATGATTCCCAGAGACCTATACCCAGACAGAGGTCAGTGTCCACACTTCAGTGCAAATGACATCTCTAGCTCTCACTTTCCACTTTCTTCTTCTCTGTTTAGGAAGACATTTCATAATCGCATCTCCTTGGGTTATAAGACCGTGTGAAGCTGTCTGTAGAGTCTACAGGTAGATACTGTGTTCCCAGCATCACCGTGCTCTGAACACTGGAAATTTCAGGTGAATGTGCTGGCAGGGGGATCTCGCCAAAGTGCATGTGTGTGCATGTGTGAGTGTGTGTGTGTGTGTGAGAGAGTGTGTGTATCCTTCAAACGGTTGAGTGTGGCTGCCCTGCTCGGGCATCAGAAGGATACTTTGTGAATAGTTTCAATGCTTCCAAACTGGAACTTGACATTTTGTGTCTTACTTTTAAGGCTCCTGTAAATAAAATAACTACTGGCTTTATTAAAAATATGCATTTAATTAAAAATGAGAACTAAAAAACAACAAAGGCTAGAGAGGTTATAAGGAAAAAGGAACCCTTATGTATTGCTGATAGGAATATAAACTGGTTCTAACACTGGAAATCCTTATGAAGATTCCTAAAAACATTAAAGATAGAAATTCCATTTGACCCAGCTATACCTCTTCTGAGTATCTTCACAAAGGAGTTAAAGACATCATATTACAGTGATACATGCACAACCATGTTTAATAGCTACACAACTCATGATAGCTAAATCTTAGAAATGGCCTGTGTGTCTAACAGCACATGAATAGATAAAGAAGATGTGATATATTTTCAGTGGAGTCCCACTCACCCATAAAGAGGGATAAATACTTATAGAAATGTATAAGTATAAATATAAAATGACACACCTTGGAACTATAACACTAAGTGAAATAAGTAAATCAGACACAGAAGGCTAAATACTGTAAGGTTTCTTTATATGAGAAACCCAAAGTAGAAGTAATTTAAAAAGGAAAATAAAAGACAGATGACAGGAAGCAGGGAGGTAGACTTTTTGCAGAGAGGAGATCTTGGAATGAGGGGAAACAGGAAGGTGGGGAAGAGAAGGGAAAATAAAAATGTTCAAAATATTATATATATTACATGTACCAATAATATGAATGTCAACACTATGTATTGCAAACATATACTAATGAAAAGGAAACTAAGTTTTAAAGAATGATTTTAGATAATGAGCAAGATTCGATCATGTAAAGGAAAGTTGGGAAAGAGAAGAGCATTCCAGAAAAAGGCAGGGCTTAGAAAAAACAAGGATGTAAGACACGATGAGATGCATGTGGGGAATCCTCCTGCTGGAACTAGTGGCTACACAAATCCCATCACAGACATGCTCTGTCAAAGCAGGTGTCCCAGTGTCTGTCTGATGCATAACTTGACATTGCATCCCCAGCCAATGAACCCTGTACAACCACAAGGAATTCCTGGGCTCTTCTTCCAACTTGGCATCCTCTCCAAGTGCACAAAAGGAGCCCACACAAGGATGAGAGGGAAATACGGACACAATGGGAAGCAGGGCTCCTTACCTCTGTGATAAGAGATTGTGATTCTTTTTTCTCCAATCAGCAAGTATTTACTGCACTCTTCTCCAGACTAAGCTTTTGTGGAGAATGTAAAGAAAGGCTGAAACATGGTTCCTACTGTCAGGGTGATAATGAGTATAATTAAAGAGATAGAATAAATATATAAACAGTAAAGAATCATTTAAGATGGTTTCTGTAACAGGTTAGTTACCTTCCTAGCATTCTCTCTCCATTCTTCCTGCTAAGAGAACCCCAAGTTTTCTCACATATGATGGTGGAACATGCTATGGAAATGTCTCTCCATATCCCAACTCTAGGGAAGAAACCATGACGGGGCTAAGTTTATCACAGTTTTTACTTCATGTCAGTGAATGGTCTAAAGTTAGATGTTTGAGACTCTTCTGGACAGTGGGGCAGAAGATATCTCTTGGGATGCAAGAATTTTCCTCTTTGTATCTTATCATGCAAGACACTCTTAGTTGTAAATGTGGTACTCAGGGACTTTTTCTTCTCTTTCTTTCTTTCTTTTGTTCTTTCTTTCTTTCTTTCTTTCTTCCTTCCTTCCTTCCTTCCTTCCTTCCTTCCTTCCTCCCTCCCTTCCTTTCTTTCTTCTTTCTTCTTTCTTTTTACAATTATTAAGCAATAACACTATAAACAAAATCCAACACACGGGGTGGGGTAGAGAAAAGAGAGGAAGAAAGAAAGTCTGGGTTCCTGATGACACGGGGACTCTTGAAATAACCCTGGTATCAATAGCTAGAAAGCTTGTGATGTGAGATAACTACATTTCTTCATGGTCTAAGTCCTTGTAGATCTTGCAATTAGACACATCTGAATTGATTCAGGATCTATGAAAGGCACATACCTGTTTGATACCTTCAGTCATAAGTATTAAAGACAAGGGTTCAGATTCCAGCTTCCTTGCTCAACCGTTGAGCACGGCAGACACTGTGCTAAGTGCCTTGGAGGTAGCACAGATGAGAAAGCTACTCCTATACCTCACAATCCAATGAAGAGAGACATATTTTTAAAAGCACTGTCTGAAGAGCTTGTATGAATGAAATCTGAAGTTGAAAAAGAAGGGCTAAAATTCTACAAGTAGGTATTAATGTGTCCAAACTCGATATTCATAAGCACTATCATTCTGAGACGGAAATGCCTGTGATGCACCAGTGTTTCAGTGGTCTGAAAATTATAGCTGTGAAAGACAAAGTCTGTAAACACCAAATGATAAAAGTAGAGCTGCATCTTGAATAGTGAGAAGAACTAGTGGAGCACAAGACCATTTCAGTTCATGAAATCACAAAAGCAGAGAATACTGATTGTGAGGGTTCACAGAGTTTTCACTTTATTTAGCTATTCATTAATTCATGTGATCTGTAAAATATTAAATCTACAGAGCGTATGCAGTGGAAGGCATCCAAATATACAACAGGTTTTACTTATTGGAAGAAAACATCTAGTAAGATTCTTTCTCACATATCGTGGTAGTAAAATTATGTGTTTGTTTACAGATAATAATTGGCAGAATGTTAGGGGCATAGAAGCATATAAAACCAAAGCATGATAGCACTTTGAAGAGCAATCGGGACCAAGTACCTTTCTGGACTTTTAAGAGTGATTGTTGTCAAGATCAAAGCACATATTCTTTTTCTTTTTAATTGAACATAATAATCTTACATATTTATGATAAATTTGATACACACCTGCAACATGCAATGATCAGATCAGAGTCATTAGCACCTCACACATGTATCATTTCTTTGAGTTGGGAAACTTCCAACTTCTTTCTCCCTGCTGTTTTGAAATATATAATAAACCTGAAATAAATATATAATACACCTGAAATAAATATATAATACACCTTTGGAAACTGTGGTCACTCTTCTGTGCTATAGGACACTGTGACTTCTTCCCATCTCACCGCATTTTGGTACTTAACTACATTACCTCTCACTACCCTGCTCCACCACTTTTCCTAGGCTCTGGTGACTGCTGTTCCGCTTTCTGCTTCTATGACATCAGTTCTTTCAAGTTCCACAGATGAATGAGAACATAGGATATTTCTTCTTCAATATCTGGCTTCTTTCACTTACCAATGTCTTCTAGACACATCCATATTGCTGCAAATGACAAGATTTCATTCTTTTTATGGATGACTAGTATTCCACCATGCATCTATACCACATTATCATCTACCTGTTGATGATCATCTCAGCTGATTCCATATCTTGGCTGTCAAGAATAATGCTGCAAGAACATTCTGATTTCCTTTCCTTTGGGAATATCTTATATAGTGGAATCTTGTATTGAACTGTTGTTCTTTTAGATTTTTAAGAACTTCCATACTATTTTCCAAAGTTGGTATACTTTCCTACCAACCATATATAAAACTTCCCCCTTGTTTTTCTCTCTCATCACCATTTGTTATTATTTATCTTCGCGATAATGCCCATTCTTAGTTGAGACCATCTCACTGTGGTTTTAATTTGAATTTTCCTGATGATTTATGATATCATTATTTTCATATTTGTTGTCCATTTATATTTCTTCTTTTTAGAAATATCTATTCAAATCATACCCACTTTTATTCTGATTTTTTTTTTACTGTTTGATTTCTTAATACATGTACATTTGCCAGTTGGCTTTTGTAAGATGATTCATTTTCAAATATTTTCTCTCATTTAAGTTATCTTTTCACTCTGTTGTTTCTTTTACGATGCAGAAGCTTCTTAGTTTGGGGTAATACTAGTTATGTATTATTGTTTTTATTGCCTGTGATTTCATGATCTTATTTAGAATTCTTTGCCCATATCTATGTCTTAAAAAAAATTTCTCCTGTTTTCTTCTAGAAGTTCCACAATTTTGAGTTTTTATACATTAGTCTTTGGTCCAAATTGAATTATTTTTATATATGGCAGAACACTTGGCTCTTATTTCATTCCACATGTACAGATATCCCATTTTCCCAGCACCATTTTATTAAGAAGACTATTCTGTTTTCAAAATATGTTCTTGACATTTTTGTTGGAAATAAATTGGCTATAAATATGTATATTAATTTCTCTGTTTTCTATTTTGCTGTGTTGTTCTGTATGTTACTTTTTATGTCAGTACTGTGCTGTTTTCTTTACTATAGAGTTGGAATAAGTTTTTCAGTGAGATTTGTGATGCCTCCAGCTCTGTTCTTTTTGTTCAGAATTGTTTTGCCTAACTGGAACCTTTTGTAATGTATTTTCTGATTTTTTTTTCTCTTTCTGTTAGTAATGCCATCATGTAATGTATTTTTACAGGAACTGAATAAAGGCAAAAGACTGCCTGCGGCAGTTTGAACAATTTAACAGTATTAATACTTACAAAGGAAAAGGATGTCTTTCCTTTTTTCTGTCCTCTTTAATATCATTCACTTCTTTGATTAAATTTATTCTTAGTGGTGTTTGTTTGGTTGGTTGGTTGTGTTTTTTCTTAGCTTTTGTGAATGGAATTGCTTTTTTGAAATCTTTTTTAGAAAATTTGTTCTTAGTGTATAGAATTGCTACCAATTTTTATTTACTAATTTTGTATTCTGTAACTTTACTGAACTTTTTCATCAATTCTTGTAATTTTTCAATGTGTTCTTTAAGTTTTTCTAGATATAAGATCATGTTGTCTGCAAAAACACAATAATATCAAGAAAAAGTAAATGCTTAGGAATCAACCTAACTGACAAAGTGATAGACATCTAAAATGGGAATTAATCACTCTGAAAAAGAAAGTTGAGGAAGACATCAGAAAATGGAAATATAGCCTCTGTTCCTGTAGAGACAGAACCAGTAAAATCAAAACAGCTATATTTCCAAAACCAATATACAAATTTAATATAATCATAGTCAAAATACCAACAGTACTTCTCACACATGTAGAGAAAACAATCCTGAAATTCATATGGAACCCAAAAAGGACTAGAATAGCAAAAGCAATCCTGGTTAGCAAAAGCAAAGTAGGAGGCATCACAATCTTCAATGTGACTGGAACAGAATAGAGGATGCAGAAACAACCCTACACACTTTCAGATATTTACTGAAAGGGGCAAAAGATACACACTAGAGAAAAAATAACCTCTTTAAAAAATGGCTCTCGGAAAATTGGATATCTACATGTGAAAGACTGAATCTAGACCCATATATCTCATCACGTACTAAACAAAAATCAAAATGGATCAAAAATCCACATATAAAACAAACACTTAAACTGCTGGAAGATAAAATATATGAAATTCTTGAAGACATAGGCATAGGCAAGGACTTTCTGAACAGAACTCCAATGACATAAAAAAGAATACAGAGAATCAGCAAATGGGATCATATCAAATTAAAATTCAAAAACAACTAATTTGACCTGTTAAGGCGCCCTATCATAATTTTAAATAACTACTTTTAAAATATTTCATACATTTTAAATAATTAGTTTTCATTAAACGTGCAGTAATTGCCAATGGAATTTTAAAATACTACCTACAGTGTCACATGCATCTTGCACCTAGAGTCACCTAATGTTAACTCTTGGATAAACATTTACACACTCTACAAAATTAACCACAGTGCAAGACTATTAACTAAAGCACAGAATTCATCTAGATTTTGACAGTTTTCTGCCACTTTCCTCATCGTATCTAGGATTCAGCACTGTATTTGACTGTGGTATCTCCTAGTGTACTCTATGACAGTTTTTCAGTCTTGCTTTTTCTTTCACGATGTTAACTCTTGAAAATTATTTGTCTTCACAGAACTATGAACAACAGGGGTGCTTTGCTACTTTTTTACCCTCGTTTGTCTGATTTGCTATCTTTTTCCTGTCTGATTGGGTGTCATCTTGTTTTGCTTTGTGTTTTTTAGCTCTTTATATTTAATATTTTTTTCCTTTCTTTCTCTGATCTCCTTTTGCTTTTTTTTTCTTTTTCATTCTCTTTCATCTTTTTCACTACTTAGGTTTCTCACTTTTTTCTTTTGTTTTCTTCTATGAGTCCTTTTACTCTTTTTCCTCAACTACTTCTTGATTTCAAACTTTCCAGTGAGTAATCATTGTCTGATTACTCCTTTGCATTCTATTTCTTTCTTTTCCTCCTGTGTCCTTAAGTTTTCCAAAACTCAAGAGATCCTTTGACCTCCAACCTTGATTCTACTGTTTTTCTTCATTCATCTCTTTATTCTGTCTCCTACCCATTTTAGCCTTCCCCTCCCTACCACAGAAGGGTAAAATCACCCACTAAGGAGTGATTTTAAAAGTCAGTGCATACAAATGCATAGTATGTGTTTGATTTCGCTATATAACCATAGTTTGCTCCTGTGTACAGAGGTAGCAGGCTAATAGTTGCCATAGTTTGTCAGTGGTTAAGCTGTACTTGAAACTATTATCAATACTATCTGTACTACTTTAGCCAGGATGTCATACATGTTATAAATAGTTTTTCTACTCTGTATGATAACACTGTGATTGTATGGGGTTGTAATCATTGCCACAGCCTAATTCCAAAGGATTGGAAGCTGAGGAAAATGGTAACTTTGTATCCTTTACAAATTGGGAAGGTAGATTCTTAAGATAGATACAAAGAACCATCTACACCTAGAGTTCATCCCTGAAGAACAGACATCTCTTAGGGAAGCCTCCATACTAATAGTAAAGCTAAATATCATAAGAAAGGCAAGCATCAACATAGAAAAATATAGTAAAATTTAAAAATAGAAAATGACAAGATGCTTCTGCATCTTACAAAATGCAACCCTAGACCCCTAGCCTGCCCAAGACAAGCCCAGAACTCAATGAGACAGATGAAATTGGAAGTCAAAGACTGGGACTTTCTGAAATGATAGCAGCTGAAGTAAAAAAATAAGTTGAAAGGGCAATAGAGAAAACAATCTCTCATGTACAAAAAAGAATGATGCTTAAAATCAAAGATATTAGAGAAAACAAAGATAAAAGAATAGTTGAGCTTAGAAAAATCATGGAATCAAAAAACACTCAATAGAGAAAAGAAGTAGAATACATGAAACAAATTTAAATAGAAAGTCAAGATATTAAAACTATCATTGAAAGTATATGCAACCAACTGAACAAAGGAGAGGATAGAATTTCAGATTCTAAAGACAGAATTGCAGCTAGTGATCATGAAAAGGAAATAACAAGAGACCATGAAAAGTCAATCCAACAGCCACAAGATGAAGCAAAGAAGGATAATATAGCATTGATGGAGATCAATGAGAAAGCTCGAGACCGCAAAATTCCATAAAGCAATTCTTCACAGAAATAATATCAGAAACTTCCCAAGAGTGGATAAAGAACTTAACATAAATATATATATAATAAATGAACATAAAAAATATAAATGAAGCATATAGAACCTCAAAAAGCTGTGACCAAAATAAAACTACACCAAGACATATAATAATAATCAAGTTTCCAGAAATTCATTGCAAGAACAGAATAATAAAAGCTGTTAGAGAGATTCAACCAGGGGAGCCAGGCCCACGCCGCTGCTGCGAGGTGAGTTGCAGCTCATCAGGGTAGGTCCAGGGAAATGTTTGGGACCTTCGATCCCGGTGGCTGGGTGCCCACCCAGCCCTCTTCAGACACTGGACTAAGCTCCAGAGGTTCTGTGGGTTTGAGTGGACCGCACCCAGCGAGCTTCATTCAAACAGGGGAGCCAGACTGCCAAAAAGGGGAGCCAGGCCACACCACCACCACGAGGTGAGTTGCAGCTCACCAGGGCAGGCCTGGAAAAGTTTGGGATCATCAATCCCAGGGGATGGGTGCCCACCCAGACCCATTAGGACATTGAACGAAGCTCCAGAGGTTCCATGGGCTTGAGTAGACCATGCCCAGCAAACTTCTTTCAACCAGGAAAACCAGGCCCACCGCACAAGGGGAGCCAAAGCCACATGAGTCCCAATAGAGGAAGGTGCAGGAGGTGATTTCCAACACATCCAGGGAAAGCATTGGAACAGCACTGGAAACACGGAGATATAGGAAAATGGCAAAACAAAAGACCAAAATGCAATCTCAAACCTCCAGCCCATCCCAAGAAAACCTAGGAGCCATGTACATAGAAGAAAATACTAGCCATACACCTGAAATGCCTGAAATGATATCAACTGAAATAAGGAAGCAAGTACGGGAAGCTATGAGGGAACTCAAATCAGAAATAATCTCCCAGGTAAAAGAAGAAATGATAAAAGTAGTGAAAGAAATACTGAATGCATCTAACAAAGACACAGACAAAAAATTAGAGGAACAAAGCAAAATGATAGAATCCCTGAGTGAACAGTTTAAGAAACAAACAGAGTACATGAAGCAGATTCAGAGAGATATACAGGAAATCAAAAACTGTATTGAAAGTTTCAAAAACTGCCTCAATGAAAGTGAAGATAGAATCTCAGACCTCAAAAGATAAGATTGAAGCTAGTGAGCAGGAAAGGAAAGATCTTCCAAAAATAACAAGAAATCAGGAAATAACAATTCAACAGCTGCGAGATGATGCAAAGAAAAATAACATATGATTAATAAGGATAAATGAAAAAGAAGGGGACAACACAAATGATATCAAGAGGATATTTACAGAAATAATAGCTGAAAACTTCCCAAACATGTATATGGAAGCTGACATACAGATTAGTGAAGCATATAGAATTCCAAATAGCCATAACCAAAACCAAACTATACCCAGACATATAATAATCACCATCCCAGAAATCCAACATAAGAACAGAATATTAAAAGCTGTTAGAGAGAAAAGACAGATAACCTATAAAGGAAAACCTGTCAGAATCATAGCAGACTTCTAACACAAACAATGAAGTCAAGAAGAACACGAAGTGAAGTGATTCAAATACTAAAGGAAAATGACTTCCAACCCAGATTGATGTACCCTGCAAAACTGTCCTTCAAAATGGATGGAGAAATAAGATACTTCCATGACAAAGAACAGCTGAAGAACTTCATGATCACCAAACCAACCCTATAAAGAATACTGAAAGACATTCTAGATACACATAGGAAAAAAACCACCAAGCAAGACAGACAATTAAAAAGAATGGAAAGTTAAGATACAACATCAGAAAGGTAACATGTCAACAATAACCAATATATGACAGTTATAACCATTAATGTAAATGGCCTCAATTTACCAATTAAAAGAAACAGACTGGCAGAATGGATCAAGAAACAACATCCAACCATATGCTGTCTACAAGAAACCCATCTAATCCAAAAGGAAATTCATAGACTGAAAGTCAAAAGATGGAAAACAATACTCCATGCAACAGGAACTCAAAAAAAAAAAAAGGCGGGAATAGCTATTTTGTTTGCAGATCATGTGAATTTCAAACCAAAAATGGTCTGAAGAGATAAAGAAGGTCACTACATACTAGTTAGGGGAAAACTGCAAGACGAAGAGATAACAATCTTAAATATATATGCACCAAATTCCAGAGCACCCAACTACACAAAGCAAGTATTAACAGAAATGAAAAATCAAATAGGCAATAACACAATTATAACAGGAAACCTTAACACACTGTTGACACAAAGGGATAGATCAACTAGACAGAAAATCAGCAAAGAAATAACAGAACTGAATCACACCTGTGAACAAATGGATTTGATAGATGTATACAGAGTACTCCATCCAACAACATCAGAATATACATTCCTCTCAGCAGTACATGGAGCATTCTCTAAAATAGACCATATACTAACCCACAGAACATATTTAAGTAAATGCAAAAGAATTGAAATTATCCCATGCATGTTATCAGACCATAGCACCATGAAACTGGAAATTAATGATAAAAGTAACTGCAAAAGCCCCACAAACACATGGAAATTAAATAATGCACTCTTGAGCAATCAGTGGGTCACAGAGGAAATTAAAGAAGAAATTAAACAATATCTACAAACAAACGAAAATGCAAATGTAAATTACCGGAACCTGTGGGATACAATGAAAACGGTCCTCAGAGGAAAATTTATTGCACTGAGTTCCCACATTAGGAAAACAGAACGAACACAAATAAGCAACCTGATATTTCACCTGAAACATCTAGAAAAAGAAGAGCAAGCCAAGCCCAAAGCTAAAAGAAGGGAGGAAATTATAAAGATCAGAGCAGAAATTAATGTAGTAGAGACTAAGAAAACAACACAAAGAATCAATGAATCAAAGAGTTGGTTCTTTGAAAGAATAAATAAAATTGATAAGCCCCTAGCCAACCTTATTTTAAAAAAGGAAGGAAAAGACTCAAATTCACGCAATACAGAATGAAAAATGTGAAATCACTCCTGTATTTCTGTGGAAACAACAACTATTTCTCACAGGTTCAATAACACAGAAGAAATGGACAGATTCCTAGAAATATATGAACCACCAAAGCTGGATCAAGAAGATGTAAAACTGCTGAATAACCCAATTTCTATTAGTGAAATTGAAAATGTAATCATGTCCTTACCAACAAAGAAGAGCCCAGGCCCAGATGGAGTCACTGCGGAATTCTACAAGAAATACAAAGAAGACTTAATGCCAACCCTCCTCAAACTCTTCAATGAAATTGAAAGGGAAGCAATTCTCCCTAAGTCATTCCTGGAAGCAAATATCACTCTAGTACCAAAACTTAAGAAAGACCCAACTAAAAAAGAGAACTACAGGCCAATCTCCTTAAGGAACATAGATGCAAAAATTCTCAATAAAATATTGGCAAACAGGATGCAGCAAATCATCAAGAAGATTATACACCATGACCAAGTGGGATTCATCCCAGGCATACAGGTATGGTTCAACATATGTAAATCAATGAATGTAATCCACCATATCAATAGAGCTAAAAGTAAGAATCACATGATCATTTCTATAGATGCAGAAAAAGCTTTTGATAATATCCAAACACCCATTCATGATAAGAACCTTACAAAGAACTGGAATAGATGGTCTTTAACTCAATATGATGAAGGCCATCTTTGACAAACCAACACCCAGTGCCATATTAAATGGCCAAAAACTGAAAGCCTTTACCTTGAAATCAGGCACAAGACAAGGATGCCCCTTATCACTGCTCCTATTCAACATAGTACTGGAAATACTAGCCAGAGCAATTAGACAAGAGAGAGAAATAAAAGGAGTAAAGATAGGAAAAGAAGAAGTTAAATTATCATTATTTGCAGATGACATGATACTCTAATAGAAGACCCCCAAACTTCCATTGAAAGTCTCATAGATATAATAAATTCAGCAAAACAGCTGGATACCATGTCAATACTCAAAAATCAATAGTATTCTTATACACTATCAACAAAATCACTGAGAGAGAAATAAGAGAAGCCACACTCTTTGCACTAGCATCCAAAAAAATGAAATACTTAGGAATTAATCTAACGAAAGATGTAAAAGAGTTGTACAGAGAAAATTATAATACCCTGAAAAAAGAAATCGAAGAGGACCTCAGTAAATGGAAAGACATCCATTGTTCAAGGATAGGAAGAATAAATATTGTGAAAATGGCCATTCTCCCAAAATTGTTATACACATTCAATGCAATCCCAATGAAAATACCACTAACATAACTCATAGATCTAGAGAAATCACTCCTAAAATTCATCTGGAACCAGAAGAGACCTAGTATAGCAAAGGCAATTGTAAGCAGCATAGCTAAGGCAGGAGGCATCACAATCCCTGACTTGAAGTTATACTACAAAACTACCGTAATAAAATCAACATGGTATTGGAATAAAAACAGACCTGAAGATCAATGGAATAGACTAGAAGATACAACTAGGAACACACTCAGCCACCTTATCTTTGATAAAAAAGGCCAAGCATGTTCACTGCCAGAATGCGTCTCTTTAATAAATGGTACTGAAAAAACTGGCTTCCATATTCTTAAAACTAAAATTAGACCCATGCCTATCAACATGTACTAAACTGAAATCTGAATGGATCAAAGATCTAAATATTAAAACAGAAACACTAAATCTGTTGCAAGACAAAGTAGGTAAAAATCTTGAAGACATAGGGGTTGGTAGAGAATTCATGAATAAGAATTTAACTGCACGGGAAATACTTCCCAGAATCAATAATTGGGATCATATCTTATTAAAGAGTTTCTGCATGTCCAAAGAAATCTACAGCAGAGTGAAAAGAAAACTCACAAACTGGGAAAAAATCTTAGTGAACTGTCCCTCAGACAAAGGACTTCTGTCTAGAACTTACAAAGAATTAAAAAAAAAAATCAGACCCTTGAAATTTAAAGACCCAATCCAAAAATGGGCATCCAAGATGAACACACAGTTCTCAGATGAGGAAATACAAATGGCAAATAAATACATGAAAAAATGTTCATCATCATCGGTCATGAGAGAAACACAAATTAAAGCCACACTGAGATTTGATCTCACTTCAGAAAGAATGGCCAGGATCAAGAAAACTACCAACAACAAATGCTGGAGAGGCTGTGGGGAAAAAGGAACTTTTCTGCACTGTTGGTGGGAGTGTAGACTGGTGCAACCACTGTGGAGGTCAGTCTGGAGATTCCTCAAAAACCTGGGGTTGGAGGTCCCATATGATCCAGCTACTCCACTCTTAGGCATATTCCCAGAAGAACTGAGAACATCTTACCACAGCGATATATGTGCACCCATGTTTATAGCGGCACAATTTGTAATAGCCAGATCTTGGAAACAACCTAAGTGCCCATCAACCAAGGAATGAATAAAAAAATTGTGGTACTTTTATACAGTGGAGTACTACTCAGCTATAAAGAATGATCAAATTGAGATATTTGTAAATAAATGGATGCAACTTGAATCCATACTCATAAGTGAAATAAATCAAACTCACATGTATAAATACTGTATAGTCTCCCTAGTGTAAGAAATGGTAAGAGTACAGAAGATTTTATGGTAATCATGGTTCACCATTATACTGCTTTGAAGTCTTATGTTTTCATTCATTGGTTGGAATGGTTTTACTCTGTTTTGTTTGATCTTAATATATGTGATGGTATGAATAGTTACTTTGAAAAAAATACAATATGGCAGCCACTGTTGATTTGATATCATCTTGCTCTGAAGTCCTATCATGCTCTTGTTTTTGTATTACCATTGGTTCTATCATGTTGTGCCTTACTGGATTTTAATATGTATGATAGTATAAACAAATCTTTTATGGAAAATGAGATAATATAGCAGCCATTGTTCATCTTTGGTTATTTGGTTCAGAATGTCTTGCAATACTTTCATTCTCTTGAGTGGTTTTATTCTATTTTGTTATATTTGACATTATTGTATATAAAGCTAAGCTCAACTATTTCAAAGAAAAAGACATTATCATAGCTACTGTTAATATCCATTTGTCTTGTTGTGAAGTGCTGTGCTGCTTACATTGTTCTCTTCTGATCTGCTTAGATCTGTTCTCTTTTGTTTTATTCTCTTCAAAATAAAAAAAAAGCTGTTAGAGAAAAGAATCAGGTCAGCTATAAAGGAAAGTCCATTGGAATCATGGCAGATTTCAGAACACAAACCTTCAAGTCAAGAAGAGCTTTGAGAAAGTATTTCATATCCTGAAAGAAAACAATTTAAAACCTAGATTCATGTACTTTGCAAAGCTATCTTTTAAAATTAATGGAAAAATTAGGTACATCCATTAAAATGAGGTACAAAGAATAACTGAAGAAATTTATGACCACTAAACCAACCTTTCAAAGAGTACTGAAAGATATTCTAGACAGAGGCAAAATGACCACAATTCCAAGAACAACAAAAGAAAGAAACCACCATGCAGAGGAAGAAATTCAACAGAGGGGAAAAGCATGGAACCAACAGCAGACAAGTATCATGACAAAGATAAGCCAATATATATCAGTTATCACCATCAATGTAAATGACTTCAATTCACCAATTAAAAGAAACAGACTGGCAGAATGGATCAAGAAACAAGATCCAAAAATATGCTGTATACAAGAAACATATTTAACCCAAAAATAAATTCATAGACTGAAAGTCAAAGGGTGGAAAACAATACTCCATGCAACAGAAACCTAGAAAAAATCAGAGGTAGCTCTGTCTGCAGACAATGTGAACTTCAAGCCAAGAATGATCAAAAGAGATAAAGAATTTCACTAGGGAAAATCTTCAAGAGGAAGGGATAACAATCATAAATATACATGCACCAAAAGTGAGAGCACCCAATTATATATGATTTTTAATTTTTTTTCTTTCTTGAGACAAGATCTCACTATGCAGTTCAGGCTCACTTTGTAGCCTAGGCTAATCTTGAACTCACAATGATACTCCTGCCTCAGCCTCCTGTGTGCTGGGATTACAGGTGTGCACCACCACTTCTGGAAAGACAATTATTAATAGACATGAAAAATCAAATAAAGAATAATACAATTGTAATGGGAGACCACAATACCCCATTTTCACAAAGAGATAGATCAACTAGACAAAAAATTAGCAAACAACTATCAGAACTAAACCAAACCTGTGAACAAATGGACTTAGTAGATGTTTTTAGAGCAGATGTTTTTAGGGTATTGCACTCAGTGTCATCAGAATACACATTCTTTTCAGCAGCATATGGGAGAGCCTCTAAAATAGACCATATACTATCTCACAGAACATATTTAAGTAAATGCAAAGGACTTGAAATTATCCCATGCATATTACCTGACTATACTGCAATAAAATTGGAAATTAATGGCAAAAGAAACAACAAAAATTTGATAAACAAATGGAAATTAAATAACACCCTCCTAAAAAACCAATGAGTCACAGGTGAAATAAAAGAAGAAATTAAACAACATCTACAACTGAGAATGCAGATACAATACATCAGAAATTATGGGATACAATGAAAGAGTACTAAGAGGAAAGTTTATAGCAGTGAAATCTCACACCAGGAAAACAGAATGAGCAAAAATAAAAACCTAATGTTATACCTCAAGCCTCTAGAAAAAAAGAACAAGACAAACCCAAGCCTATACTAAAGAGGAAATTATAAAGATCAGAGCAGAAATTAACATAATGGAGACCAAGAAAATAATACAAAGAATTAATGAATGAAACAGTTGGTTCTCTGAAAAAAAAATAAATAAAATTGATAAACCTTTAGCCAACTTTGTCAAAAAAAAAAAAAAGGGAAAGCAAAGACTCAGATTCATGCATTGAGGAATTAAAAGGGTGAAATCACTAAAGATCCTGTGAAAATTCAGAGCATCAATCACTGCTCATAGGATACAAAACACAGATGAAATGTACAGATTCCTAGATACATATGAATTGTCAAAGCTTAGCCAAGAAGATATAAAAATCCTGAATAACCCAATATCAGTTAACGAGTTTGAAAATGTAATTAAAAACTCACCAATAAAGAAAAGAGATGATGGGTTCACTGCTGAATTCTATGAGAAATTTAGAGAAAATATGTCAATACTTTTTAATCTCTTCAGTGAAATTGAAAAGGGAGTAACACTCCCTAATTCATTCCTGTAGGCAAGTATTACCCTGATACCAAAACCAGAGAAAGACCCAACCAAAAAAGAGAACTACAGGCCAGTCTCTATAATAAACATAGATGCAAAAATCCTTAATAAAATACTAGCAAACAATATAGCAAATTATCAAGATTATGTATCATGACCAAGTGAGATTTATCCAAGAACTGTAGGAATGATTCAATACATTCATATCAATAAATGTAATCCACCATATCAACAGAGCCAAAGACAAAAATCACATATCATCTCAATAGATGCAAAGAAATCTTTTGATAAATTCCAGCATTCATCTACAGAAGATGGAACAGATGGTATTTAACTCAATCTGATAAAAGCCATCTATCACAATCCAAAATCCAGCATCATACTAAATGAATAAAAACTGAAAGCTTTTACTCTAAAATCAGGAAAAGACAAGGATATACACTATCACCATTCCTGCTCAGTATAGTTCTAGAAATACTAGCCATAGCAATCAGACAAGACAGAAAGAAAAGAAATAAGGATAGAAAAGGAAGAGGTTATGCTAGCATTATTTACAGATGACTTCACATAAAAAACCCCCAAAACTTCACCAAAAGATTCCTAGAGTTAATAACCAAATTTAGTAATATAGTTGGATACAAAGTCAACATTCAAAAGTCAATAGCATTCCTGTACACAAACAAACTCACTGAGAGAGAAATCAGGGAAGCCATATTCTTCACAATAGCATCAAAAAAGTGAAATACTTAGGAATCAATCTAACAAAGGAAGTAAAGGATCTATATATTGAAAAATACAGTACTTTGGAAAAGGAGATCAAAGAGGATATCAGAAAATGGAAAGATACTTCTTGCTCGTGGATAGAAAGAACCAACATAGTGAAAGTGGCATAATTCCAAAATTGTTATACATATTTAATGCAATCTCAATCAAAATAACATTAACATACCTCATAGAACTAGAGAAAACATTCCTAAAATTTGCCTGGAAACAGAAGAGACCTAGAATAGCAAAGGCAATCCTGGGCAACAAAGGCAAGGCAGGAGGCATCACAATCCCTAACTTAAAATTATACTACAAAGCTTTTGTGATAAAGTCAGCATGGTAATGGTAAAAAAAGAAAAAACCTGAGTATCAGTGGAACAGATTAGAAGACACACACAACTACAAATACACTTAATGATTTTATCTTTGACAAAAGGGCTAAATGTGTTCCCTGGAGGAATGATAGCCTTTTTAATAAGTAGTGCTGGAAAAACTGACTTTCCACATGCTATAGACTAAAACTAGACTCATGTTTATCACCGTGCACTTAACTGAAGTCAAAATGGATCAAAGATCTAAATATTAAAATAGAAACACTAAATCTATTGGAAGAGAAAGTAGGCAAATCTCTTGAAGACAGAGATGAGCAGAGAGCTAATGAACAAAACCCCGACTACAGGGGAATTACTTCAAAGAATCAACAAATGATATATGATCTTATCAATAAGTATTTGCACATCAAAAGAAACCATCAACAGTGGAAAGACAACCCACAGCGTGGGAACAAATTTTAGCTAATTATTCCTCAAAGAACTCCTATCTAGAATATAGAAGGTACTAAAAAATATAAGGGCCCCCAAATTCAAAGACCCAATCTGACAAAGGGCATCTGAGATGAATACTCATTTCTTGGGTGATGAAATACAAAATGGCAAATAAATATATGAAAAAATGTCCAAAATCATTGGCCATTCAAGAGATAAAAATTAAAACACCCCAGAAAGAATAGCTATCATCAAGAAATCAATCAATAACAAATGCTGGCAGGGCTGTTGGTGGGAATGTACATTGGAACAGCCATTGTGGAAGTCACAATGGAGATTTCTAAAAAACTAGGATTAAAGGTCCCATTCAACCCAGCTATCCCCCTTCTGGGTTGAGTTCAAGAAGAATTAAAAACATCATACCAGAGCAATATATGTGCACCTATGACTACCAAAGCACAATTTATCACAGATATATATTGGAAGCAACCCAAATGCCCATCAATCATGGAATGGATAAAAAAGATGTGGTATTTTTATACAATGGAGTACCACTCAGCTATAATGGAGGATAAATTTGAGACATTTATAGGGAAATGGATACAACTTGAGATCATACTTAAAAATGAAATAAATCAGACTTGCATGTGTAGGCATTGTACTGTCTCCCTACTGTAAGAAACTGAAAAATAAATAAATGTACAATAGATATTGTGAAATGGGAAGAAACTGTTCAATAGGAAAGAGAAACTGGGATGGAATAAAGGAGAAAAGAAGAAAGGGAGGTCAGGAATATAGCTTAGAGGCACAAGTGTCTGCCTGGAAAGTGTGAGGTCTTGAGTTCGTTCCCCAGTATCAAAAAAAGAAAAAAAAGAAAGAAGGAAAAATATATATATATATACAAAATAGTTAGGATAGTCATACTACTAATTGGTAATGGTTTATTGAAAGAAAAGCTTGTGTCTATATTGTTTGATCAATTTTTCATGCTTATATCTTGCAATATGAGCAACTACTTTGAACATAACCATACACAATGTGGTAACCATTGATACTCTCCTACAATCATATTTTGAAATTTTGTGCCATTATTTTTATTGTTTTTTTTTTCTTTAAAGAAAAAGAACAAATATTTCTCTACACAGGAAGTCACTATAATTTTTCTTCTGAACATATCTGCACTGTAGATATTTAAGACTGCATTATCAAATAATTCCTGTTGCAACTTTTAAAATTACAATGTTGTAATGCTAAGGCAGCCACAGGAAATGCATAAACAAATGGGCATGGCTGGGTCCTCATTACAAACTTTTCTTAATGAAAACATTTGTCTGCTCAGTTTTAATTGCAGGTCAGCAGCAGTTTATGGCCCATATGCTAGACCAAACCTGCCCGGGAGCATGTTAGAGGTACCGTACAATAACCTGGGTACTCCTTATTTAAGATTCCTGCTTCCCCTCACCCTGAGCAGATTGCTGGAGTTGGATTTCCATTCAAGTCCAAACCTTCCATTGATTGTGAAGAAAAATATCATCCCTGAGTTTCCAAAACAATTTTGGAATCTCAGGGACAATATGGTCCCTTGGTCACAAAGGTAGATTGTCCCATTGTTCCATTTGATCCTGTCCTGCTCTGCTATCAAATGATATTCTAAACCATTTTTCTTGAGCACCTTGCTTTCATGATAGCTATTGGTGAGGTTTCCAGGGCCAGGGTCTGACATTCTAGTGCTGCCGTTTGTTAGCTGTGTGACTTCACTTGAGAAATGACCTCTCTGTGTCCAATTTCCTCAACTCTGTAATGGGAATACTAAGTCTCTGCCTTGCAGTGATGCTGTGAGGGTTAAATGGGTGAACACATGTCGGCTATTTAGAACTATGCCTGGCATACTGTAATTGCACAATAAATCCCATAGTGTTATTCCCTCAGGCAGCATTCTCAGCACCAGGCACCGCATTCAAGGTCACTGGAATCAGAAGTTCTTACCGTGTTCATCTGCAGAGGAGAGCAATCACTTGCCACCCCCTGCTCCTTCTTACCTTGAATCAGAAACCCCTTCAGGGATTGAAACGTGTTCTCAGCCCTAGATACTTCATCCTGCCCCAGACCTAGTTTCCAGATGGTTCCCCTTCTGCCTTCCTGCCCCTACCTGAGGTGGGGTCGTCCTTCCCTCTTAAGACTGCAATGATCACTAGTGGTCCTGTCACTTCCAAAACACTCATGGGTTGGGCTCCTTCCCCCTCGGACGTGGGTCTTCTCCAGAAACTCCGCCACGTCCAAATCCCACCTCAAGATGTAACCCAGATTTTGTAAAGCTGTTTTCAAGCTTTTAACTCTATGACATGCCTAGGAGCTTGATGCTTCTTAGAAATGTTTATTCCTTTTCCCCTAAACCACCAGACCAAATCAAAACAAATACACATACAAACATATATTGCATTGCGTTGCATTGCATTGCATTGCATTGCATTGCACTGAAAAAAAAAAAAGAATTTTTAAATTTTTGGTTCCTACTTGGACTAAGTAAGTTTGCAGGATGAGAAAGAACAAGTGGCAACAGCAAATGCCATAATGAGGGTCCAATACTCTCTGCTAAGAGCATGGGAGAATAGTAGTAATGATGATGATGACAGTGGTGATGGGAATGCCAACACATATGGTTCCCTTAGTGTGTACCTGAAACAGGGTTAGGCCTATGACATAACTATTTTCACCACACCCCAATGGGCTGGACATTCACACTGAGGGTCAAAGACATTTCCAAGGACACCTAGCTAAATAATGTAAAACAGACCCGTGTCCGCTTCTGTCCAATCCTCTGCCTCCTATGTGTGTTGCTCTTCTGCTATACTATGTCGCAGTGCAGCTGGAAGCCCTCAAGTGTCTGCTAAGTGAGCATTTGGCATTCCCACAACGCCCATATGTGGCAACTCTGGCCACAGGATTTATACCTGCAGTAATAGGAGGGCATGCAAGAGTGCATGGATGCTTAACAGCAGTGTGACTGATGGGAGTCCTGGGCTAGGAGAGCTATAGGGCAGGAAGCAGAGCTGTAAGATGAAAGGAGTCAGGTGGGACCTCTGGCCTTTCCCTGCAGTGGGAGAAAAACACAGCCCCAGCACATGTGAAAAGCCTTCTGTTTCATGCGGAGGATACGGATGTGATGAATGTCAAAGCGAAGTGGCCAGGCTGTATTGGAGAGAAAAATTGGGGCTCAAGTAACTGTCAGTAACTAAAATATACTTCCTCTGCAGACCTGCACTTTCTGACTCTGAGAGCAAATGGAGAAGGCCAATTCCAATTGGCTTGACTTAAGAGCCAGCCTGGGGGTGATTTATCTCATTTTCATCATGTGTGTCTGTGTGTGCACATGTGCAAAATATCGTGTGCTTGCATGCAGCGATCACTGAAGGCATGCCTGTGAGTCACTATACGGCAACCATACGTACGCTGCGTTCACTGCCTGTGCACATGCCCGACTAAGTACCTTGACATTTACAAGGGTAAGTTAAATGAACAGACGCTGTTGAGCCTGCCAGTCGTCTTTCTGTGCTGATGGGTCAGGGCCATTGTTCTGTACAATTAACCTGGGACTCAGAGACTTGCAAATGAATCCAGTGGAGTACTGTGGCTTGGATGCCTTCCAGCTCATGGTGTGTGATGGGGGTTGTGTTTCCAAGGCTTCATCACAGTGGACTGCCAACTTTCTTGATACCTTGTGCTTTGGAGGACACAGGCAGAGGGGAAGTATCAGACTGGAAAATTGCCCAGTGATCTGTTACAAACATATTGTCAACTACTGGAGCCTCCAGTGCCTGTCCCTGCGGTGATGGGTGAATGCCATTCCCTTTGGCTCTTTGGAAACCATGTCTACTCTGATTCTACTGCAGTGGTAAAGCATCATGCCTAGAGACGTTCAAAGACATGGGCACATTGTCTGAGAGGGAAGGACAGTGTGGGGCTGGAGGAATGCAGCACACAGGAGAAGCATCCACCCACTGACTCCTCTGTTGCTGCATCACCTTGTAAATTGTCCCCAAGCCCCTGTTACTGAGTGGCATTTCCCATCTGCCTTTTATTAAGTGGCAAGGGGTTTGGGGGAGGCCTAGTGGACCCAATTACAATACTTATCACCATCATATCTATAAGGCACTGTTGCTACAAACCTGGCATTAAAAGGACATGATGGGCAACTGACTTCCAAAGATAGTCCCGTCCAGAAAAGTATCCTGATTTAAACTGGTCTACCCTCCTAGGCTGATGTACCGCTTCTTACTTACTGCATTAACACAGTTTTCATCTTTAAAGGACTCATGCATTTTTTTATTGAATTAAGTGCATTTTATTATCTGACAAAGGTCACATACAGGAAAACTAACATTTTATTAATTAATGAATCCATTATCATCCTTCATGTTCTATAGACTTGTAACACTGGGACCCATGATGAGTGAATTTTGATGACAGAAACTAGGATTTGGCCAAGACAATTACTGTAGGGGATTTGTGGTGGCGGTGTTTTTGTCCGTTGTATATATCCCTGAGATCGAAGATAATAACCACATCTTTGCCTCTGAAGACCTTGTAGATCCCTAATGAGACAAAACATACACATACACATATAAAGTGAAATAGACCAAAAGCAGAATGATAAACGTGCCCAGAGATTGCGTTGAGTGGTGGGTGTGGAAAAGAGAGAGTTGGGTGAGCTTCCTCCCAAAAGGCGGGCTATGATGAACAGCCACTTCTGAGCTGGGGTTGTGAAGGGCCAAGTGATCCCTTAGCACCACCACAAAGCTGGTTTTCTTAGTCAGGGAGCAGGCAAGAAGTGACCCACATTAGAAACATCCATTGTCAGACATGGGAATGGTAGGTGTTGGTGAAAATGAGCATAAGTGGAGGGAGGAAATGAAAGTTGCTGGCTGCCTGTTCTTTTAATACCTGAGTTCTGTGTCCCCAGAGCCTCACTTTTAGTTTCTACCTAGCCTAGGAAAATGTATAAATAAGTAATTGACACAAATCAATTAGATGATGACAAACCTTTAATAGTCCAGGATGAAGTGCTATTTAAAATGACTTCCCCGAGCCTGCTGCCTTTAGATGCACATTTAAATGTAATTAACACAAAATGGTACCTACTGCTGTGCTCACTCTGCCAGCTGGTAGTGTGCATCACAGTGCTGGGGAAGCATTGTCCCTAGAAAATAGTCCATCCCTGTTTTCATTCATTTGTGGCTTAACTTCCTTCATTCTATTGCATTAGGAGAAGGAATGTCATTGCTTCCTGGTGCATCCACCCCGGCGGCTCATTTCCCTAGCTGAAATCATCATCAGCTTGAGAGAGTGCAGCCATCTCCACAGCAACCAGCTCCATCCCAAGAGCACACAACTTTGGCTCATCTATCCTGCGTTTCCCTCATTATTTACTACAGAATTTGATTTGGAAAAATAGGCCGCTGTTTTCCTAAGACTTGGGGCAGTTGCTGCTTCTCTTTCCCTAGAAAGACGGTTGCATAGCAAAAAAAAAAAAAAAAAAAACTTTGGAGTGAAATAGATGTGACTCCCCAAATCCTGGTCTGAGCCCTGCCTTCTGCCCTGCAATGTCCTTGGAATGAAAATGGGGAGATTCATGTCTGCATTAGAGAATTATCTGCAAAGACTAATTAATGGACACTAACTGAGCATTTATTATGCTCCAGGTGCTTAATGTGCAAATTATAGTTATCTATAAGGTAGAAGCTATTGTTCTGAGTTTTGATGAACTACTGTTGTATAATGACCCACTAGAACATGTGATGCCTGAGAATAGCAACCATTTTGTCTCCCACAGTTTAGCAAGTCCATGGGGCTCAGCCAGGGCTGGGCTACTTCTGCTGGGCTTGCTTGGGGGTCTGGTAAGTGCAGTGGTACTGGGTGCCCTGGGCTGCACTGGGATTCTGTAATGGCTGGGTCCTTCTCTTGCATGTTCCTGGGTTCTGTGTTACCTTTTCACGTGGTCTTTCTGGAAGAACAGATTTCTTATTCAAAAGCTCAGGGTTCCTGGAAGCACAAAAGCAGAACTGATCACATCTTTTAATACTTGAGTTCTGTGTCCCCAAAACATCACTTTCAGTTTCCTGCTATTTATCTTATCAGATCGCAGGCCCGCAGAGATGGCATGTGGGAAGGGGTGGCACCCAGGCACGCACGTGGGGAGGCAGCCTTAGTGAGGCCAGCTTTGCAGATTGAATGCCAGGCCCCCATTCTATTTATGAAAAAATGGAGACTTTGTGAGTTCATTTTTTTGAAATCAAGAAGCTAACAAGTAGAATCAGGCTTCAAACTGAGGCATTTGGAGGTTTAGAGTTTGTATTGTTGACCATTACGCTATGCAAAAAATTTCTCAAAATAGTGCCTGGCACATAGAAAGTCATGGTGAAATCTAAGTTTTATTTCCTTGCTCCTCTTCTCCCACCTCATTTCATGAGAATTCCACTCATCTGCTTATCAAGCTGCTATTAGACAAGGGGCACTGTGCTATAGGGGCTGGAATAGGGCAGCGGTCAAGATAGAACTGTTACCCTCTAAGTGGAATCTTCAGCATTCAGTGCTTAAGTAATTACCCAATGGGAAGTGCTTGAAAAGGCTCCTCTAAATGAGGCCAGAGGTCAGGAGGCTTCTGAGACCAGCTGCCTGCCTCATAGAGATTTCATGGGGTGTAGAAAGGTGTGGGGTGTAGAAACCTGCTACCCCTTCAACTGGCCTCCCTCGGGGAGCTAATCTAAACCTCACCTGCCAGTCAGTGCATCCTACTTAGTGTTCCCTAGACCACTGAGAAAGGAGGCATGCCGTGAGCAATCTAAACACTTAAAAAGTAATTTTTAATTTTCTGTGTTATATCAGTAACATTTATTGAAGAAAAATGAAGTAAAAAAATCAGAATAAATTTCTCATTACCCATTATCCAGAGGTAGTAATTGTTAACATCTTGGCATATGTTTGCTCACTAAGGCTACAGCATTTCAATAACTCATATTTTATTATGATCATACTATTTGTCAAGAATGCATTAAAAGGACCTACTCCAACATTTTTTCATTTAGCCATGTATCATGAACACCTTTCCATGCCAATAAGCATAACTTGACATCAGTTAATTTTTTCATTATATGCCAATACTGTATATGGATATTGCACAATTGATTACCTAATTGTCTATTATTGGACATCTGATTCCTCTGCAGTTTATACTTCTGTAGATAAATGCACAGATGTGTGTCCACAATCTAATTATTTATCTTTTCTTTTCTTTCTTCGTTTTTTTCCTCAATACTGGAAACTGAACCCAGGACCTCCACACTGAGCTATAAGCCCCTTCTCATGTTTTCAAAAATATTCCTTGAGACAGGGTCTCACTAAATCCCGAAATTGCCCAAAATGAGTTCCTGTTTAAGATCCTCCTGCCTCAGCCTCCAAGAATGCTGGGATTACTGGAATGTATTACACACTCAGCTTCTAAATTTTTCTTGGCATAATTTTTTCAAAGTGAAAATATTGAGCCCAAAAAGTGTATTTTTAAAATTTCTGAAATAATTTTTCAAATTAGGAGAAATTGCACCCATCAACATGCCCAGCGTTTAGTGTATATTTATTTCTAGTAGTTTTTAAACTTAAAAAAATTGCTATTTTAATAAGGAAAAGATTGCTAGTATCTTGTTTTGATTTGCTATTATCTGGCTAATGTTGACATTTAAGAGTTTTGTCTCTCACTAATTGTACTCTTTTCTGTAAACTGCCTGTGCCTTGCTGTTTTGTCTCCTGTCCCACACCCAGTGTTGACCTCCACCTATGTGTACTGTTGGACATCAGTGTCTTTTTGGAGTCTTTCCCTCAGCACCTCCCTGCATTCCGCTTCCTCTTGGAGGGTTTCCCTGACCTGTTTCCCAGAGGTTGCAGCTCTGAACCTGATTCCCAGCCTGAGGACCCAGGTCCGCCTACTTCCATCCAAACCTCCCTGGTGCTGCCTGTTGGTCTTCCCACCTGCAGCTAGAGAACTGTCTGCCTTTACACTCCCCTGCCTGTGGGCTATGCCTGGCTTCTCAGCTGCAGGATTCCTGTCACTTGTCGCTGGACCTTCTCCACACAGGACCCACACACACACACACATCTCTCCAAGCAGATGTTGCTCTTCTCTCCCCTGTACATGCCCTGCTCGCTCACTCCTGGGGCTGCCACTGTGCCTTGGTTAGAGCACCCTTCACCTTTTCTCTAACTATGAATATGCTTCCATTCCCACCTTAACACATGAGGAAATAGACAGCAGAAGAATTGTCTTATCCCAAACAGCACAACAAATAAGCTATTCACACTGCCAACACAATTTCTGTCAACAAGGATTCTTAATCTGAGCTCTGAAGACAGGGTTGTAAACCCCCTATACTTACATGGATAGTTGTGTGTTTGTTTATGTATTTGTATATAAATTTTTTTGTGAGCAAGTTCTTCGCTTTTGCAAAATTCCCTAAAGACTACCAGTCTATAAGCATCCACAGAACCAAGACCTCTAAAAATTTTTCTTGCATAGCCAAATACCTGACAACCATCACTACTACTGCCGCCACTTTCATTGCTGTTATCAATACTAAGAAAATGCATGCAAAGGAGGACATGCAGTGTATAATGGAGGAAAGTAACGTTGTTGGTGATAAAATGTCCTGGTGTTAATTTGTGACATTACCTGACCAACTGTAGAAAGAAATTTGCTCCATCCTAGACTCAGGCTTTTTGAAGACCCAAGTCTTTGAGCATAACAGAAACAGCAGGAACCTAGTAAAAGTAAACGTGCCCTAAAATAATAGCAGAGGTTCACTCTTATCTCCCTTCCTTGGTACTACAGTGGTTTGGGGCATTGGGGGACTTGAAGAGGCAACATCTGTGAGGAGAGAGTAAAAGCTGCTGACTTCCTATCCAAGTACCCACAGTGGTACCACTTTAGCATGGAGAACTACACACAGTGGTTCCTCA
>PVLA01001251.1:202536-384090 GCA_004027455.1 Hydrochoerus hydrochaeris
GAAGAGATAGGTTTTGTAAACTTCATATTGTCTCCCAGGTGCAAGAAGCTAAAATAGTAAATAAGCTCCAAAAAATGCATTAGATATTGTGAAATAGGAAGAAACTGTTTAAAAGGAAAGAGAAACTGGGATGGGAGAAACAAAGGAGGAAGGGAGGAAGGAAGGAAGGAAGGAAGGAAGGAAGGAAGGAAGGAAGGAAGGAAGGAAGGAGAAAAAAATATATATGATAGGGTAGTTATACAGCTAGTTTATTTTACTTCATTGAAAAGAAAGATTTGTGCTAATACTGTTTGAACAATGTCTCATCTCTATATCTTGTATTCTGAGTAACTACTTTGAAGAAAACAATATGCAATGTATTAAATATTGTTACTCTATTATTATCTTGTTTTGGAATTTTATTTTTTTCTCTTTAAAATAAAATTTAGAAAATAAAAATGTAAGTTCCAGGTCTAGATCTGTCACTCATGATTATGAGACTCCAGAAAAGTCTCTTCCCCTTACTGGAAGGAAATTACATTTCAAAAAAAAAAAAAACCAAACAAACAAACAAAACCAAAGGCTTTTGGAAAATGACTTCTGAAGTCCATTCCCATTTTAATAATTCAGTAATTTTGTTATTCTTTAAAATGATATGCCTGTGATTTAGAATTTCTCAATTAAATAATAATAGCATCCTAAAAACTCTAAGGATAGATAATTAAAAAGGATAACCAAAGAAGTCTGATCCAAAAATAGTGGACTGTGATATTCCTCACCCCTCGGGAAAACATATAAACCATGACTACCAGAAACTGGCTAACAGAACCTATTAAGAACTCTGAAAGTCAGTCAGAAATTTATAGAAACCAAACAAATGCTAATCAAGGAAAAATTCCATTCAAAAGTGATAGGAAGCTTAACAGAGTTTTCCCTTGCTTTTGCCTCCCTACCTCTCCTGAGTGTGGCACAGTTTTGATCTAAAAACCAAGGTGACTCAGATCCCAGTCTCTTCTCTTGAATCATGGAGAGCGTATTTATAAGTTCGAAGCTGTCTGGGCAGCTCCATGTCTCACCCACCTTGGACCCCAGGGGAGAAAGTCCTGGAGCAGCTCCTACTCACCACACAGCAAAGGAAACCCACAGAAGCCCTGCAGGACATTGTATAAGGCCCCAAGGAGAGGCTTGAACGAGGTGCTTTGGGAAATGAAGATGTGTGAATGACAACTCTGTGGAAGGGAGAAAATTGGCAAAGTCACACATGGGCCCAGTTTAGATCTGACAAAAAACTCAAATTTTCACCCCAACACAGAACCAGTCTGCAAACCAGTTGATTTTTCAAATGCCCCATTTTCAACCCAAATCACAAGGCATAGAAAGAAACAAGAAAACATGATCCATGCAAAGGGAGAAAATAAGTGAGCAGAAAACACACATGAAGAAGTAGAGATATTAAAGTTACTAGACAAAGACTTTAAAAACTGTTTTATATTGATATATTTTGTGGTACATAATAATTCTATTCTTACTGGGAAATTGAATATTGGAATTAATGTATCTCATCTTAATCATTTTTACTTCCACTTTCCCTCCTGGCCGTCTGCTTTCCCCCCATTCCCAAATATTCTTCCTATATTCCCAAAATCGCCTCCCTGTTTATCACCACATCTCTTTTATTTTGTTCTTTAAATTAGTCATGTTTGGGGTTTCTCATATGAGAGAAATCATATGACATTTAGCATTCCATGTCTGAATTTACTTAACGTTGTGGTATCAAGATGCATTGATTTTCCTACAAATGTTATATTTATTTATGGCTGAGTAGTACTCCATATCATGTTTTCTTTATCAATTTATCTATTGATCGGCAAGAGGCCTGCTTCCGAATGAATTGTACTATAATAAACATGAACGTGAATCACTGTATTATTTTGAGTGTGAATCACTCTATGGCATCTTTTGGGAAGATACAAGTAGAGGTATAGCTGAGTCAAATGGAATTTCTAACTTTGGTTTTTTGAGAATTTCCCACACTGATTAACAAAGTAGCTTTATTAGTTTATATTCCCAACAATGTCAAAATGTTCTTTTACTCCCCTGCAACCTTACCAGTAAGTTTGAATTTTTCATGATAGCCATTCTTTCTGCAGTAAGAAAAAATCTTGGTTTTTATTGAACAATTTATCTATCTTAAGGAAAACTGGACTGAGAACTAATAGAAATCAAGAAAAATGATATATGAACATCAAAAAAATTGATATTCATTACATTCATATGTGATTTTGCTATTACTTATATACTTTCCCGCAGACAAGTACTATAGGTATGCAATTTTGTCTGGATCATAGTAATATTTCAAGTTGTATTTACTGTATCTTCCTATTCTATAGTTTGCTACATGCATTAAATACTCATTTTGTTTAATTAACTCACACACCATTGTGTAGACAGTGATCAGAGCATTCTCTGGTGGCCTCTTAATACTTGAAGTCATTTTTCAGTTGTAGAGAAGCTGCTGGATGCTGTTTACACTACCTCTCCCTCAACTAGTACACACCTATTTTCTTACCCAGATGTTTCCATGGTGCCCATCCAATACACGTTCCTCTCCACCCTACATCCAAGCACATTTTTGCGACCCTTCTACTTCATGAGATGCATTTATTTCTTCTCACAAACATGGCTATAGATACCAAAAGGATCATATAAATAATAGCTAGACAATGGATTTTAGAACAGGCTGATTATCAGAATTATCTGGAAAGACTTTGAAAATGCAGAGTCCAAAACCAGTTACCAGATCTGCTGATCACATTCTCCTGTTCTGAAACCCAGGTTTTGCTGCGGGTAATATCCCCAGGTTCTGTCAGGTTTTGGAGAACTACCGTGAGAGCTCAAGGCAGGTCTATCCCGGGCATGGGGGAATCTCACACGGAGGGCCAAGTGAAGAAAGCTCAACTGAGGTGGTCAAGCTCCATCTGGCTTTCAGGACCAAATGAAACTCAGGTAACCTGTGATAGTTTAAAAGGTATTTCTTAGTGCTGGGAAGAGATACCTGCATGTAGAAGACTAACACTGACCCCCATCTCTCTGACTTTACCCTCTGTAAAAATCAACTCCAAATGGATCAACGACCTGAAACTCCAAAACTACTAAAAGGAAACATTTGATAGCAATGGTACAGGCATTGACTTTCTATACAGGCCCTTTTTAGGGGACAAAACCAAAAATTGACCAGTGGGATTTCATCGAACTAACAACTTCTGCTGCACAGCAAAACACATAATTAACAGACTGAAGAAACGGCCTCTTCAAAATGAGAGAAAATCTTGGCCAACTATTCACTCAACAGAGGCAGGTTCCCAAATCCCATTCAAGATCTCTCGCGTGATAGGCTTCAGTGATGAAACCTACTTTTTCAGGTGTGGGTAAAATCTCTTGCCAGCAATTCCAGTGTTCATCCAGACTTACATTGTATCTCAGGGAATTCTCAGGTTTCCTGAAGCCCACTCATGGGCAGCTGTCTCCTGTTGTTAAGAGTCATAGCTTTAGGCAATGAGGGCATTTGTGCTTGGCATGGAAAAAGAAAGGGCAGGCGCCAAGGTGTGCTGCTGACAGTGGCGCTGACATTCTGTTCTAACAGCCACAGGGAGTACATGAACAATTACAGGGCAAAAAGAGGAAATGGGGAATCCATGGCTGACTTTAAGGGGCCCCTGGGACTCTGATGGAGAGCAGGTAACAATTGCTGCAATGAAAGAACACTGGAAAACGCTGCTATCCTTTTGTTTTGTGGTTTCTGTGTCTGGTTTTTATCAGCATTGTCTCTAAAACATGATCTTCATATTCAGATGATGGGTTAAGAGACAAAAAGGTGAGATTGTGCTCAGCTTTTCTTGTCAGTATTCTTTTTCTGGAAAAAAAAAATCCCCACTACATTGCAGCTGCTGCGGCTTCGTTAACCTAAAGCATATAGTGCTAGCAATTTTGGAAACAGAAACAGGCTAGTCTGCCTAGAAATCTCCAGAGCATTGTAGGCTAATACATTAAAATTAAAGAGAAACAGAAGCCATCACTACAAATTGCAACATTATTGTTCAAGCCAAGATCATCCTAATTATAAACTAGCATTTTTATAGATGTCACAGGGGCTGTTTTAGTGCTGCTTTGCTGATGCTAAAAAGATAGTGTGGAAATGTGATCAGGGATCTTCACACTACTGTCTAACTGGAGGAAAAAAAGTTAATTAGCCTCGTTTTGGCATATTAGTGAAGAAAGGCTTATTATACACATTTACAAGCTAATGATATGCCTATATTCTGCTATCAAAAATGCATTTAAATAAACTGATTTACAGTTCAGCCATTTTCACTTTTTTTTTTAAAACCAATATACTGACAATCGCATTGCCCGCATTTAGTTGGCATGGCTTTGGAGCATTTCTGGAGACCATTCTGCTAGATATGGATGGTATGACAGTCTCTGCTCATTCTGCTGTTCTCAACCTGTACTGGACCATAAATAGTGCCCAAGTCCACTCTCCAGGATAAAAAGCCTTGATTTGGCTAAAGTGGTTTGCAGAGCTGCCACTGATGAGGACCACAAAGGATGTGGGGATAGGAAGAGAGCGGGGACAGGCAGAGGCAACAGCTCTATGCGTGAGTGACTAGGGTCACACTTCCGCCCCGAGCTTTCTGGGAAAAGAAGCAGACACTGAAGGAAAGGGCCATTTTCCTCCCCAACACAGAGCCCAGGGGCAACCCACGGGGCCTAACTCGCACTTTTTAGAGCAGGATAAACCCCTTTTCCATTGAAGACCAGTTTCCACAATGCTTCAGTAATCCTAATTCACACAGTTACCTGAACCAGTCACAGATGGAGATTCCAGCTCTGCCACAACAGGAAACTTCAGCTTCCTGACCCCTAGTTTCTACCTTTGCAGAATGAAGATTATAAAACTGTTTTCTGGAGAAGCAGTGGCTCCCATCCAGACTCTACCATACATGTCTATTTGGGGCATCACCCATGTCGCACGATATGAGAGTCACTTGGTTACCATGCTGTCTCTCCTACCAGAAGGTACTAGCTCCTCAAAGACAGAAACAATCACCAACAATCCCTGTTTTCATTATCAATGTCTGACACAATATGCTAAGCACAAAGAGCTACTGAGTGGGTGTTTAGTGTGTTCAAAGCAAACACGTTAAGTTCAGTTGATTGGATTAGAGGCTGTTAGATCCTTTCTGAAGTGCCTTCCAAATCTATGATTTCCTAAGTCCACGACTTTATAAAATACTGGATTCAACAGATTCCTCTGAGCTTCAGTTTCTTTACCTATAAAATGTGAACAGTAATTCCTAACTCCCATGCCTACTGAAAGATGTATGTCAGTCCACACATGTGAAGACTCTCAAAAATCCAACTGCCACACAAATGCTAAGCGGTAGTCTTTACTTGGTGTTTCTATGCTTCACCCCAGAGACAGTAGGATCAGAGAAAAGTCCACTGAGCAGCATTCATATCTTTCCCATTCTAATTCTCCATGGTAAAGGTGAGCTAAGTGGTATTTCCCACTCCACGGGGGAGGAGAAGTTCCTCATTCCTATTTCAGCAGGGTGAACAGGGACTCCCTGGAGTGAGTTTCCACGTGTAACCTTCACACTCAGATTCTAATCTCAGTTCTTGTAATGGGAGGATCATCGGAAATGCCTTGTCCCCTCCTTTCCCTCCAGTCCCCTCATAATAACAAAGCCCAGTCCATCTTTTTATGATCATAATCATCACCATGGACATCATTTGACTTTAATGCCTGAGAATGACTTTGCATGCCAGTGACTAACAATGTTACAGACAATTATTTCTCTTGAATGTTATTGCCTCACTGCAAGGAAAATGTCACTTTTGGAAAGTAATAAAGGTGGTTTATAGGAAAGTGGACACACTGAGGTCTGCCATTTAATTTGCTAATAGCTCATCCTCAGCAATTTTCTTAGATAAAGCCTCTCAAGAACAGTTTCTAAAGAGTACTTTTCCCAAGTGTTTCTTGAATCGCTGTCTTCCAAAATGACATCTCCTATTTGTCTGAACCATCTTTGGGGGAAAGAAGATTCAACCACCAAATAGGAGGATTTGAGATGCTCCAAACATCCCCACGGTTTCCACCATACACATGAAACTGTGTCTCAGCCCCAGCTAGCTTAGTATTTCTTGGGAGCAATCCTATCTTGCTCTAGGTGAGCTCAGGAAAGAGACACTCAACCGTGGGAAGAGGAAGAGAAAGACAATTCTTATTTTACTCCAGATAAGTGTAAAGTACACAAAGATTGGCAGCATTTAGCTTTCTTTGGGAGCACATCCTGGAAATGAAGTTGTGAGCATTACAGAGAGTAAGGTGTTCCAGCCAAGACGCATTGAGTATCTCGTGAAACACCTAGTGTCCACTGTGCTGAGCGTCTCATTCATTTTGGAGACTATAGTAAATGAATTCATGAACTGTGGCCATGTGCATTTGAGTAGATATGCATATAGAGTATCATGTCAACATAGACTCATGACATGTTTACAGTGGAAGGAGAAAAACCATGAGACACTGCTTCAGCAAAAGAATGGCTTGCAAACCCTGACTCTGTCACTTACCATGAGCTGCAAAACCTTGATGAAGTCCCTTCACCTCCCAAGTTTTGTCTTTCTAGAGTTCAAAATAGAAATAGAACTGGCCATCCTTGTGCTGTCCTGAAGATCAGATGAAATAACAAAGAGATTCAGCGTGTGGGAGGTAGAGATCACACAGTAAATTTTTGGCAGGATTTGATCTGGACCTTAGGTCCTTTGATTTTGAGTCGGGTGCTGTTTCAGCTGTCTCTGGTCACCACTTCCTCCTCCACACTCTGATTGTCTCTCACCATCCCAATGTGTGTATGCATATTTCAGATACACAAGTGTGTCTTACAGATAGAAAAGCTAAAAAATTTGAAGGCATTCCCCGACCTGCCTTCCCTGGAAGCTGGTGGTGAGCTGCGATGGGTGCACTGTCTGATACATTGTGTTCTTTGCTTCCCACTCTTCAGAAGTCCAGGTCTGAAGCAGGGTTAACTTTGAGCCAGAGACTGAAGGAAATTGAGTTTGAGTCCAGGCACAGATCTCCAGAGAGTCTGTGAGTGAAAGATGTTGGGAAGATACATGAATTTTTATCCACTGGTTTTCTGTTCTTTCTGTTACCCTCTCTCCCTTCATCCTTTTGAACTATACCACAGTTTCTGCCAAGAAAGAGTAGCCATAGCAAAAAGGAACAGGAGCAAACCACCTGACTTTCTGGTTCTAAGCTTCCATAAAACCACAGTCTTTGCATAAATTATAGGCTTGGCAAAGAATTATCTAAATCCATCTACCACATGAAAGGAAATAGAAAAATTCCGTTTCTCAGCTGACACGTTTGAAAGTCAATGAGAAATAAAGAAGAGATTTAGCTACAAGTATGAGCCCTATCACCCATCACCTTGGACTAAGTCCTAAGCAAGGGTATTGCTAGGGAAGGTCATTTATAATCTTTAAAGACTGGGTGGAGATAGAAACCATAGTCATCTTTCTACAAAACAGGGAAAGAGGAGGAAAGAGTTGCCCCCAAGGTTTCCCCACACTTTCAAGACGTGAAGAAGCAGCAGTAGTAGAGCAAGTGAGTCACAAAGCAGGTTGGAGAAGGAGGAGACCAAGAAAATGACACACCTCTGTCCTAGACCCTGCAGTGGCTGAAAGGGCAGCCAACCTTTCCTCTATCCTTCGAAGCTTAGGATAAGGAAAGTAGTGAAAATAAAGGGAGCATCAGAGGTGGAGAAGACACAACATCCGCACACTCGAAGTTTTAAAGGAGGAATCCCCTAGAGAAAAACACAGCGGACAGAGGGCGGGATGTGGGTAGAGAAATCACTGGAGACTCTGGCGCCATCTTGGTGACGAGTAAGCATGTGCGTCTCTGCAGATGGATGAGAACACACGTTCTCCCACTGCAGATCCTTACAGGCTCGCACTAGATACCTCTGGCTACCTCAAAGTGACTTTGTGCTCCTGAACTTCTAGTGTCACCTCAGAAAGAGGAATAAGAAACTATCTAGAGCCTACTAGCTTTAAAGCCAAATTGACTGGGTCTGTTTTAAGTAGGCTTAGCTCACTGTTCAGGCAGAAGGTGTCCTGGAAACTAAGAATAAAACTGGCTGTCATGAAATATGAATAGCATTCTTATACCTCTGACCAACTGACTGTAAATTAATACTTACAAGGGCATTGATAGAGCACTTGCCTCATATGGAAAGGACCTTGGGTTTGATTCCCAGCACACAGAAAATGCAAATGGAATACTGAGATATAGTGGCCCATTAGGCTGTATGTTATAATCCATTCTGCCCAAATTTATTCAATCTAGTGGGGCTGACAGCCCTATGAATAGATATCTGGTGTGTATCAGGTGTTGGTGTAGGTCAAGGTAAGCCAAAAATTCTGATATACTTCAAATACCCTCAAATTCTTACAAAGTATCTTCAATGCAGAAGAAATGTGTGGTCATGGTGGTAGAATGACATTAATGGTGATCATACAATCTCCAGATACAAAATATTCAAGAATATGAAATATACCAACTCTTCAGTAAACAGCATCTACAGGATTCTAAGTGTGAGGCTTAGAAATATTTTATCTTCAAACTATACCTCTTCCCTGAATTATAGATTCATATGTTGGTTGTCTGTTTGGCATCTCCAATAGAATATATAATCAATTTCTCAACTTACATTTAATGTTCCACCTCAGCCCCTACCCTCAGTCAAACCTATGCATCCACACACTTCTCTCTCATCTCAGGTTATAACAGTTCCATCTCTGGCTATATTAGGTTACACCTGTGATTGCTACACTTGGGGTTGCTGAAGCAAGAGGATTTCAAACATGAGCTTATCCTGGGTCACTTAGAGGTTTAACAAGACCTTGTCTCAAAATAGAAATAAAAATTAAAAAGGGCTGGGGCTATAGCTCATTGTGAAGGCCCTAGGTTCCATGCCCAGTAGTAAAAAAAAATTTAAAAAAAATATATATATATATATATTTCATGGGAAATATTTCAGGCTCTCATCTCACATCTGCATCCAGTCTATCAAGAACACATGCTGTCTTTGCTTGAAAATCTATCCAAAATCCAACCACTTCTCACCATCTTCACTGCTACTATTCCATTTTTTTGCAAATTTTAATTGACACAATTTTGAGCATATTTATGGGGTACAGTATAGTAATTCAATATGTGTATGCAATGTGTAACCATCCAATCAGACTGCTATTGCTAAATTTTTGTCTAGATACTTCAGTTGTCTCCAACTGATGTCCCTATTACTAACTTGCCAGCCCCTAAGCCTCTATTTCACACAACAGTCAAAAGGATCCTTTTAAATAACAGTCATATCATTTCACCCCCTGCTCAAAACCCTCATTTGGAAGAATTCTCAAAATCTCCCACCTCCTTAATGGTCCTCTAATGTACCAGGTATGTTCCTGCCTGGGTGCTCTGCATGGGCTGACACCTCTCCCTGGAACTATATTCTCCCAGATAGCCACAGAGCTAGCATCTCACTTCTTCAAATATTTCCTTAAAATTCACCTTTTAGAATTAAGACCTGTCCTGGCACCATCTTGTTTCTAGCTGCAGACTAGAATTCCTCTGCATCCCTGGAGATTTTCATTGCCTGGATATCTTCCTCTCAGTGTTTGCCACCTTTTCCACGTACCATGACTTACTATTATGTTTAGTGTTTGCTTTCTCTCTCCTCTCACTACAATATAAACTCAGTAATGGCAGGATGTCTTGTCCTGTTTTGTCTTTTGAAGAATCTCATGTACCTAAACCACTGCCAGACCTGTGGTGAGCACTCAATAAACCCACTCAATAAATACTGGTTGAATCAAGAACACTAGCTACAAAATGTTCGCACTAAATGAGATTCCAGGGTTTATCTGGTCCCAATTTTTCTCCTTTCAGATTAAGAAATTATATGTTTTATCTCAGAAACACTAAGCAATTTGCCCCAGAAAATGCCTTGAGTCTGTGGCATCCTGTCTCCTCTTTTTGTTACTTCAGCTATTATACTTAACATGCTTCCATCCTTGATCTGGAACTATTTTGTGCATTTACTTCCTTCATGATTTGAATTGCAATGAGGAGACTAAACCATACTGAGAAGCTTATTGAAGACCCTTATCATTGTCCCCAGTCTCTTCTCGTTCCCAGTATCTTCTCTGAGCAACCTCTCATTACATTTAACACACACATCCCCCAATATGAATATGCACTGATATATTACTGATACGTGTTACTAGTATGAGTTGGCTTAATCTATATAACTGCTACCATGATATAAAACTCACTGACTCATTTGTTTCACTCAACTTCATGTTGCTACATGACCATCTCTGCTCTGGATCCATTGTCTGACTGCTGTATGCGTTCCTTGGGTGAACCCACCACATTTTCTCATCTACTTCACTATATAACATAATTTAAAGGCCTACATGTGTGACCCCTTTCTCATTTTTAAGAATACGGAAGATGAGAAGTGACAAACATGAAGTCACATGATATTTTTTTTGACAATAGTGTCATTTATTCATTATTCTTCCTTTGCTAAGATCCTTCTTTTTTGAGTCTATAGTACTTTTTATTTTAAAGGTAAAAACAGAAAAATCAAGAATGAAACAATTTATAAAACAACAAAAGCAAAATGATGACAACAAAAAATTTCAACCCAGGAATTCAAAATAAGATGATAGGAATTTAACAACAGTTGTTATAGTGCATATCATTATCCTCAAAGTACTTGCTCAGGCTACCAGATACAGGCATGCAAGACTGACCAAACAAAATAATTTCCCTTTGAGCAGTTTCTTTCTCTTTTACTATATCTACTGTAACTTCTGGATCTTATTTACTCTTTCAGTTTTTTACACTAGCAAGATAAAATGGTGTTTACACATTCAAGTCTGATTTATTTCACTTGTGAGTATGGTTTCTAGTTGCATCCATTTACCTATAAAAGTGTCCAGTTTATCCTTCTTTATGACTGAGTAGTATTTCATTACATAAAAATATCACATCTTTTTTATCCACTCCTCAGTTGATGGGCATTTGGGCTGTTTCCAAGATTTAGCTATTACAAATTGTGCTGCTATAAACATGCATGCACGTATATCACTGTGGTATGTTTTCAGTTCTTCTGGGAAAATACCCAGAAGGGGATTAACAGGATCAAATGTGCCAAATATTTTCCTGCCTGGGTTCTGTGCATGGGCTGACACCTCTCCTCGGAACTATATTCTCCCAGATAGCCACAGAGCTAGCATCTCACTTCTTCAAATATTTCCTTAAAATTCACCTTTTAGAATTAAAATCTCTCCTGGCACCATCTTGTTTCTAGCTGCAGAGGAATTCTAATCCTAGTTTTTAGAAAAATCTCCACAGTGATTTCCACAGTGGTTTTTATCAGTCTACACTCCCACCAACAATGGAGAAGGGTTCCTTTTTTAACACAGCCCAGCTAGCATTTGTCGTTGGTTAATTTCTTGATGTTAGCCATTCTTTCCAGAGTATGATGATGTCTCAGTGTTGTTTTAATTTACTTTTCTATAATTAACAGTAATGGTGAACTCAAAAGTCAATATCATTCCTGTACACAAACAACAAACTCATTGAGAAAGAAATAGTAAAACCATACCCTTTACAATAACATAAAAAAACAAAATGCTTAGGAATCAATCTAATAAAAGAAGTAAAAGATTTATATATTGAAAATTATAGTACTCTGAAAAAATAAATTGAGAGGAATTCAGAAAAAGGAAAAATATTCCTTGTTCGTGAATAAGAACCAACATTGTGAAAATGGCCATATTCCAAAAACTGTGATGCAAATTTAATGCACTCTTGATCAAAATACCATTAGCATACCTCACAGATCTAAGAGAAAGCATTCCTAAAATTCATATGGAACCATAAAAGACCTATATTAGCAAAGGCAATCCTGGGCAACAAAGGCAAGGCAGGAGGCATCACAATCCCTGATTTGAAATTATGCTACAAAGCTACTGTGATAAAGTCAGCATGGTACTGGCAAAAAACAGACCTGAGGATCAGTGGAACAGAACAGAAGACACAGACACAACTACAAATACACTCAGCCACCTTTTCTTTGACAAAGAGATCAAACATGTTCATTGGAAGAAAGACATCCTCTTTAATAAGTGGCATTAGAAAAACTGGCTTTCTACACGTCAAAGACTTAAATTAGACCCATGCCTATCACCATGCACTAAACTAAAGTCAAAATGGATCAAATATCTAATATTAAAGCAGAAACACTAAATCTACTGGAAGATAAAGTAGGTAGAAATCTCTAGGACGTAGGGGTAGGCAAAGAGTTCATGAAGAAAAACCAAACTTCATGGGAAATACTTCAAAGAATCAACAACCGAGGTCTTATCTTATTAAAAAGTTTTTGCACATCAAAAGAAATCACCAACAGAGTGAAAAAAAACCCCACAGATTGGGGAAAGATTTTGCCAACCATCCCTCAGACAAAGAACTTTTATCTAAAATGTGAAAGAATTGAAAAAATCAGGCCCCCCAAAGTTAAAGACCCAATCCAAAAATGGGCATCTGAGATGAATATACAACTCTCAGATGAAGAAATACAAATGATAAATAAATATATGAAAAAAGGTTCAACATATGACCTATTATCAGGAGCCAGGAATTTGGAATCAGAGTTGGGCATGTTATTTCTTCAGCATCATACATGCTCTACAACTTAAGGAAGTCACTTGGCCCCTCTACCAGGTGGGATTGTTAAATTGCTGATGATTAAAGTGTATAAGTCAAAGGGTGATGCCCTTCTATAAACCTTGTGAAAACAGGGAGTAACAAAGACAAAAGCTTTCTACCAACTACTAAGGTCTACTCAAATATTAGTTGTTGCTTTTGTTGGGTGTTTTGTTTTATTTGATTTTGTTTTGTTTTGTTTTTGGAGAAAGCAGAGAGTACCACAGATAGCACTGGTAGAATGGAAAACTACCCGATTAGCTCACTCAGGGATTTTTGCACATTTCATAGTTTGGAATCCTTTCAAGAAAGGTTGATCCTACCATGCGTCCTAGAAGCAACATGGTTCTCTTCACATGGAATTCCCATAACATTAAAGTTTTCTCTTAAGATACTACCTTAATCATCAGGTCAGAAAGTACACAAAAGAACTCCTAAAGATAGAAGTTTTAGAGCCTTATAAAAAAATACATTTGCAAATGTAAATGGGAAACTTTACTGAGCCAATGCATAACCTCATTGAAACTTGGGATAGTAACTAGAGGAGACATAGCTCTAAAACAGAGCAGAAAGCCCATGCTGAACCTCTGCTGTTTTTACAGATTGGCCAAGGGTATATTTGATGAGTTAGTTAAGCGGTCCATTAGAAAGCCTTTCCACTTATCCCTAGAAGGTTCCTAGAAGAAAGTTCATCCCCAAGGAGTAAAGAGTCAGGCATAAGACCGACTAGAGCTCAAGCTACGCTGCTATAACGAAGAAAACCTAAAAGTACAGCAGCATCAATTAGAAAGAAGCAGTCTAGGACAGTGAGGTAGCCACACTTCATGAGGTTACTAGAGGACTTGTCTCTTCTCTCAAGTAGCTCCGCTGCTTTCTGCTGTGGTCGCCTAGTTCATGCAGTCAAAGGGTCATGACCATGTTTGCACTTCAGCCCACAGAAGGGCAAATTTATGAGAAGCCCTGCTGCACTCTTTGAGGGGAACCACAGCAGGCCAGTGCCATTGTCTGTGTGTGCTGTTATATATATTTTGTCTCTTGGTAGCAGCCACACAGTCTGTGTATTAACTAAAATACAAGGTCACAGCAGTTGCCTTCTCTGAGGATCATTTTTCTCTAGGACCTCCTCAGAACCACAAAAATAAATTCAGTCCTGCTTGAAACCTTTGGCCTAAACTTGGTGGTACTGTTACATTTCATTAGAAGAGTGCTGATGACATGTAGTCTCCAGCTGAATGCAAGATGCTTGGCCAATTTATTGGGTCAGGGATAGGAAGGTTTTGCTAAGAAAAATATAAATTGATAAATTCGACAGAACTAAGCCATTTTTGCTACACCCAATGTCAGGGCAAAGGTTGCTGGAAGGGTGAAATGATTCTGTCCCTGTTGATCAAATTCATCCTTAACCCAGTCATATGGACTCATATCTAGGGCCTGGTCAGAGACAGTAGCAAATTGAAAGCCAAAAGATCAAATATATTTAATTAATTGGTGGATCTCTTAGTTACTTTCTTGCCACTGGGACAAAATACATAACAGTCACAACTTAAAGGAGAGATTCATTTTGGCTCATGTTTTGAGTTCATAGTGCCAACGCAGAAACACTATAAAAGAAGAGTCTGGGAGCAGAAAAGCTTTGCAGTATATCACAGCCAGGAAGAAAAGAAGAGAGAAGCCAGGCACAAGAACACACCCTTCCAGGTCATGTCCCCTTCGATCTACCTCCAACCAAGGCCCATCTTCTAGCAGCAAGTCTGCTATAGCATTTCCACAATTTAATCACTTTGCACACACATGTGCATGTCGGGGGACATTTTACATTGTAAACCAGAATGCTGGGTAAGCGTTTAGGATCCATGCGAAAGTGCCATAGTGCCCTTCCAACATACTGTAGAATAAAAAAGAGCTGAGTAAAAATGCCCCCATTTAACCAAAAAGCAATATGTAACTTTGTCACTTTAAGAACATCACTGCAATTCATGTCAAAATGCTGAGTCTAGCTGGAAACAAGAGAAACAACAACAGAGGTGACAAGTAGAAGATGGCACTGGCTAAAAGGAAGCAGTGGAGCCAGTTGCCAGAGATGGCAGCCTTGGGTAGGAGACTGGTGGCCTCCTTAGTGATGGCTGTGGAACTTGCTGGATGTGGGAACATCAGCGCTTCCTGGGGGAGGTAATGTCACTACTGGGGGGAGGGAAAGCAGCTAGATTTTTTCCTAAATACATGTGAGCTACTTTTAGGGACCTGCTCTATATCACTAAAGTCGATACACCCTTATTTGTATGCATAAGTGAGGAAGCCATGGGTAAAATGGTCAGCAAGGCTAAGTTTCATCTTCCAGATAGAAACACTTTTTGAGGGGACACTCAGCACTCTTACTGCAGAGACATGGCCACCTTTAAAATATATTGGAGCTACATATTTTCACTTTTGGGAAAAGAAAATAGAGTTAGAGTTCTTAGGATGTACCTGATGTTTGGGGTTAGAAAGCTGTTGAAGTGAAAACTGAATCCCACTCACTACCCTAACTGCATGTTTTCATACCGTGGCATGGTCTCAAGTGGATTTATTTCTCTACCTGTAAGTAATCCAGTTGCCCAGCTAAACAAGAAACTGGGTGATTTGAGGGTCATTTTCTCTACCAGGTACAACCTGGGATCTTAAGGACAGTGGAGAAATGTCAAAGTTATTAATTTTTATAAAATATGTTAATGGGCTTCCTATTAATCCCTCTCATTATTCAGTGTTGCCTTTTTAATTTTTCTGACACTTAATTGTGACAATATGACACTAAAATATCAGGGCCTGCAAGCTCCCTGACCCCTATCCCCTCCTCTTCCAGCAGCTCGGACATTTGACTTCTGCCAACAGGCTTTGCTTCAGAGTCCATGCTATTCATTTCCTCCACTTTACACATTTTTCATCCCTAAAACAAACCTCATTGTGTCGGACAAGTAAGCCATCAGCAAGTTTTAGTATTATTCTCCTCCTCGAAACTTTCCAAATTCTCTAAATATAGTTTTGTCCCCCAAAGGTGAAAAGGTGTAAAAATTAGCATTTGAGTATTGGAAGAAATACTTAGAATCCCAAGGGCAAATCTACAAAGCAAATCCAAGAAAAAAATCCCAATTAGCCATTTAAAGATGGAAAATAAACCAGCAGGAGCCAGCACTTATCTGAGTTGCCTGTGGCCAGCATTCTTAATGAATAATAGAACTCTTGTCTTTTTGCATGTTCTTTACTTTCAAGTAGTGAGACCAGTCTGGGCTGCATCCACCATTTTTTTGGAAGTACCATGCAAAATGGAAGCCATCTGTTGTTCTGGCCTAAATTACTCAAGGTGGATGCTAGGAGTCTTTGACAATATGAATGATTAAATTAAGAAAGCAATTTATTGCAGTAAAAGACACATTGCCCATTAATCCCCCTCAAAACATTTCCCCTGGCTCCAAATACACTCATCCCATCATTCTTGCCCACTTAGGAAACATTTCTGAAAGCCCACTTAGATGTATCTTTAGTTGTGTTGTCCTAAATGCCTCAGTGTCCTTCAATGCATTCAAAATGTTCCTTTCCTAGTTATTTTGGCTGTAGGAAAGAGCCAGAAGTCACATGGTCCCACATTCAGTGAACAAAGTGGTTGAGAACACAGTACAATGTTTTTACGCATTTACCTTTCCATTAGATGGTGCGTAACAGCAGAAATCACCATGTTTTTAATCATACCTCATAAAGGTACTCATGAAAGAGGATTTTAAGAACTGCTCCAGCAAATGGCAAGAATAACGGGACATGTGTGTTCAAAATAAAGGGGAACACTCTGAAGGGGATAAGTGGCAATGCGTCTTTTACTATAATAAACATTTAAAAACATTCAAATATTCACCATGTATTTTGATCAACCTTATACTCATAGGAATCCTACCAGACAGCAGTTCCAGATGGAACCTACCAAATGGATTTTCATCTAGATAGCTTAGTCTTTATCAGGTTTAGGTGAGTCCTATGTGCCCAGGTTTAACCTCCTGAGGTCGGAAAAGGTCTGCAGGAGCCTGGATAGTCTCCCCCAAATCCCTATGAGGTTAGCACCCTTGAGAAAGTCATGAAACTATGAAGGACAGAAATCAACTCATCCATATAGAAGGTATGATTTATGAACCAGAAAAATGAAATGAAGAATACGAAAACTCACCAAGGCATCAGAGCAGAACCTACAGGACAGGCAGAGTACGGGCAAGGGTAGGTAAGAGGCCAAAGGCTGTGATGCTCAGCTTTCTGCAGGTCTGACTTCTGTGTGAGTGGCTCTGGGGTTCCAGACTGCTGCCTTCATCTCAGGCCACTGCCGCAAAGACCTTTCATCTTGCTGAACCCCAAATGCCTCCCTATTAATCTCTTCACTCACATAATCCCATATTGATTAAATAACTTGGAGACCTATATTTAAATTCTAACCCTTACCCTTATGGATGGGCAATGGGACTTTTTATGAGCTAATCAAGTTGTTGAGCTTTGATACCACGTATGTATAGCAGTAGCGAGCTAAGTGGACCTGGAAGACAATTTGAAGTTCTATAATTCTAGGATGGAAAGACAAGTCAGAGCAGGAACTTTATTATGGATACCAGAAAACAAAACTGGACACCTCTTTGAAAAATAAATAAAACAATATCGCAAATTATTTTGTTATTTAGCAATATTTTGGCCAGCGCACATGGTTTTTGTGCTTGTTAATTTGAGGTTGAAAGTGATAATGAATCTATTATTAACATTTCTGTTCCAATTGGCCATAAAACCATTATAAAAATCAACCACATTTGATAGTTAATAACAGCCCAATTTCTGGACTATTTCATACATTTGCATTAAATTATGTTAATTAGGCAAAATTATGAAGCCTTTACCTACCATGTGATAGGCACAAAAAAGCCCCAAAATATATGTGCACTGAGCACGGTCACCACCACATGTTAAATGTTTACCTATGCTGGCTTATTCAATCCTCTCAACAAGACTATTGGGTGCTTTTACCACTGGTATGTGCGGAAACTGAAATTAAGGGAAATTAAGCAATTTGCTCAAGGTTACATAACTAATAAATGTGTACAGCTGAATTTAGAACTGAAGCATTTTAACACCACAGTCCTGATAACTGCAGAAAAGCAAGTGGTAGAATTTACTATAAAAGTGTATAAAGTTGTATTGTAATACATAATGCATAGTTTACACATATATTCATATGTAGCATTTTCCATAAAATATCCTGCTACAAAAATAAATGTACTTGAAGAGCCTCTGGAAAAGAAGGTCATTAGCAGTGCACTGAATGGCTTTGTATGCCTTCAGCGGTGTGGCAAACACAGAGTTCATGGTAGCTTGAAGGTCATATGCTCTGTCTTTCTAGCCAGGGTCACTCCAGAAAGTAACCCAAGGGCTGTACACAACGGCTACACAGGACAAACTTGATCCTTCCCCAAGAGTCACAGCACTCAGATCATGGGATCATAACTGGACAATGACTTTGTGCAGGCACGTGTAGATGCAAATCAGGCAAGCACACAAAAGCAACAAGCACACAAAAAATAAAGAATGAGAAGGAATTGGCACATGCTTGTGTGTCTGCATGTGTGTGTGTGTGTTTTCGATTCTTTATTCTCAGTATGAGCTTATAAATCTCTCTCTCTCTCTCTCTCTCTCTCTCTCTCTCTCTCTCTCTCTCTCTCTCTCTCTCTCCAGTAGTCTTCCACATGATTTTCATACTTCATTATTGATTTCTGCTCAAGGTCAGTAATGATCTGATCTCTCATACTTAGAGTGGTCAAATGAGGTCCTTTGTTAAAAGTGCAGAGAAATGCAATATTCCTCACCCAATCCCAGAATATAATTTTAATAAAATCCTCCTGTGATCATTGACTACAACACTGACATTGACATAGGATTTTCCAAAGTGAATGGCCTATCTTCCAGCATCATTGTTCTTAGCCAGCCTTGGCAAGGCTGATGATCTTTTTTCTTGTACATTCTTGAAACAATTTCCTGGGCTTTGGTAATGTCACCTGCACCTGGCTTACTTCCTACCTCACTGACCAGTGCTTCTCAGGCACCATTGGCTGTTTTCTGCTTTCCACTGTCTCTGTCTTCTTAACAATATTTCGAACATCAAACTCTCCCTGGATTTGTCTTAGACCCCCTTCACTTCTCTACCTATACTCTTCCCAAGCACTTTTTTCTAGGTCTTTCTAAAAACTTACAACTCTTAACTTTATGCCTCTGTGCTTGAGTATTGGGAATACACTTTTCTATTGTACTCTGCCATTGAAGTATCTAATAAACACCTCAAATTTCCCTCGATCAAAATAGAACCACTGACTCTATACTCCACCTTTCAACTCTTTTCCATTTCAATAAATAGCACCATCCCTCCTCATTTCTTCAAGCTATAAAGCTGGAAAGCATGCTCTGGGACTTTTTACTGTACCAACTGTACAAAAACTAGCCATCTATGACTTGTGTCAACACTGTCTCCACTGAAAATTGAAAATCTAAACATTTCATTCCATCTCCTTATTGTAGTCCTCTAATCCTAGGCCACTGCAACAGGGACCTGCTTAGCTCTAATGTGCTCTCCAAACAGAACCCAGAGAAATTTTCAAATGATGGATCAAAGTAAGTAACTATTCTTCTTAAAACCTCCAAAGTTTTCTCATTATAATAAGAATAAAATACAATATTGTTGATGCATGAGTTAGAATAATTTTGGCTGCAAGTCTCAGATATTTAACAGAAAATTAGTACTTCATATATTACCCTTCAATAATGCCAAAAGTCAAGGGTTTAAAGGTTGGTACAAGAGCTCCATAATGTCATTAAAAACCTTTTCTTCTTCCATTTTTTTAATCTGCCATCTTCAGTGCATTATATTTCACCTCATGATTAAAAAATAAGAGCTACAGCTCATGTAGCATATCTTCACCCAACAATATCCAAAAGTAGGAAATAAAGACTTCACCGTACTAGGAAGCAGGGAAATGCTTTAAGCAGACTCTTCTTTAGACCCCAAAACAGACACATGCATAATACCTCTAAATTAACTACTGCTACAGAGAAAAATCCAAGACAATTGCAACTCATTTCTTCAAAAAGGAGAAAAACTCTCCCTTCCCAGAGAGCACTGTGGCCTCATCTAATGACAGCAAGGATCCCTGAAGGACATGCGGAAAAAGCTGCAAGTGTTTGCTATGTGTTCTGGGCAGAGTGTCTGTCTACTCTCTCCTTTCCTCTTTCTGTATATTTCTTCACAACCTTCCCACCACACAATTCCCTTTCTGTTCTTTAAATGTACAAGTGTCTTAGTCACTTCCCTGTTGCTTAGACATAATACCCAGTCCTCAAAACTAAAAAGAAGGAAGGTTTCTTTTGGTTCCCATTTTTTAGAGATTTCAATCCATAGCTGGCTGAAGCAGCGTGGGGAGGTCCTGCCATAAAGAAAAGCTACTCAGTCAATAGTGGTCAGGAAACAAAAAGTGAAGGGAAGGGCTAGGGAGGGAGATATGCTCTTCCAGGTCACCAGCCTCTTCTGACCAGGCCCTAACACCCAATCCCAAGCCAGCTGGAGTGTTCCCATACTCCAGTTACCTTTCACAAGGCCCACTTACGGGCACACGAGGCTTTCAGGAGACTTCCAGAAAAGCCATATTTCACCCCTAGCTCCCGAAAGACTTATGCACCTCTTTTTATGCAAAATGTATTTAGTACCTCTTTAACAGTCACCATATCTTAATAATACAACCATTGCTGAAAAGTCCAAGTCCAAAGTTTTCTCTGAGACTCAAAGCAAATGCTTAGCTGTGAGTCCCTATAAAAATAAAAATTCAAAAAATAAATGAAATACTTCCAACATACAGTGGCACTTGGTAAATATTCTCATTCCAAAAGGGATACAAACTAATAGGACCAAAGCAAGATAAAACCCAGCAAGGCAAACAAATCCTGTAGCTTCATGGTTAGCACCCAGGGCAAGCGTTAGTGGGATGTATTTTCCAAATGGCTTAGACAGATCCAACCCTACAGCACTGCTTGCTGCAGCCTGCATGGCCTCTCCTAGGTGGGCTCCAGCCACTATTGAGGCCTTCCTGACCCCACAACCCTTGAATTCTTCCTACCTGTAAAACCAGCATGTGAATGTTGCCAAGGTCTGCCACCAGTTTGAGCAGTAACTGGGCCCTTTATAGCATAGCTGAAGAGCACTGTGAGTACCTGGGTAACAGAGCACTATGAACTGAATCCTAGGAAACCAAGTTCCTAGGCATCCCTGGAACTATCTTCTCAAAACAAAATCTTTCATTTTTTCACTGTTTAGCCTGTGCAAGGTGGAGTCTTGCTGATTCTTGGAGTCCGCTCAGGTATCCTTCTTATTGTCCCAGTGGAAAGCACTTGACTTCTTTTTAATAGCAATTTTTTTTTAGCAACTAGACTCTCTTCTGAGCCAACTTTAAAGACTTTTTATTTCTATCAAAACTGAAAACTCTTAAAATGTTTTTTTTTCTGTTCTCCAGTGTAAATTCTGCTAAAAGCAATGAGCAGAATCTATGCCACCGCTTAAAGATTGAGTTCCTTTTGAAATTTTCTCCTCCAGATTAGTCACCCACCACCATTAATCTCAGGGTTCTGTAGTCTCAGAACATGAGCAAAATGTAGACAAAATTTCTGCCAAAGTAGAGCGCTGTGGTCTCTAGCCCAAACTGCCAATAGAATCTTTCTTCTGAACTGAAACCTTCTAAGCCTGGTCTGGGCCTAACCAGTATTAGTTATTCTGACCTCTGATCAACACTGCACATTAAGCTAGGCTTACAGCCTTCATTCCTAAACCTTTCCAAACTTCTTTCACTAGTTAGCTCCAAAGGCTCAGAGCCACATGGTCAGGTAGTGTCACAGTTGTGACTCCATTTCTCGTCACTAAGACACAATGCAAAACACCTGCAACTTAAAGGAAACAGGTTAATTTGGCTCTTTTTTTTTTTTTGGTTTTGTTTTGTTTTAATCTTTGTGTGGTTGGCAGCATGGTGGAAGGACTGGGACAGAGGAAAGCTTCTCTTGTCATTGCAACCAGGAAGCAGACAGAGAAAGTAAGAAGGAGATACACCCTAAAAGGTCATACTCCCAGTGACTACCACTTCTGACTACATTCCCACCTCTTCTGACTAAGCACCACCTCTTAATAGAACATTTAACTATAATGCTTTATTGTCCAATCTTCTTCCAAAAGTCCCAACTGTGACTATGTGAGGCTCTTATGGGACATTTATATATGAACCATAATGCCCAATCTGCAAGCTTCTCAGTGGCTTTCCATCACTTTTGTTTTGTTTTTTGTTTTTAAAATTTTATTTTAAAAAGAAAAAAACAATAAAGCCAATCAAAACAAAACAATGAAAGTGATACAGGACTTCAAAACAAGATAGTAGGAAATTGATAATGGCTACCATAATATAACTTGTTACTGTCAAAATAGCTGTCCATACCATCAATATAACAAAATCGAACAAAACAAAACAGAATAAAACTAAATGAAACGAAACAGTGAAAATGATACACAACTTCAAAATAAGATAATAAGAGATTAACAATGGCTACCATAATGTCTCTTGTTATCTTCATAATAGCTGTCCAGACCATCAGACATAGGCATGTAAAATTAACCAATCAGTACAAGAACTAAGTTGCTTCTTTATTTCAGTTGTTATCTTTTCAGAAATTTTAGGTGTGTGATCTCTAATTTCTACTACATCTGTGTCTCCTGAACTTGTTCTGTGAGGGCTGGAGGTCTGAGATTGTATTTTGTTCCTTCACCTTGACATTTTTCCTGTTTCTCTGAATCAACCCATTGCTGTATCCCAGGTGCTTCTGGAATTTGTTGATAGCGCCTTGGTGCAGGGGACTGGACTAAACACTTAGGTTCCTCTGATCCAGAGTTCCGGGAGTCATGTAGAGGCAAGAAGCAGTGGTTCACAGATGCTCACCTGATGGCGGCAGGGCCTTGGGGTGCGGCTTCTTCTCTAGATGGGTGCTGGACTGGTCAGATCTTTCCCAGCTGCTGGAGCAGGGGTTTGTTCACAGATCTAGTTTGGTGCTGATATTTCTTTGCTGATTTTCTGTCTAGTTCATCTGTTTCTCTGTGGCGATGGGAGACTGAGTTCTCCTGCTACAATTGCACTATTGCTATTTGATTTTCCATGTCTACCAATAACTGTCTTTTATAGTTGGATGCTCCTGTATTAGGTTCATATATATTTATGATTATCAGGGCATTTATACTGTCTCCAGCTTTCTCAATCAATCTTATTATGTGTTCTTCTTTTCTTTATTTTGTACCCATTGAATTGATTTCTCATGGTCTCTTGCTATTTTTAAGATATCTTTCTTTTCATGATCACTAGCTACAATTCTGTCTTTAAGATCTAAAACTCTATCCCTTCCTTCATTCAGTCTGTTACATACACTTTCATTGGAGGTTTTAATATCCTGAATGTCTTTTTGTATCTGTTTCATGAATTCCATTTTTCTCCTATACTGTCCACTTTTTGTCTCCAGCTTTTTCTAAGCTCAACTATTGTTTTATTTCTGTCTCTCTAATATCTTTGATTTTAAGCATCATTTCTTTTGGTACCTGAGAGATCTTTTTCCCTCTATAGCCTTTTCCACTTCTTTTTTTCACTTTGGTTGTTATCATTTTAGAAAGTTCCTTTATTTGACTTCTAATTTCATCCATCTCATTGAATCCCAGGCCTGTTCTGGGTGGGTTGGGATTTTGGGCAACACCCAACCTCTGCATCTTGCCATTCTCTACCTTCTCTTTTTTCTTTTGTCTTCTACTTCGATGCCCACCAACCTCCCAAGATATATAGCTCTACCACTAGAACTGAGGCCTCTCTCAAGGAGGAAAGATGTCCTTTCCTCAGGAATGTCCTCCAGATGTAGCTGGTTCTTTGTAGCTATGCCAAGAATCTACCCTCTTCTGGTGTTTACAGTTCTTTGATAATGATTGTGCTGCATCTCAGAGATGTGCTGTCAATCTTGGCCTCTGGGTGTGGAGGCTGGGACTGGTCTTCTGTCGGTGGAGTTCTCCAGGGTGCAACTGCTGACTCCTCGCTGCTGCATTAGATACTTCCACATTATTGGCCTGCTGATTATTTGGCCCTCAGAGGGGTGTGTGTGTGTGTGTGTGTGTGTGTGTGTGTGTCTGTGTGAGTGTGTCTGTGTGTGTCTATGTGCTGGGCTGTTGTCCTGGGTCTTGAAGGTCTCATTTGTCTTACATTCTTTCAGCAAGCCTGCCCTCCAATGGAGGAGGATGCAATAGAGGAGGACTTGTCAGGCCACCCTCTGGGATATTATAGAGGGGTTCAGGGTATGGACTCACTCTCCTCCAGCCAGCCTGCCCTCTGGTATGTAATGGAGAGGCATGGAGCATGGACTACTGTCTTCCAGCTGACCCACCCTTGGGGATGTAATGTTGTACTACTTATTTATTCTGCTTGAAATCTTTTTTCCAAAAATGTTCACACAACCATCTCTTCCCTATGGTTTAAGTATCATTTCAATGAGTATATCTCCAAACACCCTAAGTAATACAGTCTATCCTTCTCCCAGCTCCATACCACACTTTGTTTTCTTCACAGAATGTACCCTCTAGCATGTCAACACATTGGGTTGATATTTTGTCGCTAGTGTACCCCATCACTAAAGTCTGCAATGTACTAGCTTCCATTTGATTTTTATTTTCTGGCCAATTGATTACCACCCTGGAGATGCAAGTTCCAAAATATTCTGGGTCTCTATCACTGCTTTGACTTTATCTGTGTCACTCCCGCTGTTCTAGCCACACAGGCCTCTTGATATCCCTTAACTTCCCAGGAAATCACTCTCATTCTAAATTCACTTTAAGCTCTGTCTCCCTTACCCATTGTCCCGCTCCTTTCAATATATGCCCAGCTACAGACAAAGACATCATTCTCTTTTAGATCTTAGCTCAAATACCACTGTCTCAGAAAGGCCTTGTCTCAGCCAACCTATTAAAATGAAACCATCCCTTTGACCAACTTCCTCCTCCACTTCCTTCCTCCAGAGGCTCCTAGAAGCTGAGATACTGATGCTTTCTCTGACTTATTTCTTGACTGGTAATCTCCATTCACGTAAGTTCACAAAGACAAGCATTGCTAAGCTTTTACATTCAGATTCTTCTTCTGTTTTCATTTTTCTGGTAGGGTTATGTGTATGTGTCTCCCTTGGAGAAGCTTTGATACTGTACATGCATTCTCTTTAAACTAAGCCGAGCATTTGTCTTTTGTGACACTTCAGTGACTATGTTCAGAAACGCTTGGTTTTTGTAGGACCTGGTAAATAAAACTGAGATAATACTGGAGATGAATAAGAAAGTCCAATGGCTTTAAGTTACTTGAAATAAATGCAAGAGCCCACTTTTGATAAAATGTCAACACAACCCTACTTTGACAGATCCATAATTTGAAACTGTCTAAAAATCCAGGACCTAGTCCCTGTAAACCTCTATAGGGAAGTAGAGATGACTGAGGATTTACTAAACATTCCCAATCCCTACGTGTTATCCCAACAAGAATCGCACCATTCAAAAGTAGAAGCTGCTGTTCAAACGCAGGGCCCAGATGTGTTCAACAGCCACCGTGACACGTCAGCACCCCATACTGCCTTAGTGGATACAGGGAGCGACTGCACGTTTCCCTCTGTGGAAGAAGGAACCTCTGGTCCTGATGAATTGTACTTGCCTCTCCCAATTTAAGACTGAAATATCAGAGAAGAATCAGAAAGAGAAGATGAAGGTGCATCCACTTATAACAAAAAGAAGGACATGCTCTTAGAGGGAGGAATCCAAACGGAAGCAGCACAGACAGATCCAGGTAAAAATACTTAACCAAACTTGAGCTTCTGGCTTCTTATGAATTCACTTGACCCAGGGCTCAGCTAAGTGAAGAGAAATTTAATATGCTTCATGTGCTTCCACCATCTATCTACTGACACGCTAAAAACTTAACAACCGCTCTCCACCTCCCACGCACCTTGATATTACTCCGCAAAGGAAGAGCTGTTATGTTCCCTGGCAACATTTTCTCTCTCAGTCACAACCCTGTCCATAAACACCAATGTTCTCATCACCTGGGGACTGCAATCCTGGAAAAGAGGCAGGAGGATCTCTGTGAGCTCAAGGCCAGCCTGGACTATATAGCCAGATCTTGCTGCAAAAGAAAGAGAGATGGGGTGGGGGGAGAGACAGAGACAGAGAGAAAGAGAGAGAGAGAGTCAGTGGTAGGTCTAGAAAAGCCCTTTAAGTTTTCTAACAACAGTTATAAACGATCTTACTCATTCTAAGTTCTAAAATATAGAGCATTCAAATGGACTTGAGTTATCAAGTATGGAGAGCAGAGGGCCAATGAATGAAATTTATCTAGAATAGAATTATTCTCATCAGTCTAGCCATTAGTGATGAATTTGAAAAGAGGATTAAGCCACCTAAGGTAATTCAAACCAATGCCTTTGCCATAGACAAAAACATGAACAAGGACAACACTATCTTCAAATATTACTATGGATAAATAAACCAAAATGGAACTATTAAAGGAAAAATACTTCAGATCAAGAAAAAAACTGAGAAAATACAGAATAAGATCACTTCTCTAAAACTGATCGTTTCAGGATACAGAATAAAATGTCCCAAAACTGACTGGCACCCAAAACAGAGGTCTTGAAGAGACTGTCTCTCTGAAATAGAAGGAAAAATAATAAAGAGCAAATGAGCCAAGTTGACAGAACAACAGGATTGGGAAAAAGCAACAAGATGACACTAAAAGAGACATTAATGAGTTAAGAGATGATTCCAGTGGAACTATCCCCCAAATTCCTGCAAGACTGAGACCCTCACTGAAGAAGAAATAAAGCAGAGTTGATTTCAGGAACACATATGAGTGATGTGATGGAAAGTTTTGATACGATTTTTCAGGATGCAAAACTGAGATTTGCAGAGAGAAAAAGATAAATTGCCTGGTAATATCATTGAGGAACAAGCAGGATGTCTGCCTCTGTTCTGAGTGATGGCAGGGGGAAGGGAGAGAAAGTCAAGAACAAACTAACTCACCAGGGACAGGCAGATTTCAGGTAAAACTACAAGTAAAGAGGAAGTTCAAAAAATAGTTTGAAAATGTAGAGATTTTTTTCTTTCTGAGCTAATCACTTTAGCCCATCTCACCCAGCCTCCTACTCCCTGCTCTTCTTCCTTAAACAAATGACTTTGTCTTGAGATTCATTCTTAAAAGTAGGAGCTGATTGCTGCACCTGTACACACCATCTTCTCCATCTTCATGGTCATGAGATGATAAAACCTACCTCCCTCCTTTAAAGCCAATCCCTTTCTATGTGCACAAGACCCCTGTCCTCTCTCTCCTTCATGAGGAACTTTCTCTGGCCCAGCACAATCTCTTATCACCAATTCTTCCTTTTTTTATGTTACTGAGGATTGAATCAGGGCCTTCCCAATGAGCTATATCCCTAGTGCATTTTTATTTCATTTTGAGATAGAGTCACACTAAGTCACTATGTTTTCCAGGCTGGACTCAAACTTGCTGACCTCTTTCTGGGATTATAGGACTGTGCCACTATGTTCTGCAACTTCCTGACTTTAGCTCACTATAGTCTGGCTGGGTCATATCACTCCACAGACACCACCTTTACCAGTGTCTGTGAGCTCAACTTCCAAATGCCAGTGCCTGCCCTTCCCACCCAATGGGTGGGAAGAGAGCCCGCCTCCCTTTCTCCTACATATCGAGGTGTCAGCAAATCAATGCCCTCTCACCATCCCACAAAAGGACCCAACCAATATGCAGCAAAGTTCACTGAACCCGTGATGCCGGTCCTGGTCAGACGAGGTGGCCTAAGAAGTGTATTTTGTGTAGCTTCTGGACAATAGAAAACATCAGTTGCTACATTGATCAGACACATTTTATTATATATGTCCTTCTTCCTGTGTCACTTCCCACTTTCCTACTTCCTCTCTTAAATTACTCACTTTCCTCTTGATTTTTTGTTTCTAGGTTTGCTTCTGAAGAAAGTCAAACCAGGACAACGTCCATCGTTTAACTCTATCACAGTTCCTGGATGCACATCATCAGTCACCAAGTCACACAGGCCCAGATATTCACTGCATCCTTCTTCTCTCCTGGCTTTCAGGACACCACCACCTTCTGTTTTTTCCTGCCTCACTGACTGGTCCCTTTCCAGCTTACCTTTCAAGTGGAAACACCTCATGCTTGGTTCTCCTCTGACTCTCATTTCCTACCCACTCTTTTCATCTCTTCCATGCCCTTCCCAAGTTTGTAATTCCTGGAGACCCTTTCTTCTGAATTCAACTCACTGCCATTAATTAGGGATTAACCTTAACTCTACAATGAGTTGGGTTCCCTACTGATCCATGGCACAGCGGGCACTAGGTACACTACTTAAGTAGGTCATCTCATTTAATCCTTGCGACAATGATTGCAAGTACGGCTGTGCTAAAGGCAAAGAGGGAGAAGTTCAAAGACACTTGCAACATGTCAAGACTCGTGGTGCTGATGAGAAACAACACCAGGGTGAGGAAGTAGGTCAGTCTGATTCTGAAGTTCTTGTTCTTAACCACCAACCTGTTTCCCATATTCCTGCTTCTTTTGTGCAATAATGGTTTACAGAATAATAAGCTGCCAGCACTGGAAAAGAACTTAGTGTTCATCAAACTCAGCTCTTTCATTTCACAGGGAAGACAACTGTCCTCAGCTTGTCCACTTATATTTACGATAGGTCGCTTGTTTTTTGTTCATTTGTTTGGATTTTTAAATTTTTTTCTTTATGTTTGGAGCTGCAATTGGTGCTCAGTTTCCTTCTTTTTCTCCTGAGTGTATTTGCCCAGCCCTGCAGGCCCCTCTGCATGACCAGAGGTAGCAAGGACGTAGGTGACACACAATATTCTAGCTCCTTAACATGGACAGGCCTCCATGGTAACCACTGAGGGGTCACCAAATCATTGCTCTTGGATGTTTCCTCAGATGGTGATGATTTTCCAAGTATACAGGCCTGGAATTTTAACCACAAGAACTCTGTGAGTGTATCTCTGTAAAATATCTACCCATCTCCATTAGGCTGTTTATTGTGTGGTATCCAGAGCAACTAACCCCAAAACTGTGTCTATGCCAAAGACATGAATAAGAACTGAAGAAAAAAAAACTGCAGGCATCCAGATGTTGTTTGGCAATGACAAACACCCAGGCATTTGGAGACATCTGGATGACTGACTGACTCTTTGAGTTTTCATCTGGAAGACGAAGTCAGGCAGACACAGTGTGATTACAAGCTGGATAATAATGAACAAATCTTTGACAATGTCCATAGGCTTGCAAACATCTGGACGAGAAAAACAGAAGAGTCCAGCTCAACATCCAAATGTTTGGCATCACTGAAACAAAACATTGGAAAGCAGAAGATGGGCGAGAGATATTTTTAAAAGCACACAAGGGGTCCCTAATGCAAACATTGCCTACATAAAATAGGATTAGTTTATATCCTATCCAAAAGATGAAGTAAGTTAGCAATGGTAAGTTATTTACAATATTTCACATTCTAGATCTCTCTTCTCTACACTGAGGTTTCTAAACCGAGAAGACTTCCAGATTTATGTGGGCAGGGTCTGGTCTATTTATCTTGCATAGACACTCCTAGGCATCCTGAACAGTGAATTCTTATTTTTGTGCGGTTTCTAAAAGCATAAACACACAGAATTACATTTGGGGCTTCAGGAAATGCTGCTTACTTTCTTGTTTTGTTGCCACACATAGGAAAAAGAGGGCTTGATGAAAATGCTGGAGGTCAGAGAAGCATCACAGGCCACTGGCTCAAGGCCACTCTGGAGTATAACTGAGATAACGAGGAAAGGGTATATGTCACTTCAAAAGTGAATTTAATTCTATTCTTTAATTGATAAGGAAGCTGAAAGAATTGTTGTTCGAGGAGGAAAATTATATTTGAAATGACACTAGGACTGAGAACAGCAGCTGCTGAAAAACAGTGCAGAGTGGTAACAGTGGCATCAGATAGGATCTACCTGGCTTTGACAACCAGTGGCAGAGATGGACACTGGGTGCCTATGGAAGGGATCGATGGACTGACTGAGAGAAGGTTGGAAAACAAAGCTTCCTCTGATTGTTACCTGAGCCCCAGATTTTCCTTCTTGCTCCTCTATTCCAGGAAGACAAAGCTTTTGAGCCAAAGAAAAATTGAGGCATCTTGATGTTATTTTCTTCATCTGGGGCATGTTAAGGAAAATTTCCTCCTCTAAGCCATTGTGATATTTGCTTTCTGGCCATTTTCCTTAACGTTATCTGTGGGGGGGAAAAAAGAAAAAGAAAAAGAAAAGAAAAATGCTTTGCTAGATCATGAGGCAGACAGAGAAATTTGCAGACCAAAAAAGGAAAAAGATGTCAGAGTCAAACAACATTCACACAAAAGCATAGGAAACAAGGAAAACAATTAAGAGTTTCATAGGCAATTGGAACCTCAACTTTTCAAGGAGTCCTTTCATTTCTTGCAAATTTCAAAGCCATTGTCCCAAATCAAAATGCTTTCTTCAGAAAATAGGTGTCTCTTGATCAGTCACCAAAAAGTGACAGAGGAAAAAAAAAAAAACCCTTCCAGAAGGCCCCCTTGGATTGCGTAAACAGTGAAGGTCTGTGTAATTCTCCAGTGCCTTCATTCCATTGTGCTAAGTGTTTTAAACCAGATGCTGGCACTCTCTGCCTCTTTGCTGAAAGAATTACTGTCAACATGCATTGTTTCTGAGAAAAACTTAAGGCTAGCCAGTCTCCCAGTTCTGTAATTAAATAAGGAAGAGAGAAAGAAGAAAGAAAAAAGAGAGAGAGAGAGAGAGAGAGAGAGAGAGAGAGAGAGAGAGAGAGAGAGAGAAAGAAAGAAAGAAAGAAAGAAAGAAAGAAAGAAAGAAAGAAAGAAAGAAAGAAAGAAAGAAAAGAAAGAATTTTCTGAGTTAATAATTTTACAAGATACCCCTTCAGTAACAAAAAAAATCTTAAAAGAAATCAAAATGCATAACAAAAAGTGTCTCCTATGTTAGATCCCTTAACTATCTGTGTGATAAAGACCTATATTCTGAGCTTTGTATTTCTTGTGTATAAAGTGAAGGATTTGGGCTTCCGTGATCTGTTCAGTTCCTTCTGACTTTATGACTCTGTATAACTTTTTTTTGCTAAGTGAAAACCATAGCCACTGCAAGTGTACTTTCAGTAATCTGCTCTATTAAATTCTGTTTAAATAGAAGGAAAAGAAGGAGCATAAAATCAAATGTATCAGAGTTTTGGCTTTAAAATCTTCACTAAGGTTATATATCAATCAGTGCTGTTTTTCTATTTATGAGTATTTATCACAAGCTCCCTTTAATTTTTTCCAGCACAATTCAAACACCTTGTCCCATTTTCTAAAATGTAATTGATACCACTTTTGCACTTGACAAATTCCCCTAAAAGGACAAGGTGCAAAGATGCCCCAAAGATGGAGTAAGGTGGCAGCAGGTACAAATTACAGGGGATATTGTAGAGGGATGCTGGAGAAAATGGATTTGCAAGGATCCTCCAAGATCATGTGCCTGTTCTTTGAGAATATCATATATCCAACAAGTCTGGGTCCACTTGGCCAAGTCTGTACAACAGGTTCTTTATTCCCTGCCTTCAGCTATGAATTATTTAGCCATAAGTGATTCACAATGAGCCAATCAAGTTTTCTCTTCGATTGAGATGGAGAGGTTGGTGCATCCAGTTGAACTAAAATTATGCAAAGGTAGGAGCCCTTGGGAGAAAACATCAAGGAGCAAGACACAAACCCTAGAAACTTTCCTGTCATTGCGACATAATTCCCAACCCCCACAATTTAAAGGAGTAGAGATTTATTTTGGCTCACACCTTCAAAAGTTCCAGTCCACAGCAGGCTGGCTCAGATGCAGAACATCACGATGGAAGGACCCTAGCAGAGGGAAGCTGCTCCCTACTATGGAGACCAGGAAGCAGAGAGCAAAAGGAGCAGCTGGGGATGGGGATATCACTTTCCAGGTCACCCCCACAGTGGCCCACCTGTTCCAACCAGGTTCTACTTCCCAACAGCACACTCAGCCCTGAACTCACTCACCAGTGGACGAACATACCAGTGAGTACAGTGTCCAGATCCAACCACCTCCAAAAGCCCTGGTTCTGAGCACACGGCAGTTTTGGGGGACACTCCAAATTCAAACCATGACAACATGTAAAGCATAAAGCTGTCAGTGAGTACAGTAAAGGAGAGGGAGAGGAGAGAGAAAGAGGGAGGGAAAGGTAAGGACAGGAAGTGGAGGGGAGGAGCGGGGAGGAGATTGGAGGGGAAGGGAGGGGAAGAAAAAGAGAGGAAAACAAAAACCATAGCACCAGGCAATGTGCCGGCTCCTCCACCCAGACCTTCTCGGGCCTCACCATGCTTTCTGATCCAGTCACCCCGAGTTTCTTATTTCAGTTATGGCTTATATTCACTGTAACTTTAAAAAATTGCCCAAAATTGACCTTACGATGCCTGTGACTGGAGTTTTACATCAATCAGTTTAAAATACTGAGGACTTTGTTTTCAAAACTATTAACAGTGAAATGTTTTTTAGGTCCACACATACTTATGGATCACCTATTACTTGTCAAGTAATAGAAAATCAGAATATGTTTGTTCATCTAGTGCTAAATGCTTGAAGGTAAAAAAATAAACGAGATGATATTCTTACCCTCGAGAGCTTACATGTATCAAGTGCTAATGATATATCCTTTGTTAAAGTTACTGTCAAAATCGGAAGGATTTCGTATTAATAAACATTTAATGTCAAAAATTTGCCTTTCACTAAATAAAGGCAAATTATTTGTTATTTTTCTTCAGGGCATTTGTTTCATCACACCCTACCACACTCATAGCAGTATCTGTGTCTGAGTATAGCGCTTGGAGCTCAAAAACAGGTAAAGCCCACTAATATTGCCTTTGTGCTTTGGGATGAAAGGTATTACAGTGAGATAAACTAAATTCTAGTAGAAGATATACATGCAGGCAATTAAGTAATAAACTTTAAAACTTTTAATCTTTGTGGTATTGTTTATTTCTCTTTCACCCATTCTATCCACCACTTATGAATGGGGGAAAACAGATAAGCCATGGTTTCAGTTCAAACTTGATATCTCCTCTGATACTTAAAGTGATCAAGAAAGTCTTCTCCTATATTCTCAGAAATGGTTGTCCATCAGAACATCCTAGGTGGCTGTTAAGAAAGACAATCTTCCAACTTACCCTTGGGGTATCCAACTCATAAGATCTAGGGGTGAGACCAAAATCTGTACTTTCAACAACTTTCTACTCTTTGGAAGACCAATTGATGACTCTGAGGAGTTTCCTTAAGGCCAGTAGGAAGTTCCAGACCAGGATACCACATCCAGCAGTGTCCATTGTATATTTCCCGAACACACTTTCTGCATATGTACCAACCAGAGACCCGGAGCAGGACTGAACCTGCTCAGAAAAATCAGTGCCTGTTTCACCCTAGCTCAGAAGTATTGATGGGCTGGTGACAATCTTGTGCCTAGCTCTGTAAATTATGCTCCCATGACACACAATAACAAGGCCTGCCTCACACCTGCCTCTCTCCTTTAACAGTGCCCTTCCCAAGCCTGACCATCACATGAAACAATTTTTATAGCATTACCTAATCACAATTTTTTTTGTTTGAAAGATTTTACTTTAGGTTAGAACATCCAAATATATATTTTAGAAAAGTTTAACTTACGTGATAAATATCACACACGCACATACATGTGAGACTTTTGACATATAATCCTAAGAAAAGAAGCCCATTCTACTTCCTTCTTGGGAATTAAAAGCACACACGGCTATATTAAAGTTTTTGAAAAGTCCTGCATTAAAGAAACCTGGATAACTCAGAAAATGTAACATTTTCCCCAATCAAAAGACAACCAGTTTCTTTCCTTTTGTTTATCTATAACAGGAAGTTAATCTTTCTCTGCTGAACATCCCTTCTTTTCCCATCTCTTGAGTTTTTATTGCATATAACTTAAATAAAGCAAGGACCATGTCTTAGGTATCTGTGTTTCCCCTCTACGTAACAACATAATGTAAGGAATGATTAATAAATGTCTATTGAATGGATGGATGACTAAATAAATAAACTTATGGTTGATATATTGTGTAAAATTGAGAAATTTAGAAGTTTAACTGAGAGACTCAGCAGGGAGCCAAGGTTCTTCCTGTGTCAATATCCTCATCTGTACAAAGGGTGAAGAGATTTTGTGAGTGCTGCACCCACCCTGAGCAGAGCAGTGGCCTGCATATAATACAAGGGAGGAAAAGAGCCTTGTTCTTTGTCCTCCTTTTGGTCTGGCCTTGAAGTGTTGCCCCAATGTCGTGTCACCCTGCCTTGGAGCCAGCTGATTATGGACTGAAACCTCCACAAACTGTAAGCTAAATAAACCTTTCCTTCCTTCATTTTGGATGTTGAGTATTTTGTCCCAGCAATGACAGAAAAGTAAAAGTGACCAAAACATATATGGTTAAGCATTTTTATAATAATTTTTGACACTGAAATCAACACTTTTTGGTGTTTAATATTTCTCTCTGTGAGGGCAGTGTGCCTTGATGACTAACTGCCCAAGTGGGAGGCCACCTTTTCCTAGCGGCTCTCATCTGTTGCAGGGCCTATGGTCCTCAACTGCAGAAGAAGCTGAAGTCTGCCTGTTCCCTCTCATCTCAGCCTGTGCTCTGTCAGGATTTATCAAGCTCTCCTTTGCTCCATTCATGGGCAGTCATTATTTTAGAACCTGAGATAGGAAAGCAGTAGATTTTATGTGATGAGCTGCTGAGATAAATGTTAATTAGTTTTCAATTTCCATGCAGTCCCCACTGACAGAAAGATTTGTTAAGCCACTTAATGGCTAGAGACGACTGTCCCAAAATTAAGATGGGGGATAAACAGCTGTGAGGACAAGGACCAGGGGAGTGGACATGGAGAACCCAGCATGAGATACATTAAGAAAATAAATGGGAGTAAAACCAAGTAAATGGCCATCTGATCTCAGAGTTGAAAATCCTTAGGAAGCTGGGTGTTGTGGTGCATCCCTTTAATTCCAGCACTGGGGAGGTTGAGACAGGAGGATCAATGAAAGTTTGAGACCATCCCAGGTTGCATAGTAAGTCCAAAACCAGCCTGAACTATGCAGCAAGACCCTTCCTCATAACAAACAAAAAAAAAAAAAGAAAATCCTTAGGAAAAGCAGAATTGAGAGGAGGGAAAAAGTAGGGGTAGAAAACAAACAACACACTAGGCACTTTTATTATACAACCTTGAAAGAATATATATAATTGAGATCAAAATCTAAATGGCCCGTGTACAATGGCATAACTACAAAACCTAAACTCCTATGTCAAACCCAGTGTGAATCCAATTTCAGTTTAGCCCTGTCCAGAAGGCCAAGAAATGTTCTCATTTCTTCTGTTAGTAAGGGAAGTTATCTGAATCAGCAAAGACTAAAAGGGAAAGGAGAAAGGGCCCATTTTTTTTTCTCTCTCGAATAATATAGAAACTGTCACAGGCTTTGGAATGAAGAATTCTGCCTTCCTTTTATGTCTCAAAACTACCTGCTTGGGCAAAGCTCCTAAGCTCCCTGAATTTCCATTTCACCTTTTGGGAAAAGGAGGATAAGTACACATACTTCATGAAGCTCTACTGGAGACTAAAAGAACTAATGGAATTGCACAAGGCACTTTGTGCTGGGCCTGTATGTGGCAAGTACTTAATGCATGCTATGTGTTGCCTGTTCACCACAGGTTCTGGATTCCTCAGTCCTACTGATGTTTACTCTGCCCATTTCCAAAGCCCTGGTGGCACTATCAGTGCTTTTGAAAAACTGCAGCCAGCAGACGAGTCTTGTCAGACAAAACTCAATTCTGTGACAGGCCACTGTCAAAATGTCAGTATCCCTCTTACGAGACCTCCCAGGCAGCTCTCTGTGCCTGGGCAGAGAGAAACACCAGAGCCCACTGCAGCACAGCCCTTTCCTCCTCCTCCTCTTCCTTCTCTTCCTCTTCCTCCTCCTCTTCTTCCTTTCTTCTTCTCCTTCTCCTTCTCCTTCTTCTTCCTCTCAATACAGAAGTTAAGACACATCCTTTAGGGACTTTTTATTTTCATATTTTCAGTCCAACGTAACGGAATACATGAAAATGTCCCACAAAGAAGCCAAGGTTGACATTGTCTTCTTCTCAACAGTGTTCCCTTTGTTTTAGAACAAAGCAACTCACATCTACCCTTGAATGATGGTGCTCAAAAGACAGGCTCAAATTTTTGAGTTAATGCCCCATAAACAGCAGCCAATCTCTTTGCCCCAGAAATACAATTGCACCCAAAAATCCCTAGGTCTAGGTTTATGTCATTTTATCAGTTTCTAAAGGAGCTAAGGATAAAGGGAAAAGATTAGGGTAGGGCTGCTCCTTCACTGAGCAATCAAGAAGAAATACCACATCTGTAGTACCATAGATTCAGATAAATATAACCCCAACATGTCCCAGTTTAGCCAGGCATATGTTGATACATGAAACTGGGGTGGTGGGGAGAGTTTTGACTAACTACACCACAAATCTCTCCAAATCATTAGTTTTAAGATCATTCCAGGAGATGAAGGCCTGTTATTCTTTAGGAATATTTGTTTTCAAAGTCTGGGGTCAGCATGCATTTGTGGGAGCCAAAGTAGGAAAATATAGGACTACAGGGAGAAAAGTTCAATTAGGAAGTCTCCTCTCCTTGCCAAAACAAAAAATAAAAAGAAAGGAAGAGGAATGCATTTCACTAAATCACCAGGAAAATTAGTAGGTGTTACTGGAAGTGATGATTTACAAGAAAAAAAATTCTTCATCATAATAAGTCCTTACATACTAAATTCAGATATCTGTTTTTGTGATGAAATTCATAACTAAGTAAGAAATCAGTATAAACCTTAGGGTTAAAACACTTCATTTTTACAGGAACAAGATGGTATCTGGAAGTATTCACTTTATTTCTTTATTTTTAACACAAAGAATAAAAAGCACATGATGCAGTTAAAGGTGGACTGACAGTGACATTTCATTAATGGTTTGAATAAAGCAATTTCTTTCTTGCTCACAATACCCAAACAGGAAACCACAAGTTTCCCTTATAATTCTGTTTCTGAAACATCCATTAAAGATAAATAATCATACATAATTATATATATTTAATTTGGTAGACATTTCTTACAGAAAAGAAACTTTGCGCTATTTTCAAACTCAACCTCTTTTTTCCCATTTTTTCCTGTTCTTTTGTGAAGAGAGAAGGCAATGTGACTGCATAATGATCTATCAAGTCAGTCCTCCTGGGGATCTATATCACAGCACAATGCGACCTCGTTAGACTGTTCTGGCATTACATGGTGCTCTATGTGCAACATTTAAATGCAAAAATCCATCTCAAACTCAAGAGGTCTGGTCCACACAACACAATTATCTGGCAAATTCTTGCTGAATGCCCTCATTATCCTGAATTATGTAGGTATTAGGTATGTTGGTGCAATTGTGGAAGTAAATGAAGACCATCAAACTAAGAACAAACAAAGGCTATTTATTCAGAGCAAGGGGGTTGACCACCACTACATACATTCAGCAGCCATACAAAGGTAGGCTGAGGAGTGGAGATCTCCATACTGGAAGAGAAAGGTTGCACTTCTACTTGAAACACACTGGAAACTGTGTGGCACGGGAAAATCATAGCCGGGCCAACTGAATCAGTGCATCCTAAGTGACTGAATGGAAAAGGAGGTAAAAATTAAGATAGATGTTTATTATGAAAGTCCTGGCCATCTGGGGTCAATTGCTAGAGAAGTTACTGTTTGGCTTCCTGGACAGATTTTCTTGTGCATTTGAGGCTGAATTCCTAGTCTGGCTATTGCAGATAATATGTTGGTTTCCTCAATAAAGTTCTATGATTATTAAATAACCCCAGCATTTCCATTTGAAAATTCATTCTCTGGTCATTCATTTCTTAATATGACTGCTTTGAACTTTCCTTTTTCACAAATAACCTGTGTACTTTGGAGGACTAAGTTACACTAAACTGCATGCCAATTTACTTCTGACTTCTATATTTCCTCCAATAATTTAGTTAATTATTCATTTACTTCTTAGATTTACTTTAGTGACATCATACTAGTCAAAACAATTCTCTTTCAGGTAAAGACTTCATTCATTCATGCACTTGTTCATTTGATAGATATTTACTGAGAAATCATATATTAAAATTATTATATGTCATTTTTCAGGTGCAGAGAAGTCTTAATGAACAAGAAATACATGGCCTCTGTTTCTATTCTGAAAGTTAAGGAAAATAACAAGCAGAAAATAAAAACTAATTGACAATTTTTAAAGTAGTTCAGGGGTGAAAAGTGCTATACCAAAGTCTCAAAGGAGGAGAAATTTCTGTTGAAATCTGAATGACACAAAGCCAGCTCTTCCAGGATCAGAAAGAAAAAACACTGCCAGCAGAACTGGATGAGGCAAAAGTCCAACATGGGAAGAACCCAGCATGTCCAAAGTCTTACAAGGCTACTAGTAGAGTGAGCTAGACAAAGCCGTAGAAGAAAAAAGAGGAGAAATAAACAGAGATAAGAGAACATGTGGCCAATTACAAGATTAAAATACTGTTTTTTTAGTCTAAAACTGATAAAAAGCTGTTGGAGAGCTTTGAAACACAAAAGATATACCATTCTATTTACATATATTAAAGGGTCACTAAAAGTGCTGCTGGACAACAGATAGGAGAATATCATGAGGACCAGTTAGGAGACTGACAACAGATGGTACTGGTGTAGACGAGGTTACAGTCAGCAAGGCAGAGAAGCGAGTGGACAGGAACACATCTTAGACATAAGTGAAGTCACAGGGTTAACCAAAGAGTTGGACAGGCAGCATAAGGGAAGCCAAGAATCTTAGCTCTTAGCTTGAAAAAGTAGGTGGATACTAATAATATTTAGTGAGATAGGGACACAGTGTGGTTTAGAGAAGAAATTAAACCTTCTGTTTGAGTCAAGTTGACATTCTTTTTGTGTTGTCCTAGAGTGAAGACCCAGGAAAACCAAATAAAAGCAATGAATGTGTAGCTAAGAACCAGGTATGAACTCAAAAGGCCTCCATGGCAACTTTGAAGACTCCAGTAGTTACAAGGTAAGTAGGCTGAGAACCAAGCTTCAAATGTGCAGCACTGCAAACTTAGCAAGGAGTTACCTTCCATGCCTCTTAAGCTAAGCATCCTGTAGGCAAGAACTAGGACCATAAGAGGTAGAATATGGATATCTGTACAGGCATAGATAAGGCTGAGAACTCTGAATTTCCAAAATCCCTAAACCTACTTGGTCAGAGATGGAAGTTTCTCCCCCAGATGCCCTTCTATGAATACAATCCTTCTAATTGCTGTACCTGGGACACCTGCCTGCCAAGCGGATACCAGTTCTACTCAGGACGTTTGCTCTGCCACTTCCCACAGTCTCTGAGCCAAAAACAAGAGTGAAAGCCATTCTCTGTGAGGAGACAATTGATAGACAAGAGGAGTTACAGGATCTTCCCAGACAGGGGCAACCAAGAATGAAGATGGATTTTAAAAGCACCAAACCAGTAAAAACAAACTTTTACTGAAACAAGCTGATCTTGGTTAAGGATGAATCAACCAAAAAGCTGAGGTTTAATGCTTTGGTTGATTAAAATCTCTAATAAATGATGTTTTTGAATTAATGAGATCAAAATTCTAAAACTTTAATAATATTCTATACAGAAATAGGTCTGAAGATTTGGTGAATGGGAGCATTGAACTGAATGCTTTGCATGCATTCTTCTCAGATACTCCCTCAATATATCAGCCCCCTCAAACAAAGCACTAAGAAACACACTAAGAAACACATCCATAGGGCAGAGACATTGATAGTGGATGATGAATACATTTGAACGCCCAGATCCAGTGGGAGCAATGAAACCCTACAGTAGTAAATCCACGTAATGTCACATTAGGAAAGCAGTTAGTATCTAAGCCACAAAGACAAAATAATAATCAGACTGTTTAAATGTACAAGGATGCCTAATTAGTAACAGGGTCCCTAATAATAATTTCGACACTCCCTTCTAAATATCTACCCAAAGAATTTAAGACATCATACTACAGCAGTACCAATGTTTGCAGCAGCATAATTTGTAATAGCTAAATCTAAGAAGCAGGCTGTTTATCCATCAACAGATGATTGGATTTTTAAAAATGTGGTACCTATATCTACTGGAATATTATTTGGATATAAAGAATGACAAATCTGAGACATTTGTAGGAAAATGGATACATATGGAAAATATAATTTTGAAAGAAATAAACCAGACACATACGCTTAAATACCATATGGCACCTTTCATTTGAGGGGAGCAAGGGACAAACACAGAGAATAAAGGGTGGGTAGGAGGGGACATGGAAATGGGTCCAAGGGAATAAGGAGGAGGAGTGAGAAGGACAGGAAGGGGAATTAAGTAGGATGAAGATACACCACGTACAGGAACCTATAACTTCAATGAACATAAACATTTCATTCACACTTATGCCATCATGTGAGCTAAGATTAATAATATCAAAGAGAATGAAAATTGGGATAGGGGAAGTAGAGGAGGAGGGAGAGAGAGAAAAGAGGAAGGAGATTAGAAAAAGAAACTAGTTGTAGGCTGTACATACACCCACTCCCCAAGATGATTACAAACTACATGTACTGAAAACATGTACTGAAACTATTTTTAAAAGCTGAAAGTTTTTAAAACTAAAGTTCTTGACATATGCAAGAGAAATGTTTTAGGTCTGATATGCACAAACTTAACTTACATTATGAATATGGTCATTACTAACCTCTGACTGAGTTTCTAGAGTTATGTGTATTCCTAAACCCACAGCCCTATTCCTGAGGAAGAATCTAGGTTCCTTAGAGCTTGAACCATGCAACATATCCACAAGTATTTATCGTGCCACTTGAATATAATGAATCAATTTCTATCCGTCCTTCTCCATGGGATCTGAGCCATTTACCAAGGTGGCTGTGGGAAAGAAGATTAATATATTTCCTGGGGGTTTATATAGTGGTTTTCAGCAAGTGCCAATCCCCAGAGTCTAAAATTGTCTCTATGGTCCACTTGTTAAGAGGAGGCCTATAGATATTAAATGATAGATGGAGTCTTGGCCCAAGTCCCCTCAGTACTACGGAGCTTAGAGAATAAAGTTTTGACCCAAGATCATAGTAGAGTATGCTTCCTTCTGGGGTTAGTCCATTGGTCTCTGACTATATTGAAGTAAAATATCTGGTAAAAGATAGATCCTCTCCACCATTTCACTCCCAATGAAGTGAGGCAACTAAATTACAGAGAAACAAGTGGAAATCCTTAAAAATGACATCCCTCTATCTCTATCAAGAGAACAAGGCAACATGTAACCTTAGAAAAACTACACAGAACAGAATCATTGTCCAAGAATTGAGAAGTTTAGAGGTAGAAATTTCTTCCAAGTCCTTGGTAAAAGTGCTTGCTTCGTGCAAAAGACAAGAATTGTTTAAAAAAATGGCAATGGATTATTGAAAATTTAATTATGTTATTACATTCATAACTGCAACTCCAGATGAGCTATAATTACCAGAGCTTATCAACACTGACCCACATGTCAGATACAAAACTATTGTCATGGGTATTAGTCATCTTTTCTGTCACTGAGAAAGAATACCCAATACCCACAACATGGAAAAGAAGAGGTTTATTTTGCTTCACAGTTTCAGTGGGTTCAGTCTAGGTTTAAGTGGCTTCAAGATAAAAGGATTATGACAGAGGAACCAGGCAGAGGAAAGCTTCTCACAGCATGGCAGCAAAAAAGCAGAATATACTCTTTTGGTGACACTCCCAGTGACACCCTCTCTAACCAGGCCCCACTTTCAAACACCAGACTTTTGGAGGGTATTTTAGATCTAGGAAATAATATATCACCCCTTGCCCTAAAATTCATGTCTATCTCAATATAAAACATGTATTTAGTCCATCTTTAAGAGTTATCAATATCTTTACCAGTCCAGCATAACTGAAAGTCCAAGTCTAATGTCTCCTCTGAGACTCAAGGAACATTCTCAGCAGGGAGACTCTGTAAAATTCAAAAATACTGCCAACATACTATGGCATGGGGCAAGCATCCCCATTCCAAAAGGGAAAAATAGAGAGAACTCAACAAAATCAAGACTGAAAACCAACAGGCAAACATTAAATCTTATAGCTATGCATCCAGCACCCAGGGCAGATTTTGGTAAAAAGTAATCTCCAAAGGGTGTGAGCAGCCTCAGTTCCACGGACTTGCTCTTTGCAGCCCACATAGCTTTTCTGTTGAGCTGATTCTATCTACTGAGTGAAACTTTCCTTAGTAGAAGTTCTAAGCCTCTGACATCTCCAAACGGAGTCCCTATTGCTCCTTTTGCTTCACTCTCACAACTACATGCACTTCCCACTCGGGAGCATGATGCCAAACCTCCCTGGACTTCTTCTGAAATCTGAGGGGAACCTCCACCACCTGACAGCTCTTGCATTCTACATGTCTGAAGAAACCACTACTATTGAAATGTTCTATGTGGTTGACACCAAGGTCTCCTGCCAGTGGGACCAGTATCTGGACCTCCTTGAATAATAGTTGCAGTGTCCTCTGGCTGCCTGAGTGAATGAGCAAGGTAGAAGAAACCCAGGGAACCAAATTCTTAGGGAGTCTTTCTCAAGCATGAGGGCAAGACTGTCTTCTCAAGTGAAAATTTTGCAGTCTTGAGTCTGATGAATGGTGTCTTGCTGATTTCTGAGGTCCCTCCAGGTATCTTTCTTCTTGTCTCTGTATAAAATATTTAACTTCTTGTTACTGCCAATCTTTTCAGCAGTCATGTTCTCCTTTGCTCCAACTTTGCAGCTGCCTTCACTCTGGGGAAATTACTAACTTTTTACATCTGCTTTTTGCTCCTTATTTTCACCATAGGTCTGGCTGAAAGCAGGCAACAGTACTCATGGTACAACTTGAATATGGGGCTGCCTTAAAATTTCTTCCACCCAATTAATTAGTTTATCACCTTTAAATTCACAAAAGTCCTAGAACATGGGCAAAATGTGGATAAACTCTTTGCCAAACTGAAATATGAATGGCATGGAGTCTTCATTCCCATCTGAAATGGGTGTCATAATCCATATTCCTATCAACATTCTGGTCTTTCAAGATCTAACCAAAATTTTACATTAAGCAATGCTCACAAGAGTCTAGGAATTCTCTAATATGTGTCTCTAAAACTTTCCAAATTCCTCCTGCAAGCCAATTCCAAAAACTTCTGAACCACATAGCTTAGTCAAAGTCATGATCTTACTTCTCTGGTAACAATTTTCTGCATTATTCAACTTTCCTATCACTGGAACATAATATCCAATGCACAATTTAAATAAGGTTTATTTAGGCTTATAGTTGTGGTAGGTTCAGTCCATGGTCAGCTGGCTCCAAAGCAGAAACAGTGTAGTGGAAGGGACTTGTGTTAGAAAGGTACTCACATGATGGTAGCCAGAAAACAGAAAGAGAAAAGAGAGAGGAGGTGGAAATAAGAATATACCCTTCTGGATCATGTATCCCATGCCCCACTACCTCCAAACATGAGGCTTTCAGGGGACATTTTAGATCTAAACCATAACACATGGGAAAATGCTTTATTTTCCATTTCAATTGGTTGCAGTTTGCTTTTACTTGACAACAATATACTTTCAGTCTTTCCCTGGTACTATAATAACTTTCTTGTTTGGTCATAATTGTCCTGGTATCTCATAGAACATCCCACTGGTATGTTAATTAAAAGCTATTTACAACTAGTCCTCATGGAATGATAAGCACACTAGATGCATTATTAAACCATATGTATGCCACTGTGTAGAAGTTAAACTTTGCAAAATCTGGTCCTGCCACATCTGAAAGTTTCTCAACATGCAGTGGTTTTCCTGTGCATATTGAGTATCTTTTTTAAAATGACATGCTAATGATTATATTTATAGTACCCATCATGAAGCCAAAGCACAATGAAGACCAATATATCTTAACATGTTATTCAGTCTCACTTACCAAGTAACCAATAAGTGGCACTATCATGTGAGATAACACAATGATGAGTGAGGCATTTTTAAGTCTGTAGAAAATGATACTGACAGAAACATATCGTGTAAGACAAGCTAAACAGTGTTTATCCCTGAGAGGGCAACATGCATGGTCCAAGGCAACAAGCCTGTAAGCTGACATGTCCCTCTGGGGCATGGTTTATGTAGGGGCTCACCATGGACCTCTGCTGTTGACAGATGGGCCAATCAGTTGTCATGACAGTCAGACTTACTTTGATGGAGAAACATCGTGTTGTTGAGCCTTCATCCATGCTTCCACGGCCACTTAGGATGTGGGGCCACTGAAGAAGCAAATGAACTGCAAGCTGAGTTAGCCTCTACCCATGTCCTTCACACCTGGATGTGAACAATGAGTAGAGAAGGGAGGAAGTCATTGTGTGTGATCGATCCCAATTATCAGAGACAAATTTGCTTACTGCTACACAAAAGCAGTAGGAAACCCAATGTACAAATACTTTTTAAAGAGAAATAAATGATACATGATAGAAAACAGGGAGGTGGACTGCAGAAATTGGAAGGGGACCTAGAAGTCAAGGGGATGTTGGAAGGGAAGTTAAAACAAAGTCAAGATACAATATGTACCTCTGCCAATTTCCTACAGTTCATGTGCTTATGATGTATTACAAACATGTATCAACAAAAAAGTCTTCTTAAAGAGGGGATTCAGTGATTTACTTTCCTTTCCTCATAACCCTGGTCAATGGAAATCTGCAGCAATGCCTTAGCATCACAAACTCAAATATTACAGAAATTCAGGCTTAATGATGACCACAAAGTAAAGAGTCCTATTTGGCTGAGATGCTAGCAAAGGGAAAAGGGAATAGGAATTTGTGAGGAAAGAAGGTCATTATGAATACTAATTTAAATTTCATGATGCTTAAGTTTCATGAGACAGGGATCGTAACAGATTTTTATGCTACTTAAAACCATGTTTTTTTTCCTCATTTTCCCATACAAACTTAAATTTTAAAACCTCAGTGGTGGCATTTGTTTTTGTATTATTGGGGATTGAGCCCAGAGCCTTTGCACTAAGCTACATCTTCAGGGTTTTTTTTCATGTTTATTTGTTTACACAGGGTCTCACTAAGTTGCCAAGTTGCCCAGGTTTGACTCAACCTTGACACCCTTCTGCCCCAGCCTCCTAGTGTTAGGTTTACAGGCCTGTACCCTCAAACATACGTGTCCTGATGTTTTGTTTAATGAGGGATGTGATTAATCTGACATTGCTCCATAATTATAAAGTTGTCAATGAAACTTTCTAAATTTGGGAGGATACCAGAGAGTAAAGGGAAAGATTGTGTAAATTATCATCTATTACTGATTGATCTGGCATCCACATCTTGACCTGCCCTTCTGCTTTTTACAGCAGTCTGATCTGTAAATATCACATCCAACAGGATTTTTAGGCCTCTGACTCCAGCTCTTTGGGGATCTCCTGAAGGAAAGATAATATATATATATATATATATATATATATATATAATCTTCCTATTTCTTGCACATGACTTCTAAAACTCTGAGAAGGATGGGAGTAATTAAGGTCAAAGAGCATCTTATTTAGTTCGTATGTTTCACTTGAATTTATCTTACTAAGGTAAACTTTGGAAGGCCCTCATGATGCAGTTTGGTCGTTTTAAATTCTTTATTTGATTACAAGGTTGACCCATGATTAGAAGTTCAACCCTTTTCAGCCCTGCTCTCTCTAACCCCCACCTCCAAGCAAGGGACAGGAGCTAGAAGTTGACTTAATCACCAATGATCAGTGTCTTAACCAATTATTCCCACTCAAGGAAGACTGTGAAATCCAAAATGGCGGAGTTCACTGGGTTGGTCAACATGTGAGGGTTCCAGGGGGTGGCATGTTCAAGGCACCATGGAGTTTCCACACTTTTTCTCCATATCTTGGTCTTTATATCTCCTCTTTGTAGCTATTCCTGAGTTGTAGCCTTTTATAATAAACAAAAAATCTGTTAATAAACTGTTTTCTTTAGCTCTACAAGCTACTCCAGTCAATGACTGGATCTATAGAGAAAGCTGTGGGACCCTCTGGAAGTGTAGCCATCAGTCAGAAGCAAAGGTGACAGTGGCGTCTGTGGGACTGAGCCCTGAACCTGTGAAATGTGAACCTTTCTCTACTTACAGCCAAAATTGAGTAAATTTTTAGGTCTTCTAGTTGGTGGCCACAAAGAGAAAGAAAATTCCTTGGTGTGGGAGAACTCCCTACACATTTGACATTAGAAGGAAATATTAACAGTAAGTGTAAAAGTATAGAGAATATAGAGTTCACCTTTCCCTGTCAGTCATATTGTTACATATTGTTTTAGCTTCCTCCATATCAAGGCAGCCGACTGTATCCCATGAGTGAAGATTGCTATTCTCCACAAAAGCCATCGGCCATGCCTTCCTTTGGTTCCGATGAGCTCTCTGCCTCAGCCCTTCAGATCTATGGAGGTGACTGCTCTGCAGGAGCTGCTACAGGTTCCTGTGCTACCTGATACCAGTCTGTGTTTCATTAAAAAATCCTTCCCCACTTACTCTGAGTGTTCCTCCACCTACTTTGCATTCAGGCATACCTCATACAGTTGGCAAGGAAAAGGGGAGACCAGTGAGATACTGAGTAACGAATTGAGAAGAGAGGAAAAAAGCTGACAGAGGAAAAAGTTACTGTGGTCTGGTGATTTTAAAATATACTGTTGAAGATGTTACAGTAGCAAAGTCTTTAGTAGTCTTCCCTTCAAGAGTTGGAACTTCATTCATTTTCTGAGTGTAAGAAATACCGAATGACTCTTCCAACTGATAGAATAAAGTGAAAGTGGCAGAACACAATCTCAGTCATAAAAGATACTGTGACTTTCTCCTTGCTCTTAGATCATTGCCCAGGGAAAGCCAGCTGCTATGTTAAGAAGACAGTGGGGAATCTTTGGGGACAGATATTTAGGAAAGAACTGATGCTTAGCCAACAAGTGTAGCCGTCTAGGATGACGATCCTACAACCCCAGGCAAACCTGCAGGTGATAGGTATCTACATGAGAGACCCTGAACCAGAACCACCCATCTCAGCCACTCACAAATTCTTGACTCACAGAAACTATGAGATAATGAATGTCTATTGGTTTAAGCCACCAAATTTGAAGGGTTTGCTATGCAAGAACAGATATGTGACGTACCTGGATATAACTAAGATAATCATTAAAAATAATAATGGTTAGTATAAAAGTATACTGCATGCTTACTATAAGTTGGCTACTTTGCTTAAATGTTTCATTGAATCTTTATTTGTGTACTGTGAAACAAGTACTACTACTAGCCTCATAGACTAATCCTTCTGAAAGGCATATAGCCTGCACTCTATTTCTTAGATTTAAAAATGCACATTTTTTTCATATTTAACATCTCTGAAATCAGAATACTTCTTACAATCAGTGATACCTACAATTTCTGGCAATCAGGTAGGAACCTGATATGTTGTGTGTAATGTGTAGCCTTGTCCATCACTGTTCCTATTGTTATTGCTTCAATCAAGATGAAAGCGTTGCTTTTTACTGCTTAAGACAACTTCAAAAGAGAAGAGCACGGTGGTACCTGCCTGTAGTCCCACTGTTTTTGTTACTTCCCTTGTTGATGGGACAAAACAAAGAAGGAGGAGAGTTTGGCTCGCATATAAGTCTGTAACAGGACAGCTTTGGGGCAGGAAGGCATGGAGAGGGATATGGAGGAGGAATAACACTTTACCTCACAGCATCTAGGAAGCAGAGTGAAGGAGAAAGGCAAGGAGATGTATCCTTCCAGACTACAGCCCTGTGGCGACCCACCTCTTCCGACCAACCCCCACCTCCAAACAGCACTGTTAGCTATAAATTTATCAGTGGGCTAATTTATTGATGAGTATAGTGTCCCTATGATTCAAGTACCTCCAAATCTCCACCTACAAATAAATGAGGCATTGGGGAAAACATCTAGATATAAACCACAACACTCCAAACCTGGTTCTCAAAAGTCTCATGCATATATCTGTGCAAAAGGCATTTAGTCCATTCCTAAGTGTTGCCAAAATCCTAATGGTTCCAGCTTTGCTAAAAGTCCAGGTCCAAAGCCTCCTCTGAGACTCAATGCATACTCTTGGCTGTGAGCTCCTCTAACAAATAAAGCAACACATTGCTGGCAAACAATGGCTCAGGGTAAACATTTCCACTTCAAGAAGGAAAATTAGGGCGTTAGAAAGAAATCAAATCAAAGCAAGACCAAAAATCAGCAGGGAAATCATTAAACTCCAGAGTCCTATGTCCAAAACCTGAGGGTGTCTTGTCTTGGGTGGCCCCACTCCTGTGACGTTCTCTGGGGTGAAGCTCTTCTAGCTTCCCTACTGGGCTTGCTTTGCTCAATCCTGTAGCTTTCCTAACATGTTTTATATTCATGGAAGGCCCAAATTTCTGGCGTCGCTTCAGCACTTTTGACTTCACGCTTCCAGCTTCAGGCACTGCCCTCTCAGGAGCAATCTGCCTGGCCTTGCACGCTTTATTCTGAAATCTGGACTGATGTCTCCCCGACCCCACAACTCTCGCATTCTGCACACCTATAGAACCAGCATCATTCAAGTCTGCCACCAATTCAAACAGTATCCAGAATCCCATGTATCATGGCTGCACAGGTCTCCAAGACCATGGATAGTTGAAAACTATGAATGGAATACTTGGGAATAAATTCCCTAGGAAGCCATCATTCTGGAACACTTTGCCTTGGGGCTCTCTTTTCAAAACAAAACGTTTCACTTCTGCTATTTAGAGCCTGCCAATGGTGGGGCCATGCTGATTCTTCCTATGCCTTTCAGGCATTTTTCCTGTTGTCCTGATTCAAAGTACTGGCTTTTAAAAAAAAATCTTAATCTTTTCAGCAGCGAAGCTCTCCTCTAATCCACCTTTTTTGGGTACTTTCTTTCTGTCAAAACTGAAGGTTATTTAAATAGGCATTTTGCCCAGAGAAGCCTGACTAAAAGCCTCCAACAGGAGCCATACCACAGCCTGCATGTTGGGCTGCCTAGAAATTTCCTCCACCAAATGAATTAACCTGTTGCCCTTATTCTTAGATTCCCACAAAGTCTTAGGACAGGAGCAAACTGTAGAACTAATTAACCTCATGTCCCCTAACCCATCTTTCTTTGGGAATATAACTGATTGAGGAAAAGAAGAGAGACCTACCCAGTCCCTGCCAAGGTCCCTGGAAGAGCCATCCCCTCCTCTGGAGCACAAACACTGGATATGATCTGGAAGAGAAACATGAAAGGAAAGAAAGAAAATCACAAGGAGACAAAATGGCACCATGGGTCCCTCTGTCTTCATCATGGGCCAAGCAACACTGACTTCAGATTTTGGTTATCAGAATATGAATAGTTTGCTTGTGAAGACAGCTGTATACAGGTTAGGTCACTGTCCACTGTGACCAGTCTGCAGCAGGAACAAAGTGAAGGGAAGGTCAATCTGTCCCGGTGCTCTACTCTATCCTAAACACACAATTATCCAGAATTTGTCTACTTACTATGATATGGTCTATCAGAGGGCAGAGAATGGCAAAATAGAGTTAGGTGTGCACAAGTGGAGTTCATTTTTGCAGGAGTAAATGTTGTCAGGGCTAGTGGCAGAAATATCAAAGGCAGAGACAATGCAGTAGAGGTCTCACTTTTTCACCAGAGCTCTGAATTATGTGGCATCCATCTGTGAATAACTTCTGTGTCCTTATGTCACCTTCTCAGAATAAAATGGATTCAGTGTTTAACTCTGCTTCTACTATCTATCTATCTATCTATCTATCATCTATCTATCACTTCTTGGTTTTATCCATGTATTTAATTGCTATTTCATTAACATCAGGGCATGTACATCACTGCTTTAGGTCCTATAAAATAAATGATGAGAAAAAGAAATGTCCAAGCTCTTTCACAGAGCTTACAGGAGAGTGAAGAAATCAGATGTTTATTTAAATATTTATTTAAAAACTCAGCTTGATAGGAATAAAATCAAAGACTGGATGACTCACCTCTTCTTGGAGTGTCACATGAAAAGATGTATGAAAAAGAACTCTGTAAGAAAATTCTGAGTAAAAATAATAATGATGATGGTGATATTAAGAGAGTGACAGTTGGAATTGTAGAGCATCTGGGAAACAAGCAACAAAGAGAGAGAGGGAAAGAGGTAGGGAAAATGAAGTCTATCAACTAACCTTTTTACCCTCATCTATCACTTTCCGGGATAAGCATCCGATTCCCACAGGCTGGGATTTTTCTCAACAGTCCATATAATGAGCAGCAACCTAGACCATCCTTGGGCTTTGCTTCCAGTTTTCTGAGCAAGGAAGATGATTTCGGACCAAGTGGAAGAGTGCCCATGCTGTCCAGGAGGTCTACTGGGACAGGGGCAGGGGAGATCACTGACAGGCCTGAGATTTTCAAATCACACTGTCAGGGCAAACTTACATTTGTCATTAATGACTTTGATGTTATTAGGCTAGACAGAGGGATGTCCATGTGAATCATTTTCAGTGTTATTCCATATTCATCATGGACTAAATATAGTAAAAGGAATGGGACTGGCGGGCACAGGCCCCTGGATGGCCATAGTGGATGATTCCCATGATGAAATTAAATGCCAGCCCAGCTGTTTTGTGCCCCAAGGGGGCACAGAAACCCATATCCCTACCCTCCAACCCAAAGATGAAACCAAGACACGGTTGTTAAGATTTTTACCCATCCTTCCCAGTAGCCAAATTCAGTACCATTTCAGGAGGCCAGGCACTTTGATCTGTGGAGAATGCAGGTCCAGCCAGGGGCAGTGAATCCCAGCTTACCTTTTCCTCAGGCAGTTTGTGCTGCTGTTCGGTGCTAAAGCCTGGGATTGCCATTCTCATTAACTGAGAAGGTTAATTTTTTTCACTTATGTGAAAAAGGATATTGAGAAGGGTTGCAAATAACTGAAAGTAAATTAACCTTTTTCTTTGTAATATCATGAAAAGCGTAAGAAGAGAAATACATGAGAAAGGCTTATTGTTTCTTTTGTGGAATCCAAAGCTCCAGACTCAGCTGGGAATACGCAGGGTGTTAGAGTTGAAAAATTGACTCTGTACATCTTTCCTTTGCATTCACTTCCAAATAAAGGAAAAATATATTTATAAGTTTGCTTTTAATTTATGAAACTTCTGGTTATAAAATAACATAGTCATTATAAAACAGATGAACAAAATACTGAAGAGAAAAATATATGCATTCCACCTCCCTAGGATAACTGCTATACAAATTTTGTCTTTCAACCATGATCAGATTGGCATAGAGAGAGCTTACGATGTATTCAGGTAATTAACTTTAAAACTCTTCAGTATAGATAATGTGATGCATGCATGTATGATTCATGTATTCACCTGAGAATGATCTAAAATTATTTACTTAGCACATTAAAAAAAAGGTCATCAAGATCTACATCAGTAGATTTGATGTCATTATTACCGATTTTAAAAATTGCTTTGGGGTGGGCAAAGCTGTGTGCTCTGGGTTGTTCTTTTATGCACACTGGATTTTTCAGAGAAAGAATGGTGTGACATGTGGGAAAGCTAAAGTGAAGCAGGACTTTTTTTCAGACTGGTACACTGGCAAACGGAAGCAGAGGTGCCCAGCAAGTTCTAGCCTGTCCTCTCAATGTCCCCTTCCACTCAGTGTCCAGCGCCTGTTTAACTTTAGGTCCTGCTGAGCCCAACCTACCTCCAGCTTCCTGGCAGCAGACCTACAGAGGCAGTTACATCAAGGCAACAGCTTCTCAGTCCTCCTAGGTTCTCCCACAGTCCCACTTTGGCACCTAGCAGATCTGGTTCCTTAGAAAGTTCTCATTTATCCACCAACACTGAGGCCTTTTGCTCCGATCCTGAAACTTCCCACGCCACACTTTCATTTCTCAGACTTTTCTTAAAGCTGTGTAAAGCAGAATTTCTGTCATAAATTCCTGGCTCCAATAAATTCTAAGTCTCTCTATAACAAGGTGGTTGCAGCATGATGCTTTTACACAACCAGCTTTGAAGGAAAAAAGGTAACATCTGTCCTTGTCCTATTTTAAGACTGAGTAAAACTACCCTGAAACTCTCACAACAGACTTTTCTTCAAATCTCATTGTATCATACACCCATATTTCAGCTCTGTCACAGGACAGAGGAAAGTCACCACCATTGGCTTGAATGAGTCCATATCACTTCTTGGTGCTAAGGAGGGATAAAGAAATGTCCTAAGCATTCAAGTGCATAAAAAACACATAAGGTATTTGAGAAGGGGAAATACAATGAAGATTCTGCCAGAAAAGAAGTAGTGAATTGGTCCAAACTATACCAAAAACAACTAAGGTTGCACATTTGTCAATCAGAGAACTCGTATCCAAGAGCATCTTTGAGTTTTGACTGTTCCACCCCCATAATATGACTTCTTGTTTTACTAATGTAGTTATTCTTACTATCTCAGAGAATTCTAATTAGACTTTTGTTGATACTCTTTGATTTTTTTACTTATTATATTTCTGTGAGTTTGGGGATTGGCTGGTTTGCTTTGACTTCCGAGGTGTTGAAAATTGAACACAAGACCTCACTCATGCTAGGCAAATGCTTAGCTACTCATCTGTCTTAGTTATGTTTTACTCGTCACTGAGACAAAATACCTGATACCCCAAGTTGGGAAAGGAAAGGTTTATTTCTTATAGTTTTTGGAGGTTTCAGTCCATTTTCAGTTGGCTCCAAGGCAGGGTGGTATGAAAGGGCCGCAATTCATGCGGCTGCAAACAGCAAGGCAAAAACCAGCGAGAGAGAGAGAGAGAGAGAGAGAGAGAGAGACCTTCTTCCTGCCATTACATTGTATGCTGGCTCCACCCCTAGGCCGGTGTAGCATTGACACCACCAATCCAAACGCTAGACAATGAACCAATCACAAATGCACAATGCATACGCATGAGGCCTTGGGGCCATCGACATAAACCATGACATGATCTAAATCCCCAGAGTTATTTTATTCTCTCTTAACTATGACTTCTCTTTCATGATGCTGAGATTCTTCAACTGCCATTTAAACATTTTTAATTGACGCATAATAATTGTTTATAGTTGTGGGGCACAGTGAAAACTCTGATAGAGTTTATAATATGTAATGATCAAATTTGAGTAATTAGTATGTCCTTAACCTCAAATATTTATCAATTCTTTGTGATGAGAACACTTGAAATTCTCTCTTCCAGAGACTTTGAAATATACTTTTTTGTCAGCTATAGTCATTGCACTGTGCACTAGAACACAAGAACTTATTTTTACTGTCTGTAGGTTTATACCAAAAGTCCAGACTCTTCCATCCCTCAACTTTCTATTAACCCTTAGTTGTGTCTTTGTCTTAAATGTGACAACCAAGAGTCAGCTATGAACTTGACACTAGTGGATAGGACTTTCATGTGGAAGATTATGGTCCAATATATTTAGACCAAAAGTGAGTATCTATTTTCAAGGAAAGCCCTAGAAAAAAATGCAAAGCTTTTTTTTCTAAAATATATTCACCTTGTTACCTCAAAACAGACTGAATGTCAAGGTAATGGAGAGTGTTAGGAAAACCACAGAATTCACATATGTGCTTTCAGTGAATCCTTCCTTTTGTAACCCTTCTTATTCAGTCTTCTACCCACTTGGCTGCAGCCCACAGCCCAATTCCCATGCTACATAAGTTCTGGTTCTGTCCACCTTCTGGTCTCAGCATTTTCCACTAGGCAAGGAGTTGCATGGGTTCTACCCAATGCTCACATTTCCCATCTGGGCTATACTCTGGGTAACTGGGACCTCAGAATTCTCCTCCCAGTCAGCCCCAAGTCTTCTTTCAGGGTCTGAATCGGCCTCCCTTTAGGCTTCAAAGGTTACCAGGGGGAGACTATTTGAGGGGCATGGGTGGAGATTCAGTTTGTCAATTTCACTGTCTGTATAGGTGCACAGGAGTCCCCTGGTGCTGCAGAGAAGAACTGGGGAGGAAGACAATGGGGCCTGCTTGCCCTGGGGGACTCCACTGATTCTGTTGCCACAGACCCCAAGAGAACCAGAAGGACCTTATTTGTCTCAGTCTCACTCATACATGGCACTTGAAAATTCCACATCTCTCTGGGATAAGGAGAGAACAGCTTTCCTCTTTGTAACACCCAGGTATTCTCTAAATTTCATGCTTTCTCAAACTTAACCATAGAGAGGTTCAGCATCCATATTCTGAAAATCCAAAATCCCAGATGCTCCAAAATCTGAATTCTTTTGAGGTTTGACTTGATCCCATAAGAATTCTACACTATGAAACTTTGTTTCCTAGCAGAAAATACTTTCCATAGCCAGTATACTTAGTTTGTTAGTTGCCAAGGTAATAGCTCCTGTTCCAGTTCTAGTTGTTCCTGTCTCTTAGAAACAGCTGGTCACTGTGATGCACATTGTATAAACCAATCCCCATTTGACAAGCCATTCTGCTTCTGTACTTCCTGCTTGCTTATCTCATATAAGTAAGCCCTAGACCACCAGTGATTAGGGCCTGATATTCTGGGAATGATCTTGATCAGTGCCCATCTATGTAAATACATCTGCCTCCAAATCCTGGGTATCATTTCTATATTTCTGTTTGTCATTGAAATTTTATGAACAAAACTATTTTAAATGTTGTGTTAAATTTCATTCCCTTCAGACTATGTGTATAGTGCATATTTGAGACATATACTAATTTTATACTTAGAATTGGGTTCCATCCCCAAGGCATGTCATTACATGTATCCAGCTATTCCAAAATCTGAAAATATCTGACATCTGAAACACTTCTGGCCATAAACTTTTGAATAACATATATTTAACTTGTATAAGAATCACCTGAGCTTTTACATATGTGTTGCTAACCTTACTCACAATTCTGGCAAAGAACTCACAAATTTACTTTCCTAATAAGTTCTGGGAAGTTGCCATTGATCCATTGACTACAAGATAGCATTGCTTAGTAGAAGTCTGCTATGTTCTCCTTCAACAGCTATAAATTTTATATCTATTCCCCACCCCAAAATTCATTTAAATCATTTTAAATTTTGTATCTGTGGTGTTCTCCTTGTTGTTGTGTTTTATAGCTTTAAAAGTCTTATTTAATACCATTTTAGTGGCTTCTCTAGAGAAATAAAGCATAAATGTGTGTGATCAGTTACAGTTCCATGAAAGTTTTAAAATTGGTATTTAACTGGGTAATTTCTATTTAACTGAAATTAACTTCTATGACCTGCCTTTTCTTTCTGATGGTGACAGATAAATGGAGTGTTGCAGTATTATCATAAAATAATAGTTTTGAATCTAAGACTCTATTTGACCTCTGCTTGACCTAATGCACATGGATATTACTTTACCCCAGCAGTTTCATCTGTAAAATGTCAATATCATAATTATACTTGATTCTCATTTAATAGGAATATTTTTGAGGTTAAATGAGAAATTATTTATGAGACATTTCTATGACCCGTATTGCAGTAATTAAGCTCCATATTTATGTAGGTCTTGGCTTGAGTTGCCTTAGACCCAATGTAGACATTGTCTAATTCACCATGTCCTGGCACACGAGCAAGAAGTGCAGGGTAATTGGAACAGAATAAGCTCCAAAGTCAGACAAACCTCAGTTTGAATTTGATCTGAGCCACTAGTTATGTGACCTTAGGCATATTCCATGTCTGTAGAAAATGGCATTGGACAAAGGTCTAGCAACTGTATTTAAAAGTAAATCCCAGTTGATAAGAAAAACCACAGGATCCTTAAAGATGACACTAAAATCAACACTTTGCAAGACAATAAATGTGCAAACAATTTTGTAGGTAAAAAGTGTTTAGCCTTTAATTTCTGTATCATTTTTAAGGTACAGAAATTAAAGCAAGAAATTGTTTTTATCTATAAATTAGCAAGTATTTATTTAAATGACAGTACAAATTTATTACCCAGTAAAATATCTACTATCTATATCCTTGTAACATGGTATCATGATATGATACTTCTGCAAGTACATGTATCAAGAACTTCAAAAATGCTCATATCTCTTCATAGAGCAAATTTATGTTAACTCTTATAAAGAATAGTCTACATGACAAAGTCTACAATAGTGTAACTATATTGTTTATGATTTGCACACAAATGTTGAATAAGAATAGCATCAATGCACACATTCCTTTTAAGCTACCCCTCTGAGAAGATAATGATAATATTTAAAGTTCCCAAAAAAGGAACACTTTCTAAAAACAGAACAAATACAAATAACTGGAAAGTTTGATAATTGTATAAGGAATATCAGAAATTAACTTTTCGTGCTAATGAATGGCAGTTGGATGATGATGAGGTTTTCTATAACCTTGTTTCCCATTGTCTGTTTCAGTGTTTAGGAATCTTCTAGTAGATCATCTTAGTGTTGGCACTTTCTCTAGTCCAATCTCAAGTATCACTTCAGCTACCCATATACTCAAGTTCTATAAAATTGCTTCTGATGAGTAAGTAGGACTGTATAGTGATCTCTGGTGATGTGTTAGAGAATTTGAGTTCTTCATTCTTAAATTACAAGTAGCTAATGATTCTTCTACAAGTGTTAACCTGCCAGGGGTTCAGCATCAGTCTTGCAAAGTTAGTAACCCTGGCATCTTGGGGACTTTGGACTTTGTTTAGCTTTTCCACATCCTATTCTGTTTGGGATCTTCAGAGTGGAAGTAGGAGGTAAAGCAGAGGCATGATGAATGCTAGAGGAAGAACTCACAGGTGAAGTAGACGACTGAGGTGTTCTTAAGCAGATAACCACAGTTCTCTGCTCTGAATGTTCATAAAAGCAGGAGAAAACAGGAATGGTAAGTAATGAAGACCATAGATTCCCTGGGCAGGATTTTGAGGGTAATTTTGTGACTCACAGGACCTGCAACAAGAAATTACCCTCTTTGGATGAAAAAGCAGCTGATTCCAATAAAACAGGACCTGGTTCATAAAATTTACAGCCATCTTAGCTACACTTCCCTAGGCTTACAACTTTTTTGGAAAAAAATCACATTTGTCACCTCATCTAATTTTTACAAAATCCCAAATGATATTATTATTATTATTATATCCTTAAATCATACATTTAGAAGGCTTCAGTATGTTGCATATGTGGCAGTGTCAAGATGTGACTTAGTGTCCTGAGGTACCAAAGCCCATCCCTTAGTAGAAAGGGGACCCCTGGAGAGCAACTTCCAGACTTCACCATCGCTTAGAGCCTTCCACTCATGCCACTCACTCAGACTCCAGAATACCACCATAGGCCATAGGCAAAGCTACTTAGCCTTCTACCAAGCTATTACGTATCAGAGTTGGGAGCTAGCTATTACAGTAACCACACATTCCTCAAAGTCAGAATTGATTTCTGAAGGCACACTTCTCAGTACACAACAAGAACAACCATCAAAAGCTATGAGCAGGAACCCCTAGGCTCCTTCCTTATCCAGCCCCACTAGAAGAGCTAGTCAGTTGCCAAGGGCAACAGCATACCAGGCTCCAGACTTGTTGGCAGGTTTGTAAAGGGCCACATGTTCCCGGCGCTGAACACTAACTCTTCTGTCTACTTCATCATGAGTCAGTTCTTCTCTCTTAGCCTACATCCTGCAGAGTGATCTATAATACTTGATCTTACAGATCCAGTAGAGCTGTTGGTACATCAGGTCCAAGTCACCACACTTCTGGGATGCTGCTTTATTTGCTGAATATATATATATATATATATATATATATATATATATAGTTTTTTTTTCCTTTTTGGCTAGGGCTACCTCAACCAAGCTCCACAGACAGAATGTCTTGTTGTCCTGAGGGCTGAAAACCCAAGAACGAGGGGCTGGTAAGTCTTTTTTCTTCTGAGGCCTCTCACTGGCTTACAGATGGCAGCTTTCCAACTGTGTGTTCATATGGTCTTCCCTCAGTATCTGTTTGCATCTGTCTTACTTTGCTCATTACTGAGAAAAAATACCCGGCATCCAAAATTAAAGGAAGAAAGGTTTATTTGGCTCACAGTCTGTAGAGATTTCAGTCCACAGTTGGCTGGCTCTAAGGGACATCTCAGAGGAGAAACAATCGATAGTGGACAGAAGACAGCAAAGAAGTAACTAAGCGGCAGCAAGTGACAAGTGATGACTGTGTAATAGAAAATGGTCCCCAGCCAGTATACTTCAGTTCCTTAGTTACCCAGCTAATAGCACCTGTTCCAGTCCCAGTGGCTTTTGTCTCTTAGAAATGGGTGGTCACTGTGATCCTTAGGTGGTCACTCTGATGCACATTGTAAGAACCAATCCCCAACTGACAAGCCATTCTGCCTCTCTATTTCCTGCTTGCTTATCCCATGTAATCCCTAGACCACCAGAGACCAGAGCCTGCTATTCTGAGAATGATCTCCATCAGTGCCCATTGATATAAATAAATCTGTCTCCAAATCCTGGTCGTTGTTTCATCATTTCTGCTTGCCATTGCAATTGCACCCCTCTTTCTGTCCATTGTATTTGCAGGCTACTCAGCCTAAGGGCACATGGCACTCACACCCAGTGTGGGGGACCCTTAATCCTAGCATCACACAGTGAACCAATCCCTAGCATATCACATCCTCAATCTCAGCATCATACACTCTACATCCAGCCACCTCCAAAAAACTCCTACCTTTGACCATATGAGGCTTTGGGGGGACATTAAACAAAAGCCATAACAAGCAACAACATCCTAATCTTCAATTTTCATAAGGTCACCAATCAGATTAAGACCTATCTATTTGACATCATTTTAACTTAATTACCTCACTACAGAACATATCTACAAATATAATCAGATTCTGAGGTACTGAAGATTTATATCTTCAGTATATGAATTCTGAGGGATACCACACTAACTCAAATAACAGCATCATGTTCATTGTAATTTCCAAGAACTTAGAGAGCATTTATTGGCAATTTATCTCTGTTTTTCTGACATATGGGAGGTAAGGAATTATGCTTGCCTGAATTCTCCTGTGTCTCAGTCACTTGATAGTCATTGGAACACAGTGCCCAACCCACAATTTAAAGATGGACAGTTTTAGCTCACAATTACAGTCCAGTGTAGATCCAAGGCAGGAAGGGCATGGCACAAAGGCCTTGGTGGAGGAAAGCTGCTCACCTCATGGAGCAGGGGATAGAGGAGCAAGGGAAGGAAATACTTCCAGGTCACACACCCAGTGACCTTCCTCTCCCACCTGGGTCCCGCTTCCTGACTGTACATCTAGCTATGGGTTCATCAGTGGATTAATCCACTCATGAGAACAGTGCCTTCATGATCCTGTCACTTTCTGCACACATGAGAATTGCGGGGAGGGGGAATTTTAAATCCTGTATTTGGAAGAAGTATATTTTATCATGTGAACCAGAACACATTTCACAGTGACAGAGGCAGTCATTGATAATATTAGGAAAACAGGAATAAACTATAAACATTCTAAAGTAAAACAAGATATGTGGCCTCCATATCCATACATCAAGAACCACAGATTTCCAAAGATGTCCACATGTAGCTGTGCTCGTTAGAATAAATGGGCTGTTTTCAAATGCTCTCTACATCTCTAGAGAAAAGAGTGATGGAAAAGCAGGCCACCCTCCCTTCTGCTTGGAGAATCCAGCCAGTGGACTGTGCATTGCTGTGTTCTAGTACAGACTCTCACTTTCCTTGGAATAAGGTGTTGGGACAAAACATCTGGTATGCATAATTTAAAAGAGGAAATATTTATTTTGCTCACACTCTGTAGAGGTTCATTCCAGTCCATTGGCTCCAAAACAGAAAACAGCTTGGCACGGGGGCATGGCAAAGGAGAGGAGCCCGTGTGGCACGATAGACTAGAAGCTGAGTGAATCAAGGGAGGAGCCAAGAAGGCAGATGCATCCTTCCAGTGTCACCCACAGTGACCCACCTCTTTCAAATAGGCCCCACTTTATAACAGCAAGTCAGTCAAAATGCCCTTATAATTCAATCACCTGCCAGAGGTGAATCCACCTACAAACCCATGAGGCCTTAGAAGGACATCTATGTGTAAACCAAAACAGAATTCACAAGACTCCAATATGCCGAGTTCCACCTGTCACACCAAATAAAAGCACTGCCCCTTTTAGGAGAATCTACACCCATTGGAGGACAATACCAGCCTCACAAAGCATGTGGAGATGACCGGGGATGTTTGCTCTCTAGTGATGACCAGCCAGGAGACAGTGACACTCCGACTTAGTGGGAGGAGATGATGCTAAACCTCTTCCCCTCTTGGACCAGTCAGACTGGTCCTGCTCATGCCGCCCAGGGCACCCCAGGCAAACCTGAGCACACAAGCATGGACTGTCAAATTGTTGACTTGAAAACAATGGAAAAGCTGACTGGAAGATTTCTAAGGGCAGGGAAACTGTCAGTGGCCAGCAAGGGTCCTTGAATTAATAGAAATGTAAATTAAAGTTAAACCAACAGCGCAGGCCTGATGGAACGTGCCTATCATAACAACACTCTGGGATGCTGAGACAGAAGAACCAAGTGCTCATGTTAGGCATGGGCAGCTTACCAATTTTACAAGACTTTGTTTCAAAACTAAAGAATAAAAAGGGCTACAAATGAAGTTCAGTATGAGGGCTTTGTGTTTGATACCCAGATCACACACACACACAGAGAGAGAGAGAGAGAGAGAGAGAGAGAGAGAGAGAGAGAGAAGCAATTTACAGGTGGGAACTTTAATTAGAAAGTAAGAAACAATAAAAGAATCCAGTTTGAGTATCCCCTAGAAAGGGCCACTCACAAAATTAGGAGTCCAGTTTTAAGGAATTAGTTGAGGTGGACCAGGGTCTGGGTGATCCTCACTCAGAGTTGCTTTCAGAGCTCTGTAGGAATCTGTGTGGCTAGAGGACTGGGTCCATTCCCATGAAATGGATGTCTCTGTTTGTGATGGCTTCAGACCTGCCTGGCTCCATTTCTCTGTGTCTCAGAAAAGTAGGACTCAGGACAGTGGCTGGCAACTCTGGGCATTGCTCCAGAGGGGAGGAGTCTGGAACTGGAAATTGTAATGTGCTGGAGACCAGATGGTTCTCTGAATTACTTTAGTTCTTCTCTTGGTGCCCTTGTTCCAGAAGGGAGATGAGATAGGCAAGGCAAATTTAAGGCTAAGAACCTTTGTTCTGTCAATTTTTTAAAGTGGGTATCATACCTATATCCAAAGTTTTAAGGTAATCATGCACACATAACCAAAAATCAAGGTTTGCTCTGTTTTTAGTAACCTATTTAGGTATCTATAGGCAGAGTCACAGATTTTAGCAAAATCTGCTTTGAAGCCTCTGGCTGCCTCAAAATAATCCCCAACTTGTGGGTAAAGGGACCAGAAGTTTGTCCTTTGTCCCTGTGGTGACCTCTCACTATATCAAAACCTTATGGGTAGTAATTTGGCCATTTTACTTATTCTGATCCTAAGACAAAACCTATTCTCCTCCTTAACCTGTTCTTACCCTGGGAAAACCTCAAGTATAGTCTATAATTTCAGTCTTGTGTTGAATCTAGGCTCTGCTGCCTAGTATTTGTGTGGCTTGGGGTCATTCAGCAAAATACTTTTGAGTCTCATTGTTTTCATTTGTGGAATAAGGGAGACAATCACTCCACCTACTTTTCTCAGAGGGTTCCCCTCCCCACTGGATGATATTTATGAAATATTTTGCAAACTGAACACTGTATCTCAGTCAGTTGTCCCCAGTATGAGCAGATACACTCACAAGGGAGAAACTGCGCTCATTGTGAAATGGTTTAGTATTTCCTCCTGTACTTTGCTGGAACCAACAAGGAAGGCAGAGAAATAGGGCCCATCCGTGGCAGCTCTGTTCCACTCCCCTTGATCTTCCCCCACCTGCCCTTTATCCCCATTACCAAAGTGGGTCGAAAGGGTGAATTTGAAACAATAACTCTGTCCAACTGTCCTCCCATTGCCCTGTCTTCCTTAAGAAAGGTCCCCTTTGAATTCCTTCCCTCCCTTAAAACTACCACTTCTTGTCTTTGCCCCCAGGAAACAGGGACCTGGGGAGTCCCATGACTTTATTCCTAATTGCATGTAAAGTGTTATACACCCCGTGGAGCACATAAAATTCTAATCCACTTTATTCCCCATTAATTTTCCACCTCTTTTCATTTATAACTTGCTCTCCTATCTCTGTAATGCTCCCTTTTCCCTGATGGATTTATACACTCTCTTTTTCATTCCCTTCCAACACCCCAGAAGACATTAATTCAATCTTCAGTGATTCTCCCTTTAAATCTCCCTGGGAGCCCCAGTGCTTCTTCAGGGAGGAGTTGGGGTGGTCTGGAGACAGTGAAGAAAGTCTGACCCCCAGCTCTTGCTGGCCTCTGGCCCTGTTAGAGTCTCTCCTCTAGATCCTGTTATGTCAACATGTTTCTTTGTGACTGAATTTCATTGCCGGTAAAATGAGACTCAAGGTACCTGCCCAAGAGCCGTTAGCTAGAAATGACCTCCTGTCCCTCTGCCAACTCTCCAGGGTTACGCCTGGTGGCCCCATTTTTTTTTTGGATAGTGGGCATCAACTTGAAATCTCGAGTGCAAGACATATCAGATGACTTAATGTTTATAAATCAGATCAAATATAAGAATGAACTCTTTCTTGTTAGGGCATTGAGAAGTTAAATCACAATCACACTTGGGCCCTCAATTGAAGGACCATTCAGGGGCACTAGGGATCATACCTCTGCTCAACACCCAAGAATGGTCCCCAAGTCTTTGGCTCACAGCTATCACCATCAAGGGTGCTAAAATGTGGAAGCGCAGGTTGTTGCTCACAGGGCCCACAGAGCAAATCCCCTCTGGGTAACTGCTCACCCTGAGAGCCAAAAGACATCTAAATCAGGATGCCTCCCTGTGGAGGGGACCCCCCCTTGCTGAGAGTCAGATTTTCTATCTATTGCTCCAACTACCTGAATCTTCCCACATACTGACTCTGTAACCCCAGGCTCACATGGTGCAATTTCAAAAATCCTCAGCCATAGGTTGTCTGCCTTTATTAGGTGCAGAAAAGTCTGCTTCATGAAATGGACTTGGTGCATTCTTCAGGAAATAAATCCAGCAACAGATTCAAGTGTAGCTACCTGACCTCCAGTTCCGCTTTAAAGCTTCTTTTCTCCCATCCCCTCCAGCTCACCGCTGATCCAGGCATAATGCCCACTGTGGGAAAGAGGTTCTGCTCCACACCATCCCACTGCTGGTTTCTCCAAGGTCCCTGCTGCAGGAGGAGGCAAATCTGGACACAGTCTCAGCAGACAGCCCTGCAGTGTCATCAGCTTTCTGCATGTTCAAGTCCCAAACACTGCACCCACAGAGAGCCCCTCCTGGGGCTCTCATATGCAGTTCTCTTCTTCTGACCACTTACAGTCTCACACTTAGCTTCTGTTCTACTCTCTATTGGGGTCACCTTGACAGCCTGGGACAGCGGTCCACATCTGGACTGTCACATACATGCCCCCTTCCAAATGCTGGCAGAGCAGGCTCCCACCACACATCCTCACCTAAAGGTGCATCAGGCAGCTCTTTGTGGAAAGTTTCACTCCTACTTCTCAAGCCAGGCCCAACCCCACCCACCCTCAAACTCCTGGAAGCATATGGTAACTTCTTCCTACTATTTTCTCTTGAGATTTAGCCTTCTTATACTTTCTCACTTCTTTTTATGCCTGAAGAAATCCTTACTCTAAAACTGTTCAAACCCCCTTCCCAGTTTAATCATTTTTTTCCTAATTTTTCTTTTTATTATTACACATGTTTGTAGCACACAATGATTAGTTGGCACAGATACATAACATATCTTAATTCTTTTTATTACCCTTCTCCTTCTCTTCCTCCATTCCTTGGTCCCCTTCCTGTTTGCAAAAGGTCTCTCCCCTTATTTTTTACTGTCAACATTTTATTTTGTTCTTTTGTGTATCTTGGATTTGTGAATAGAAGCTAACATTTAATATTTAAGCATGGGTATCTGATTTATTTCACTTAATATTTATGTCTCAAAGTGCATCCATTTTCCTACAAATGACTCAAATGTATCCTTCTTCATTTCAGAGTAGTACTCCTTTGTCTATAAATACCATATTTTCTTTATCCATTCACCTCTTGATGGACATCTAGGTTACTCAAGGACTAATATTTAAAATATATGAAGAACCCAGTTCAATCTTAGGGTCTTCTCTGGAAGCACCAGTTGACATAACCCACATAATTGGTGACCTACTTTGGCTCTCAGCTTTGGGGCCTCACATCAGGTAGTATTCTCTGTAGCATCTAATTACTAGGGTAGGCTGCAGGGTCTGGCAGTGATAAACACAAGTGATGGACATACAGAAACTCACATAGTAGGCGCAAGCACATAGATTCACTGAAGAGAAGACTTTAGAGCAGAGACAGGGCAGTTCACGTGTCCTGGCAGTGTCTGAGGAAGGGGTGTGGTAAGTAGCCAGGGCAGGAAGCCAGAGTGGGCAGGGGCTCCCAGGCAGGAAGTATGGATGCTTCTCTGGCTGAGGGAAAATGTTTGGTGGTTTGGGCCAGATGCACAGATCTACATGACCAGGGTATTAAAGGACCAGAAGCCTTGGTGTGAGAAGAAAAGCCCCGGAGAAGAGTGGAGGCCAGGAGCAGGTCCCAACGAGAGCAATGTCTCTAGGAAGTGGCCACATTTGAGAGGTGTCCTGACAACTTGGGCAGCAAGATGTACAGATGACCTGAAATGTGCCCAGGCTGTGAGTGAAAGAGGTTTTAGAAGGAAGATTTCTGAAGGTCTGACAAGTTCCAAGCAGGGCTGTGCCTGCTCTAGGTATGACAGTGTCCTGGGGGAGTGGAACCCTTCAGTGAGGACTCAGACTGGATTTGAAGCTCTGCAAGGCGCTTGACCACAAAACCTGGCCGAGTACCTCACAGTGCACTTGCCAAGGTGAATTTAAAAAGTCACACCTATAAAGCCGGTTTTCAAAGCTCAGTTCAAGGGCTACTGTCATAGCCAAAGCGCCAATTGCATGGACGACTTACTTCCTACTTGTTTATATCTGAATCTCTGCCGATTGCGTGTGGCAACACAATGGCATAAAGAGGAAAATTAAAGGCAACATTGAATACACATGATGAACTTAGTTGCTTTCTCAACTAACCCAATCCAAGCTTAACATTCAATCATCAAATTTCCTTTCAGTCTTACATAGAAAAACCGTTAAAATAATTGCAAACTGTTGTCAAATATCTAATATTTTCAAACTTTCAAAACTAGTTATTTTTTTTCTTCTTTCATTTAAATGGTCCTTAGTATTATTCAAATGGTTCATATACACTGACCAGTCAGTATGTGCTAGGTTACACTGCAGTAATTAACACCTCCAAAATCTCTAAAGTGCGATATAATAAATCCCCACTTATTCTAGATGCCTAACGTGGGTTAGTAGGAGGATTCTGTTCATTATGGTTGCTCACGGGCCCAGCCCGCCCAAAGCCAAGATTCCTCTCACTATGAACTTCTACCACCACTGCTTCCGTGAGCAGGGCCTGAGGCACATCAATCACTGGTTCTTAAAGCTTCTACCCGAAGACAACACACAGCACTTTTGCTTACAGTTTGTTAACCAAAGCATTTATGCAGTAGTGATTACCTTCAACACAAGCAGAGGATGAACGCTACTTGCATCAAAAGTAGGAGGTCCAGAAATACATTTTTGAACTGCTTTAACTGAATAATATAATGCCACATAGAATACCTACAGGAGTAAGGGCCGGAAACCTTTCCCTTTAACGCAGGAGGAGACTGAGACCCAAGAATCTAGTCATTCTCCAGTGTAATCTAGCTAGCTACTAGAAAGCAGGAATCGCTGCCCTGTCTTCCTACACTTTGGTTTAGCATCTTTCCATCGCAGCAGGCACTCAGTCCTTCCGCGTGTTAGACATGTCTTTCTCAACTAATTATTTGGGTGCAAAAGATATTGACTGACATTATGTGACAGTTGTGCCATATATATATATATATATATATATATATATATATATAAGGCTTCTGGCTGTTATTACCATGCAGAAAACAGAGCTTTTATAATCATTTGAATTTTTTAATTTATTTTAATGACCTATTAAAATAATGATATACTTGATGCAATCAACTAAACTATTTAAGATTATTGAAAATAATGAGTCTTTGAAGGAAAAATAAAAATGTGCATTCAAAGATTGTCCGAGGTAGTTAGGGTAGAAGTTTTGGGGTGCAATGTGCCTCCACCAAATACCTGGTGTCAGTCAAGAGCCAAAGCATCCTGGGAAACTCCTTCGAGTCTGAGAATTGGCACCCCAAGTCTCCATGGGCACTGGTTTGTTACAGCATGAAAGGAATCCTGTAGCCAGGAAATGAGATGACTTTGGGACCCAAATGAAATATACATTCAGTGGTAACAAAAGATCAGTAACCCCAAACATAAATATAGTTCAGATGATCTGACTCAAAATGTTCTCATCAGGTGCTTTTTTCAGAGTTAGAATTAGTAAGTTCCTTAGACAACTGGCATTCCAGTCTTTAGTTAACAATTATATTTGCATAACAATAAGAAACCCTTGGGGGGGGTGCATGCCCAAGGGGGTGCACACATGCGTTTGTACTTCTGGGGGGATGGAATTACAGTTAAAAATTCCAAAATTTCTATTTTTCCCAACTTGCCTGAAATTGGTTTCACACATCTTCATTTTAATAGGACTCAAATGAAGGGTGCTGACTCATTAAGAGGCAGCCAGGACTGTGTGAATCCCTGGCTGGTGGCTGTACATAGCCAGAGGTTAGTACTTCAAAAAGGTGAGAAAATTATTTTAGTTAGAGTTTAAGGAATTACATTTGAAGCTGAGACTTGGAGGATTTGTTTACAAGGGCTTTCAAAATTGAGGAATCTTTCAGGTTATTATAACAACATCATGAATGTATTTCACTCAGAAGCACTGCTGCAGGCAAAAGTGTATGGATACAATTTTAATTTCATTTTTCCACCAGTATAGCCAGGATGCTTATATCTAACTCATGAAGTTTGGTCAATCATCAGTGTAACCATTAGAGTAAAATATTACAAATCTACTAATGGTTTTCATTTTTTTTTTATTTTTACTCACAAAATGCATTATTAAAATACCTTAAATGAAAGTCCCCTGTGTGAAACAGATATATATATATATATATATTGCTGTTTGAAGAGAGAGTAGAAACCCTGAACTCTACCAACCCTCCCATCTCCAGGTTCAGCCCACCCCAGCTGCAGCTCCATAGATCATACTTGGGAAATCATGAGTCTGAATGATCTTTCATTAGAGTCGAACGCAGGTAAAATTTCCTACTACATAACACTCTCCTCTGTACACACTGGTAACTTCAGAATGGAGTTTTTGGAAAACATACACAGTGCATATTGTTAGTTCCTCCTAATAGTAACAACTCCCTTTTACTGATTGCTTATTTACAAGATGAAAAAATGATCAATGAAAGCACAAGCAATGCTTTGTGATGAGCTGAGATTAGTAGTATAATTAGCTATCTTGTGTGTGCGTGTATATATCTATATATATTTATATTTATGAACTTCTCCCTTCTTTCTTTTCCCTTTTCCCTCATTCCAGTTGTTCTTTTCTTTTAAAAAGTTTCTTACCCTTTCACTTCACCGTATCTATTGTGAATTTTGGATCCATTTATACTTTCGGTGTTTTATACTAGGGAGACAAAACGATGTTTACATATGTGAGTCTGATTTATTTCACTTAAGTGTTTGGTCTTAAATTGCATCCATTTAACTAAAGGAGTCTCGAGTTTATCCTTCTTTATAGCTAAGTAGTACTCTGTTGTATTAAAAATACCACATCTTTTTTTATTCATTCCATGGTTGCTGGGCATTTGGGTTGTTTCTAAGATTTAGCCATTACAAACTGTGCTGCTATAAACATGGGTGTACATATATCACTGTGGTATGATGTTTTCAGTTCTTCTGGGAAACCCAGAAGGGAATAGCTGGTTCAAATAGGACCTTAAAACCTAGTTTTTTGAAGAATCCCTATGCTGATTCCACAGTGGTTGTGCCAGTCTACACTGCCACCAACAGTGGAGAAGTGTTCCTTTTTCCTCATGGCCCCACCAGCATTTGTCATTGGTTGATTTCTTGCTGAAAGCCATTCTTTCTGGAGTGAAATGGAATATCCGTGTTGTTTTACTTTGCATTTTTCTGTGTGATAGATGTTATTCTTATGAAAATAATGAAAGGAGTATATCTAAAATCCCTGTACCCTGGCAGACTAAGGCAAGGAATTACAATGTCAAGCCCAACCCGGACAATATAATGAAAACTTGTCTCAAAAAATTTAAAAAGTCTAGAGTCATTGCTCAGTGTGAAGGTTTGGATTCAATCTCCAGTACCACAATCAGTCAAAGAAGGAAAAAAGAAATGAATACAAAGAGATGACGCAGTTCTTGAGTTAGTCAAAAAAGTTCAGGTTTGCATCTGAATCACACTTTCTTCAAAGCTGCATGCACTTTAACTTTCCAAAACTGGATTCCCATAAAAGTTTTGGATAATAAGTTTTAAATTCATTTAAAATTTTTCATTTTGCAATAATCTAAAACTTTCATGGGTGGGCATTCCAGATCATCTTGGTGACAGCCTTAGAACGGAACACCCTCCAAGATTTCTATGTCCTAGTTTGCTTTTGTTAGCAGGTACGTGGTTGCCGAGTGGTGCTACTTTAATGGCTCCTACTAATGAGAAAAGAACAGAGGTGAATTGAATAGGAAATGACGCGTTTGTGCCAAATGAGGGCCGAATGACATCACAGCAGGCTGTACAAAGTAGTTCAGGGAGAGGAAAGCAGTGTGCAAACAGAATCAGCACACACGGCAGTCATGTGGGCATGTGGAGCTCTCAGGACCAGACCTGCAGCAGCCAGGACCGAACTCAGGCTGCAAACTGTGATTGAGTTTCTGCCAAGCATTACTCATCACAGCACGTTTGAATTTTATTGTGTTTGTACTTGAGTTTGCATTTAGTTGAGGAAGTTGCTCTGGGTGTGTTTGAGCTCTGGCCATGAACAGTTTATGTCTAGTTTTATGCTGAACATATTTAAATAGCATGAAAATAATTTAACGCAGGAATCAATCCTTGAATAAGCCTTTATATTTTTTTTTTCCTTGAAAGGTCTCTATACAATTGCTCAGGTTTGAGGCTCACTGCACAGAATGAATGGTCTACCTACTATGTTTGCTCTTGAGAAAGTTTCAGAGTAAGAATCCAAAAATTGGTCAGTTCCACCGATGATTAAATTATTTTGATTTTCTTCCTTACAGATTCTCTAAACCCTCATAAGAAACAAGAATATGAACTGTGCTCCTTGTAAGGGATGTGTATGTGTCCACGGGAGTGGTGTTTGTATGACAGAAAATTTCAGTCAGATATCTTTCTTTGGTTGTAGCAAATAGTACTAAATTTTAAGAGTTATTAATCCAAAAATTTTGTCCTTCCTTAAAGTGTTAGTTCAATTTGCTAACTATTATTATTTTTTCTTTGAAACTAGCAAGAAAAAAAGGAATGGAAAAGGATTTAAAAAAAAAAAAGAGTTGAAGCCAGGTGTGGTGGCTCACGCCTGTAATCCCAGCACTCGGGAGGCTGAGGCAGGAGGATCATTGTGAGTTCGAGACCAGCCTGGGCTACAAAGTGAGCTCAAGGCCAGCCTGAACTGCACAGCGAGACCCTGTCTCAAAAAGACAAAAAAAAAAAAAAAAAGAGTTGAAGAAAGAAAGCAATGAAAATAGAGGTTTTGCACATGGGAAGGAGTAGCAAGAGACAGAAGGGAAAGGACACAGGAGAAAGAATTAAGTACTGATTTCTTTCAGTTCATTGAAGAAAGGTTTGTGCTTATATTGTTTGATCAAATATACATGCCAGGATCTTGTAATCTGAGCAACTACTTTGAAGATAACAATACGCAACATATTAACCATTGTTAATTTCCTGATCTTGTTTTGAAGTTCTGTATTATTGTTTTTATTTTTTCTCTATAAAATAAAAAAATGAAGATGTGTCATGTATATGTACAAACACCCATGGCAAATATAATCATTACATACTGCAAAAAAAAAATTTTAAATCTAGCAAAATCTAATAATCATTTTTAGTGAAGAAAGTATGTTTTCCATGTTCCATTTACCAACTTAGTTAAGCTCCCATACAAATAATAACTTACATTTGTAGATAGAGAATATTCAATTTCCTCCTTTAAGCACATCAGTTATCTAACTAAATAATTCTCCCCATACTTAAATAATTCTTATGTCTAATTAAGTTCAATCTTAAAAAAAATTTAAATTTCCTTAAATACTGAAACATTGTATATAAAATTATTAAGATTTCAACAAAAAATTATAAGTCTGAGTAAATTAATCAACTCTGTATTATTGAAATAACAAGAATAAACCATTGTCCTTAAGGATCATTGTTATTGTTTAAGCTTTACTAGTAACTAAAATTTCAAATTTTTCTAGATTTCTGTAGTAAAACATATTGATGCGATTTTTTTTTTTGGTCTTTTAAACTTTTCAATAGTTAATTCAAAATCTTATGAATTTAGAAAGATATTCACACAGTACAGAAACAATTGTGATATCCACACAGTTTAGGGAGCTATATCTGATCCAGCTGACACCTCATGATTCCAACTGCAACAGTCTCTGAACACCTGTCTAGCTCGCTACCATTGGTGATGCCCAAATTTTCAGCAGGACGATCACACGAAATACTCCACATGCTTTTGGTCAAGATATGCTTTGCACGATTCTTCCATCTACCCCAAGAGAACGTATACCCAACCCAGGTTCACTTGCCTAGATTGTATCTTTGTTTCTTAAAATATATGAATGAATTTTCCAGCTAACTCAAAAGACTTTCCAACCTGTCATAATCTTGCGTTCTTTTCCTAATACAGTTTTAGCTTAGTACTCATTATTAATTTGTTCCAGGAGGTGCAACAAAAATGGTGACGGCCATGTTGCTGTTTGGCTGGGAAGGGTACGTGTCATAAGGCAATGGACACAGACAAATACTAGCTTCCACGTGGAGTACCAAACAAATGCCAGGTACCAGAAGCAAGTTGTCAGGTCAAAATACATCAAGCACCAAATTCAAAGAGTTTTAAAACTGTGAAGTATCAAGGTATGACTCTATTTCTTATCTCTTAAAATTGAATTCTGAGTATCTCTTATGACTGGCTGACTATTCAATTGCAACTTTTTAAGGTCATTTTTCTGATAAACCCATTTCTAAGACTTATAAATTAATTTGGAAATTTAGTCCAATTATTTTCAAAATCTTGTACTTATTTGGAACCCTTTGTTCCATTATAATGCAATTTAGAACTGTGAGGAAACCAAACAGACAAAAGCTTCAGATTCTATTTTTTTAAAACAATGTGGGTCTCCAGACATGAGACCATAGGGAAAGCTTCTCCAATTCTCATTCTTATGATCTTGGCCATCAGGCATGAACTATCACATCATGGCTCACAGGGTTAAGGTTGAAGCAGATGGTCAACATGGTTTGCCAGCAGTTGTAGTCCTGCTGCTTGGGATGTCTAGTGAGCCACATACGAAGTCTAAATAAAATCTACAAGTAGTAGCAAATGATGGTGTGGGATGGAGTGGTTGCTGCAGAATACTCCTAGCTGTTATGATTTTTTTCCTTTTCTTTCTGAACATGTAGTTAAACTACATTTCTCAGGCTCCTGGCAATTAAATGTTGCCATGTCACCTGGTTCTAGCCAAAGGAGGGTGGACAGTTACCATATACCCTATTCCCAGGCCGGCCCCATAAAAATCTCCCATACACTGTCCTCCACACTCTTTCGGCCTCATGGTTGGCAAGAAAGAACATAACCCCAAATATAAACTTGGCAGCTGCAGTTTGAAGATGGTGCATGTTTCATCTGCCCTGGGTCCTTGAGTCTCTCAATATTCACATGAGTGAGGGGCATTCTATTAACCTGGTGTACTTTTACATATCAAAAACATGTCCTGTGACAGAACCATTATACATTTGGAGGGTTGATGTTATGGAGACTCACCTTAACTATGACAGAAACCAATAGGATCAACCTCCCCCTGTGTCTTCTCTTGACTTGAACCTTTATCAGTGTGATCTTAAGCATTTTTAATTTCTCAAGCACAAAGTGCCCACTTGCCATATCTCAGAATGAGGCAAGCTCCAGGCTGGTCAACCAGGGTGCCTACTGCACCAACATGTAAACAACTCAAGCCTGCGTCTTTTGAAAGAGGAGTATAGTTTCTTTATAACTTAAAGTTTGAGACTTTTCCTGATGGTGAAGGTGATCCCTGAGTTTTGGAGCAGAATAATTCTGCTCCAAAGCAGAATCATGCTTTGCATATCAAGCTTCATCACAATACAAGTATGGCTACACACAATGATGGTGGAATTGTTTAACAAATCAGCAGGGTACAGTTCCATCATGGAAGTAGCCCATGGTGGTGGATAGGATTGACTAACGAGGAATTAGAGTCAAGTGACCTTTCAACCCACCAAAAAGGGTCACTGGAGCGGGCTGGTCTTTACCACTGGAGCCATCCTATCACGGAGAAAATCCGAACTCTCTCTAGAGCTGTGTACACATAGGCGACTGTTCTCCATTGCACAGCACCTGCATGTGCCTTCCCTGGGAGTGCTTCCCCTAGCCCCAGGTGACTGATTCTTGGCATCCTTCAACGTGATTCTTCCATTCTGTGACATTGATGACCCCTCACAATGGGTCAGCCTCTCCTTTCTTTGTTTATTCATAATACTATAAGCATATTAATATGCATTAGTTTGGCATTGATTTTCTGTTCTTTCTGTCACCTGACTATGACCTACGGGCAGTGGTCATGTCCTTCTTTTGCAAACCACCTTGTCTTCATCATCTTGTATCAAGCAAAAAATGTCTGCTAATGAATTAACAAACATTCATTCGGTCTGATATAAGTGAAACAACAGGCTGATTAGCTGGAATTTCAGTCCCCACTACTTTGTCACCATGGTTAGACCATGGTGACAAAGACACATCCACACTGGGTGTTTGATTTATCCCTTTTAGCAACCCAGTGATAGAGTTCTGCTTTATTTCCCAGGATAAAGAGAGAACATGAAAAGGCATTAAAGGGTTAAACGTGTAGCAATCTGTTTGACATGAAAAGAAAAAAAAGATAGGAAGAAATTTTAATAAAAATACAACCCTACCAGGACTTGGACTCATTACCTCTACAATATGAGGAAGACACAAGGCAATGTGAATTTACAGGTGTTAATTAGCCAACAGAGGACGCCTCGATTGTTCCCAGAATACCACACAAACATAGAGAAATAGCGAAATTCAATCAAAGAGCGTTCCCTGCCTCATAGGAAAAATGCGTGTGAGCACAATGTCATGCAAATCACGTTTAATTTACCTCATGTTTTTCTGCTTCCACCAAATTTGTTGAAGAAAATGGATCTTTCTCTGCTCAGAGCTGTAAATTCCTACAGCATCAAAGCACTCTCAGATCAAGCTGCTGTTTCCCAACTGATGTTTGAATAACAACAGGAGAAATTCTCTGTACAAAAATACTAAATAGCTATTCTCATGGAGAGCATTAATTTGTAAATAGGCCCACTGCTCTGTGGAAATAGAGAATATCTGGGTAATGGGCACCTGGGTGGGACCTTGTTTTGAACCTGACCGGTTGCTCTGCTAGGAATTCCCATTCCTTTCCAATGAGTTGAGAATTACCCCTTATGATTGTTTGCAAGAGGGTGATTTAAAATACATCCCTGCAGTCACAATTAATTAAACCATACTCTCTTAAACATAAGTCACACTTTAGGGGATATATCTACACAGCATTAAACAGCCAGTCTAATGTTTCCCCCACAGCATTGATGTGTTTTCATGGTGAATTGTGGGCGCAGGCACAGGTGAGTTGAGCCTGTCAATGTGATTATGATCATCCAGCCACATGGTTTTCTAATTCAAGAGGCCACTTGGAGAACTCCTGCCATTTTTCTAGATTGTGGTGCTCTGGGCATTTTGAGTATCCTAAACACGTAGACACTATTCTACTCAGGTGGAACTATTCCAGCTAATATGTAAGCCCGTCCTTTGGTCATGTTTACCATGTACGAAGCACTGTGTGAATCACTTTTGAACTAGGTTGATCTGTTCCGTCTTTATATCAAACCAAAGAGGTAGGCTCCATCATCACCATCTAACAAATAATGATGGAACTGAGTCACAGTCAAGTTCAGCAATTCCCCTAAAAACCCGCAACCAGTAAATGGCAGAAGTAGGATTCAAATTCATAAAGAGATTGAACAGTCAACCAACCTTCAAGAGTCTCTGCTGCCTCAGTTTCCCACAAAGCTTTGTAGAATGGATGAATGGATGGATGTGATTCTGAGTCAGACTGAAATTAATGGTGTTAGAGTTATCTGGTGCAATAGAGAAGCAACAAGTAAAAAAAGAAGAACAGGTTTATTGAGGACATGAGGAGTACATGACCCATGGCAGCTGCGCTGTCTCCTTCCACTGGATACAGAGAGGCAGAGGGTTATACAGCCCCTGATCAGAGGTGGCACATGGGGCGGACACTGATTACCTATGAGGAACTGACTGGAATTTTTCTTTAAACGTAAACAGGAAGGGGAGTTGCAATTAGGGCTGAAGAAGATGGGGAGGGTGAAGTGGTAAGTGTCCCTGCTTTGGCCTTCCGCTCTCTTAGACCACTGCCATAATTGCACAGTAATTTATACTAGGGCAAGAAACTTTCAAATGGTGTGAGTCATCCAAACAGAAAAGTGATTACTGCATACCAATCACTGGTCCTTATCATGAGTTCTTTGCACTTCAGTAAGTTTCTCTAGATGCCGTGTGTTTTGTGACAAGAACAAGTTAGCATTTGTTTCTGGTTGGTATTAATATTTTATGAAGTCCAGACTTGGTCTCCTGGTGCCTTATCCAGGAGTGGATGAACATCTTCTCCTGTATCTTTGGTTCTGCGGGTCTCCTGAAATGCATTCTTAGGTTGATGAAGAGGGTGTCCACAGGTTTCCAAGGTCTCTGGGCTCTGCCAAAATGGTCCACAGTCTCAAAACCCTCTAGTTCCTTGAGCCAGGTGCTGTCACTGAAAGACGGAGAAAGAGAGTGAGACCTGGGTCAGTGATGGCTCTGCAGGAAAGAGGTGGCTGACACAGGGACTTAGGACCCCACTAAGAAGGATCATGTCTGACTGCGAAGATAGAGGGAAGCTGATTCCACCTGTTTCAAAGTTCTCGGCTCAAATTCAGGGGAAAAAAAAGCCTGGAATAATTCACTAATGAGTCTATTCAGTCAGTTAACTAAGTATCAGGCTCATTCACATGAAATTATTGATATTTAATTATGTTTTACTTATTAAAATGGCAATTTTATATCAGTCCCTTTGGTAATTGCAGTTTTATGTAATACCCCAAAAGCCAACATCATGGCTTTTCAACATTAAAAAGGAGGATGTAAACCCTACCAATTCTTTCATTAATTACTCCGTCATTTTGTTATGCAGCAGTCATGAATTTGCAGAAAGCACGGTAAGGGGCAGAGACTGTACTGATAAGTAACAGGCGGTGAGTAGAGAGAGACACCTCACAGTCCGCTGTGCATTGATCTTGGCCCTGCTTCCTCCAACACTGACTCTGGACAGAAAAATCAGGTTGAATTTATATTGCCTGGCATCCATAGGTTATTATGAAACCAGTAATAAAACATAATTAGACCTTAATGAAAATTCAAATCCTTCTATTGTGCATTCTCTTAAGTGCTCGAGTGGATATAGGGCTAGAACACAGAGATCCTACCCTCAAAAGGGCATTTTTATTCATTCACATACTATTTTAAAGTACATGCTCTATGCCAGAATGTGAGCTACATGCTTGGGAACACGGCAATATTCAAAGAAGGACAAAATTCCTGTCCTCACAGAGCTGGCATTCTAGCAGAGGAAGGCAGAGGCTAAACAACAAAAACTCAATGAGTACAAAAACTGAACTGAGCCATTTGAAGGGTGGAGGTTTCTTTCTTAGACAGTTAAAGGTGCTTTTGCCGAAAGGGTGACTGCTAAGGTAAGCCAGGGGTGAATGACGCTGGTGTTTGGGGGAGGAGACTTGGGGTAGGGGAAATGGCAGCCACAAAGCCGCTATGCTAAAAGCATCTCCAGAAGGTTGAAGGAGATGGAGGGACCCCATGTGACCAGCACTGATGGCACCTGGAGTCCCTATTAGCCATCACCTAACAACAACAACAACAACAACACCGAACTTTGTTTTAGGTTCAACTACAGAAAAGAGCAGCCATGTGACCCTAAAGGACTAGAATCGACTGTTTAGAAGTGACCCTGTCCTCCAGTGAATTCAATCACAGTAGAGCATTCTGGAAATACACAGAGACAACAGGAACATGGAACCCATTTGGAGCAAGGGCCACCTAGTGGATCTGGAATAAAAACACCAGAAGAAAGTCATTCAGGAAGAGAGTAGAGCCCTGCTCAGTGAGATACCAAGAAATGGAATTGACTGAGGAAGAAGAATACAGTGACACAGATACTTGGGCAAAATAAATCCATGGAGTGAAATGGAAAGAAAAAGGAAAAGAAGCAATTGTAGAGACCCACATGTCCAGTGGCTTGAGGTAGAGGACTGGGTTTTATTGATCTTAAGTGTAGATCAACCCAAGCTAACCACTGCTGCCTATCAGTCAGAGAAGAAAGACTGCTGGGTTCATCTCCCTTGTGTTTTCACTCCTATGCATGGCCTCCCTGGATGTCAGGAATCGTTCGCTCCTTCCTCATCCCCGGAAAGACTATCCCCCAGGCAGCTGTGTCTCTGAGAGTACTCATAAGCATCCTCTTAGGTTCCCTCTGTCTCCTCAAGGCATCCAAGTCCCTGTGTAAGAAAGAATTGCTCCAGTACCTTGTAGATGGTAGACGATGATGGCTGGAGGATCAGACTATTCCCTGAAACCCTGCCACACCCCACTCCCAGAAATGGTTCCAGGATTAAGGATTCAAGGCACACATCTAACCAAGTGTTCCCAAGTGGTAACTCCAAGATTTTAAGATTTTAATGTGGTGTGTCCTTTAGGGAAGGAATCACTTAGGGTGTTACCTCTGCAAAGGGTTCCTTTGAATCTCCTTCTGAATGGGCTTGAGTACAAAAACAGAAGATACGGCTTAAGGATGCGAGGTCCTGGCTCCATTGTGGAGCCATGAATGACCTTGCCAATTGGAGCCGCTGGCTATGGGAAAACGGCGTAAGCACAGCAACATTATTCAAGGAGCAATTGCAAGAGTGCATCAGAGTAACTTGAAGTATTCATTACAATTCATATTCCTGGGCCCTGTGCAGGCCTCCAGAACCAAAATTCTTTGGATGAGGACCCAAAAATTTAAATTTTAACAAGCTCTAGCGATGCTTCTAATATATGTATCCTGTGCCACCCACTGGTGTCAATTTTAGTATTTTAGTACTTAATGTCAGTCCACTGGAAGTGCGTGTTAATCTGTTTGATACAATAGTGAATATCTAAACACACACACAGAGAGAGAGAGAGAGAAAGAGAGAATGTGCCTGGTTGACCTGTCTTGCCTGATATCTTGGGCATAACTCTGTAATGGAGGCTTCAACTTGCAAAAAGATCCAGCTATCAAAGAAAGGACATGAGTTCCAGGCAAGAGCTGTTTCTGGGCGATCACTTGTGGGATGGTACAGTGAGCTTTAGAGGAAAAGTTATTTATACAGAGAAGAGCAGAGTTAAGCCAAGAAAGAAGATTGAGAAATACTGATGCTGGTCAGTGAACCCAATGTGAGTATTTTAATAACTGGGGTGCTTTTCTCATAGACCAAGGGGGAAAATATCAAGATTTCTCTACTTGTACAGGAAACTCAACTCTTCAGTGAAGAATAGTGAACCTACAAGTTTTAGGAAGAGGAGATGGAGAATGGATGGGGCACTTAAGCCAGTGTGGCCACTCCACAATCCCCCCTTGCTCCAGGCCGTCACAGCAGAAACACAGCAGACGCATTACTGAGAGCTGTGTCCAACAGGCAGTGCCGAAGCGAAAGCCATTTTTCCTTCCTTCCTTCCTTCCTTCCTTCCTTCCTTCCTTCCTTCCTTCCTTCTTTCTCTTTTCTCTTTCCTTCCTTCCTTCTCCTTCCCTCCCTTTCATTCTTCCTTCCTTTCTTCCTCTCTGTTTCATTTTATCTCTCCCCTCTTCTCTCCTTCCTTTTCTCCCTTTCTTCTTTCTTTTCCTTCTTCCTTCCTTCCTCTTTGCAGCACTGACAAACCCAGAGCCTCCACACAAGCTACTTTCCCAGAACCCCCCTTCTAAAACTTTTTATTTTGAAACAGGGTTTCACTGTCACTCAGTTGCCCAAGCTGAGCTCAGACTTGTGACCCTCCTGCCACAGTTCTTAGTAGCACTGAGGAAACAGAAGAAAGGCTGCCAGGCCAGTGTCAGGCAGGATACAAGGTCATCCTCCTGGATGCTCACATATATGCACAGTGAACAGAGACATTCAAATCTTTACAACCAGACTCACGGTATAAAATGTATTTTATGTGCAATTTATATTATGCCCCCACACACACGCATGCACGCGCGCACACACACACAGACATGGACACACGGACACCACTTATCTCGCACATACATTTTATATATATGTAAAAGTCTCGTGAAATAGCACTTACTCTTACTCTGTTCAAAGCACACAGAATTGATACCAGACGTCTTATACATGACTTTATACCAAGCCAAACATCTGGCCACCAGGAAGCATAGAATCCCACAGCCAGACTACCCTGATTCTGTCCTTCTTTACTGTTTTATTTATTTCATTACGATATAAGTGTTAGTCAAGATTTACCTAATTAACTTCCTGAGAACAAAGTATTACTATACCAGAGGAAGGAGACTTTTGAAGGAGGAAAAAGAAGACTACTTCTGGGTTCCATTTTATTAATGTGCAAGATGTGATCAAAAATGTCAATGAATGTTTAAATGTTTCTCATTTAGTACCATAGAAGACACGGCCACTGCCCCCCTTGGGATTCTTCCCCTACTTACAGCACCCATCTCCCATCATTCTCGTCACTTTTGAACAGTGTGGGAAATCCCCTTCGATGACTGTCTTTAGTTGCACTGCCATGGCTGCCCCAATGTCCTGAACTGATTGAAAACATTTACCTTTCAAGGTCCCGTTGACTTTGGGAAAGCTAGAAGTGTCACGTTGCCAAATCCCATGAACAAGGTGATGAAGACCCACCGTGATGTTTTTAGGAGCCCGCCTTTCCACTGGATGGTGTCTTTCAGTAAAATTCATTGTCTTTTGATCACATCTTATAAAGACACTCATGAAAGAAGACTTCTAGAACTGCTCCAGAAAGTGCCAAGAAGGGTGGGATAAGTGTGTTCAAAGAGAGAAGGACTGACAGTAATGTGTCACTTATGATTTTTTTTTCTGGTACTGTGGATGGAACTCATGACCTTGCACTTGCCAGGCAGGCACTTGTGCCGCTAAGCTACAACCCCCAGCCTTGTGATAATGGTTTTTTAAGTTTAAATATTCACCATAGGTTGTGACTATCCCTTGTATGTCTGTAAGCAGAATCATTTGGTTAAGTGATGCCACCTTGTTAACAGAATCTAACTGGAGGGACTCCCCCTCCTACAGCCTCCCTGAGGACGCTCTTTACAAAGTCTTCTCTTTGCTCTGCCCTCCGTGCACCTGGTTCACTTACATGAATTATTATTCACTCCTTATTAACATGAATGTGCCAGACGTGTTTCAACTCATGTCTCTATCTCTCTCATTAAACTGTAAGTTCCCAGAACAGGTTTAGTGCCTTGGTGATTTCTTTCCCACCCACCCACATCCAGGGCACTTAAAGTTTGTCTGCTGAGTTTGCTTGGGTTTATCTGTGGGAAGGTTTTCTGGATTGAATTTGATTGAGTGAGAGCGATGTTCTATGCGTAAATGATGCGAGCTCAGAACAGTACCTGGGCTTGCATCCTGCCTGCTCCTGGGTGCAGTTGTGTGACTTGGGCCAATAACTTATCTTCCAAGTTGTAATTCTTTTACTGGTTAGAAGATAAGAAGAGTATTCATCTGGCAGGGCTGTTTTGAGGATTAAATGCAATAATCCACAGGCAGTGTCTGGCATGTGGCAAATGTCAGTGACTGTTTCTGTGACCTTCTGTGGCATCTTGTTGGGGTTCACAGCCATCAAGGGAGTCAGCCTGCAAGTCATCACCCCTCCTTTGTGGTGGGAAAGTAGATATTAACTTCACCTTGACAATTTGAAAGTCATTGATTTTTTTTTTTTTGCAGTATTGAGGATCAAACCCAGGGACCCTCTATCCCCGAGCTACGTCCCAGACCTTTTTATGTAGAGACGAGGTCTCACTGAGTCGTCCAACCTGAGCTCCAACTTGCAATCCTCCTGCTTCAGCTTCCTGGGATCCACCACACAGGATTATAGTTGTGCCACTCTGCGTCTGTTTTGAAAGTCATTGCTCTTTACTATGGGATAATAGCCCGCCAGTCAGCACATTTCTGGCAGCATTTTGTTCATCTCCATCTTCAGATCTTTTGGAGATGGACTAAGACTGCACAATCCCACATAGCCGGCCCTCACTGCACAACTGTTAAGCAGTTGAAAGATGGCTAGTTCCAGTGAAATCAAGTCCAAGGATAAGACACAGGGGTTTGAAGATTCAATGCTTTAGAATTTGGAAAGGGTGAGAAAGTCAAGCAGGACAGAGTAGGAAAGGGAGAGGAGGATCATCAGGTTAAAATTGATCAAGATGTGTTAAACCCATGTACCAACTTCCCCAAACAGACTCCACCTTTATGTGATATTACAAATGCACTAACAAGATATAAGAAGGCCGTGTAAAGTTTCCCATTCACAATTTTATACTGATTACACAGTGAGTCCCTGTGAACAAAGATCCAGCAATGACTTTTTCAACTTGCAAAAGTAATGTGCACTTCATCAATAGTGCAAAAGCAACACACAGGCATGGAAACCACACCTTGAATTGCGAATGTTGATCTTTTCCTAGGCTGGCGATGTGCAGCGTGATGCTCTTTCATAATCCTGGGCAGCAGCAAAGGGTGCCCAAGAGGTTGGACTTCCCATTTTCTGCATTTTCTGTATTTTTGAGCTATAATGATCAATAGATAAAAGGTATAAGATGCATTTTCAACTTACGATGAATTTTTAGGACATAATTTTATCATATGTCAAGGAGCATCTGTATACTGAAATGTTAAACTTCTAGTTATGAAAGGTTGAATAAAATTCATCGTTAAAATTAATTGTAGCAGTTTCCATAACTGCTGCATTAGGCGTGAGACTTGCGCTGTATTTCTTGTGGGCAGTGAGGGTTTAAGAGCAGGACGTATGCTGCATCCTTCCTTCACGTTTCAGTCTCCTGCTCCTTAAAAAGCAGTCGGTCCCCAACAGCTCTACCCAGTTCCCTTTCCAGACCTTCCCCAGCATCCCTTTTTCTACGTGTTTCCTGCACGTCAATGACTCAACTCATTTCAAGCACATCTTTGGTTATGGACGTCTTGATTCCCACATGGAAGAGAGCCTGTTCAGACCCCATTCATCATACAGATGACCCAGCTAATTGTATAGAAGTAAGTCAGTGAGTGGTTGAAAAATCTTACTTCAGTCCTTCACTCAACAGACAAATGAGTTAATAACAAGCACCTAATAAGAACAAACACCATATTTGATGCTATCAATAATACAATGATGCGTCAGAGACAATGTGTCTTTCGAAGATCTTAGCATACGCAGTGTACTCACACAAATTTTGCTCTTCAGCTCCTGCATATTTACTGAATCTCATTTCTGACATTTCTCAGTCTTGTGCCAGATGTTTCAGCGATACCAAACGACCAGCGCAGTCTTGCCCTTATCTGTTGTACCACATCGGCGCCTCTGCTTGAAATGATCATTCCAGCCTCCTCCTTCACCCATGGTTTCCAAGTAGGGACCTATTTTCAGGGCTCAGGGTTCCATATCTCCCTCTTAGCAGTCATTCCCAATCCGCCAGTCAGGGCAGCAATGGTCAGTCCATTTCATGCAGCTAGTGGGCTTTCTACACAATTGTGTCAGGACTGGATTCAACTGCTTATTGGTAATTTTTCATTGTAGGTTATCAACAATTTAAGGACCATGTATATCTCTGAAGTAGTTGACTATTGAATATATACTTAAACACAAAACTTAGTTACACAAGGTAGTATGTGCCTATAATCCCAGCACTCTGGAAGGCTGAGGCAGGAAGGCTACCAGTTCAAGTCCAGCCTTGGCAATATTGTCATTTAGACCTTGTCTTAAAATTAAAAAAAAAAAAAAGAAAGAAAGAGAGAGAGAGTTGGGGATGTAACGGAATGTTAAGAAGGCCCAAAACGCAATCAACATAGTCACTTAGACCTTGTCTCATATTTTTAAAAGAAAGAAAGGGTTAAGGATGTAGCTGAACATTTAGAAACTTAATCCCCAGCACCACAAACAAAAACAGACCAAACTTCCAAGCACTCCCATCATCCATTCTGCAATCAATAACAAAGGAAGAGAGGCATGGAATCCATAATTTGTGCACAAAGGTGAATCCGATATAGAAAGAAAGGGAAATTCATTTTCATGTCAATTTATACAACAGCATTTTCTTCACCAGGCAGGACTCATCGCCAGGACTCCCTGGTTTGGAGGGATGGGGTGAGATTTGCTCACACACATGTTCATAGAATCAAATGCAACTTAGATTTTCTGAGAGTGGGCTGTTTTGACACTGCTTAGCTACAGCTGTAAAACTCACTGTGAGAACAGAATCAACCGTTCATGAGACAGCAGCCCCACGATGGAAGGGTTCTGAGGTTCACTGACTTGGACTTTGAAAGCTTACAAAATGTAGCTGCATCATCCAACAAGTGTTCTCCAATGTCACTGTGGCCACCAAGGAGGGAAAGCCACAAAACCTAGAAACAATGGCATCTTTGAGGGTCTAGTCAGTGCATGAACGGCCCCCAGGAGGTGAGGGCTGACTCCTGTGAGCTGGTCACCCTCATGCCTCCTGCTGACTAAGCTGCTGTCTAAGCTCCCTTGGTGGGAGAGCTGCTGAGATCAGAGACAAAACCTCTGGCAGATCCCTGACCTTAGAGGACAGCACTGAGTCAAAGGGAGCTAAGATGCTGTTCTTGGAGCTACTGAAGTAAGGAGATCAATTATGCGAATCTCATTCAGTTAATTTCATTTTTTAAAGCTCTTGCCCTATATTAATTAGCTGATAGTATCCTTATGGTGTGATGTGTGTTTAGGGCCATTGTAGAATGCACATTGTCACAGAAATCTGTTTTGTGGGACTTGTTAGCACAGATATTATTTAGCTAAATAGCTCCTAATGATTCCTTCAGAGCCTGCTACATCTGTTGAGTAATTCATTTTATAGTCAGGGACTTAAAAAATTCCATGTTCTTTTTTCTTAACTTAGTCAACCCTAATGCCCCATCTCTAGACCAGAGAGGTTAATAGATAACTCTGTGTTCAGAAGAGATTTAAAATAATACTTAATTTAAAGTAAGGGGGAAAGTCCCAGAGTGAAGTATAATTTTATTCCATTTTGAAAAGTCAAAAATGTATTATTTTTTCATACAAATTGCTTCAAGGGAAAAGAAGAAATCAGAGTTACATCAAATACCTGGCTCTTTTGAAAATAACCTGTTGGATTCAAACAACTGAGTCGACATGGATTTGTTTCCACAAATCAGTTTCTGCACCTGGGAGCCAGTGGACTCCAGTTCTGAAAGCTCCGCAGGGTGAGTTCTGTCGCAGTCAAGCGGCTTCCACTAATAGATCAAGGGCTGTGGTTTGCTGCGGGCGACGCCACAAAGCATCCCGGAAGAACTCCTGGGCATCTCAGGGCTGGGGCGGCCCTGACAGCAGCCCTGTGATATCAGAAGCCCTATGCTCGCCGGCAATTCATCCTGCTTGTGAAGTGCAAATATCCAAACGATGACAGATGGGGCAGGAAGCGGGGTTTTCTGTAATAATTCTGAAACCCCAGTGAATGTCCCAGGCTTAGGTGAAGGAGAGACCATGCATTGCAAGATGCCATGCACTGAACTCCACAGAAGTCAGGAGATGTTTCTGTGCTGACTTCTTTCTCATGTATACTTACGACCTCTCAGGACAAGAATCCCCCAAAAAACACATCCAAGGACATAAACACCATCAATGACTCGGTTCACTCATTTCAAGGACGGAGTTGGCAGTGATTTCTGAAAACAGTCTAGATGTGTGTGTTCGGACAAGCTTTTGTCCACCAAGCTGATAAACTCAGACCCCTTAGAGGAAACTGGACACTGCGTTGGGGACTCAGCATTTTCCGTTAGTCTGTTCGTTCCTGTGGAAAATATGTACAGTGCTCTCTGCAATGCACTAGGGGGACTAGGAGCCCAGAAAAGACATAGTAATTAAATCAAATTCCCCATTTCTGCTGCCTACAAGTTCTGTGAATCTGGACAAGTTATTTAACTCATCTAAATTTACTCATTTGCACGGTGAGGATAATGATACCTAATTCACAGAGCTGTGATAAGGGTAATGTGAGATAATGCATATAAAATGCCTCAGGAAGTACAGCTTTGGTTGCAAACGCTGCAAAGTATTCTCTGTCTTTGACAGGGGATGCCCGGCCTGTGAGAAAATGCAGTAGTTTCTGGGTGGCAATGAAAAAGCAAAGGCTTTGTGTACAGGGAGCAACTGAAAATGCCATGTGCATTTAAATTTTTAAAAAATTTATTATGACAATAAAATACATGTGGCCATTAATCCCCCTCAGGTACCCTCCTTTGTTCTGAGCAGTCACCTCCTTATTCCTGCTGCTCCCCAAAGCTGTGTTATTGGTCCTCTTCAGTGAGTATCTTCAGTTGGTCTCTCCTGGCTGCACTGATGACCTGAATCCATTGACAGGTTCGCTCATCATTGCTTTGACGTTGAAGACTAGACAGACGTTCTTAGGGTGCCAGATGAGGTGACTAGGTAGGGTGAAGACACATGGTGCTGTTTCTGAGAGTCTGCCTTCCCACCAGATGGGACTCGGCAGCAGCTCTCACCATGTTTTTCCTCATACCTTACGAAAACACTCACGAGACAGGACTTCCAGAACTGCTTCGGACGGTGGAAGAAGGATGGGAGAAGCGCTCAAAGCAAGGAGAAGATGTGTGCAGGGTGGGGTTAATAGCATCGTGTCCTTTCATGAATTTTTGAAATGTAGACACACCATATTGATCAATCACTGTTTGTGAAATTAACTGTTCTCCCCCAAAGGAATGCATAAATAGCATCGTCTGCTTTCTCTAGAATGAGACTTGAGAACTGTTCTTATAAAGGGCCGGATGGAAAATATGCCAGGTTCAGACCTATCCGGTCTCTGTGGCAACTACTCAACTTTCGTACTGTAAAGTGAACACAGTCATAGACCGTCCATAGACGAAAGAGTTTGGCTATGACTCTATAAAACTTTATAGACAAACCAGGCTGCCAGCTGGGGGAGTGGCCTGACAGCCTCTTTATGGGGGCCGGCAATCACTGATGAAGGACAATGGCCAATAAGTCACAGCAAAATAACCACAAGTATTCATTTCCAAAACCCTATTACATTCTATATCCCTTTGGCTGCCCTTCAGACCAGACAGGAGACTATGTGATTGATTTTAGTCACTCAGAGGGTTTATAGCCTAAACTTCTAATGTACCACTAATAAATAGTGTACAGGGTACAGAAAGTACTAAAGCATAGTCAAATAAGTATGATCAGTCACAGAGATGAAACAGAAGGGAAAATGAAATGTAGCTAATAACCAGACCTCGCACGGGAAAACTAGGTTTTCTACATCATAGAGAATATGTACAATGAGCTATTGATTCTACCGAGTTGTGAGTATATTTTAAAAGTCCTAGCAAACTTACGAGGCACAGTGAGAATTGGAAATTTTCACAACATCAAAACACATATACATAAATATTCAACTGCTCTTCAAAAGAAGCCTGCCCTCAGAAATCACTGCAAAATTCATTCCAGCTGCGGCTCAGCACACAAACCTGTCTGGTAGAAAGGAAAATGGTCCTATTATAATTCAGTCCCTGCTCTGACTGGGTTGAACCAGGGAGAAAAAGAACACGATGGTTTAATTAGATGTTTAAAGTTGATCAGCTAGTTTGTTTTTTTTTTAAGATAACTGGGTTTTTAAGTGAGTGCCATTTTTTTTTCCATTTTAAAGTCTGACAGTTTATAGCTCTGATACCCAGATCAGAACCAGTTTCCTCCCTGGACCAGGAGTGGCTTTTGTTTCTCTTGTTCTACTTAAGACTAAGCCCGACAGAGGATATGACTCCCATGGTTTGCTTTGGTCCCGATCGGCTCCTTCATAATTATACAGATGGTTCTTCCACCTCCATCAGTCTCTGTCTCTCAGTGCACCACTCCCAGCCAAAGAGCAGCAAGCTTGCCTGGGTTTGAGAGGCGTAGGGCTCAGCACAAGCAGAGACCTAATAAAGAACAATGAAACAGGATACAGAATTAAAACATGGCCGTAAAGAGCCGGAGAATTTTCTAAGGGACATGATACATATTTGCCATTTCCCCCCCCCCAAATAATGCAGGTTTCCTTGTTTGTACATTGCTCTTAACGGGCAACCTAGACATGAGTGGACAAACTTTTGTTATCTAGGTAGATAGTGAACAGTTTAGGCTTCAGAGACTGTAGGATTCCTGTCTCAGCTACTCATTGCTGAGACACGGCTGAAGCCACAGGAAGTCTTCATGACAGCTGGCCTCTGATGGAACCAGGGACTCTCACCTTCTATACTGTGGCATTTTGGTCCAACAGCTCTTGGTTGTAGGTCCAATGGACACAATGGACCATCATTACCAGCATCCTTGAACTTGACCCACTGAGTTCCAATAACACACCCAAAAGACCCCAGGAGTGTCTCAAGACATTGCTAAACGCTCCTTGGAAAGAAAATCCCCCCAGTGAAACTACTGCATAAAACTTCACAAAAACAAGCCATGAACTTGACTTGGGTGATAGGTACAGCTTAATAAATCCTGACCTGGAAAAGAAAAAATGAAGAAGGTCGGTAGCAGTGCTGTTTGTGAAAGGGCTGTAAATCGACTCCGTTCTCTTAACTTCTTGGTTCCTGCCCATGAGGAAAGCGTTCTATGAGGACTACCTTTCTCAGACGCAGCTAAACTTTCAGAGTAAACTGGTGCAGCCCTCAGAGAGGAGCGGGGGCTACTGATCTGAGACTACATGGGATTCACCAGTTCTGAGAAGGGAGGTGACTTCACGTGGGGTACCCGGCTCCTCCTCCCATCGGGACACCTGCAATCACTTTGATTATTTTTGAGAGTTTTTTAGAAATTGGCTTCTTGGAAAAGTATGCATTCAAAGGCAATGAAGAGACCCTGAGGAACACAGTGACTGATGTGGGTCAGTGCTGGGAGTCAGGACCTGAATCTGAGAGCTCCAGTGTACCTGAGCAGCTGCTTGTCTGCCCTCCGCCAGTTTTTGTTTCCTTTCCCTCCCTCCATTTTTTCTTTTATTTCTTCCTCCCTTCCTCCCTCCCTTCCTTCCTCTTCTTCTGTGTTTTGTTTTAGGACTCAGTAAACACACCCTTGCCTGTGTAGCCGGCTCACAGCCTGGGCACAGCCCACTTGCAACTGAGTTTGATCTAATGGCAAATATCTTCCCTCTCCAGCAGGGGCAGTAGCTCAGGCCTGCGGCTGGCACATCCATCAACAAGGCCACCTCTCTCCAGGAAGCCAGAGCCTGAATCCTACCTCGTCTTTCCTCTGCGTCTCAGGATGGTGCTTTTCTCACTGCGTAGGGAAACAGGCTCTTGAACTGACACCCCGTCTTTCAGAGAACTGATTTTCTAGTTCTCCCACCAACCTCATTTTCCCTGACAAGCCTCGGAAACTGTGCCACACATACATTTCACACCTCTATACATGGGAATAGAAACTTAGGCAGATCAGCTACATGAGACACCAGGGAAACGGAGATTTCAAGGGATGTCTGAGACAGCTCCTCTTGAGGGGTCTGCAGCCAGGGCCTTGACAATATGCTAAGGCCAGGAAGATGTGCTGTCTCGAAAAATGTTTTTCCTCTGATAGCCAAACAGATTTTTTTTTTAATGTTGAAGCTGTTCTCCTTCCTCGGCCATTTCTCTATTTTGATGTTGAAAGAGTTGTATCGTTTCTACAGCTCTATGGAAGACAACTCGGTCTACTTGCCCCTGGGGCGGCAATACCAGTATGGCATGTAATGTATGGTCTAATTTAAAATTCTTCAAAAGGCCGATTTATCTGATTTTTACCAGAGCAGGGAGACCAGGCAGCCGTGTTCCCATTAAACCAGGCATCTTTCTGTGCACAAAATTGAACCTCAAGGAGGTATACACACTGGGTACAAGTTTGAATAAAGAAGGCTGGTGAAAGAGAAGATGTAAAAGAGACACTTGGGAAAGGCAAGCCCTTGCGGAAAGGGACAAGATGAATATTGTTAATAGCAATTTGCATGGCTAGTGATTTAATGTAGGAAAAAATTAAAGCTTCCTGTGGCTGTAGATGAGATTCGGGCGCCCTCCGGTGGACACACTGTAAAATTGCACCCATTGCCCTTGAACGCTAAAACTGTAATTTCTTCCATTACAAATACTTTGTTTCCTTTTAACTGCTTGAATTGAATGTAGCTTGCCTATTCATATAATCTCAAAATAATATTAAATTAGTATTTTAAATCATGGCTTTTCTGCTCCAAACTAACCCCAAACTTTCTACAGATTCACAAAGCCCACAGATTTGCACCCCAAACACATAAATATCCCAGGCTCCAGACGGTAGCGCAGCACCTTTCTCTTGAGAGCCTGCAGTCTAATCCTTTGAGAGTGAACTTCAAAAACTCTGCCTAATAAATCCCTCTAAGCCTCTTTTTAAAAGGATGGTGCTGCATGCCAGGAAAAGATCAAACAAAATTCAATATCTGAAGTAGAGTTTTCAGCGAATGCCTTTACCTGGCCACCACCGTACAGACAAGTACTCGTAAGGGAACCATTGTAAATCCGGGGTATCGGTACCGTCAACTCAAGAGCTACCAGCAGCACTGCTATGGCTTCTGCAATGTCTGGAAACCAGAGAAAATTAGCGGGTAAAATCCCGAGCAAGACAAAGAAAGACCTTGCTTAGATTCACTCCTAACTCAAAGCAAAATTTCACCCGAAGCCATTTGTCATGCACATTAATGGGTCAGGATCTAGCTCTTTAGACAAGCGTGAAGGGCTTCTCCTCCGCGCGGACAGATGCTGCCGAGTGGGATGGTCATAAGGCTTCAGATTATTTCTCAGCCCTGCTTCCTACCCACAGATGCTGCCAGGACTCTTCATCACCATCACTGGAGGAATCAAAATGCTTCCTCTAATTTCCAAGTGGGGGCTGTGGAGAACCAGCGCGCTGGCTTCCCTCTGACTGCGAGGTGCTTCTGCTGGGACTCTCGCCGGGATCTGGAGCTCTGCGGTCTTGCTCTTCCCTCCAAGTCTGGACTCAGGAGAAACCTCCTGTCACGGTGTTGCAGAAAGAGGGAACAGGGAGGTGAGGTCAGGGATAGGAAACAGCAGAGCGGATGAGACATCACAGCCATCTGCTGGCAGAGCAAGGCCTTCATTTCCGTGGGAGCAGCACTGGGAGAGACACTGGGGTCCCAGTCAGGTTCGATGACCTGAGAGCCAGAGTCTTTAGCTCTGCACCAACCGTGCTCCAGGGAGCGCCTTCTGCACTTCGGGAGCTGTGTGGGTATCACTCACACTTGGGACTTGTTCCTTGCAGACTTTTGAGATCACAGCTCCCTGCGAGTCTAAGTTTGGTGTCTGAGAAAAATAAAAATATATTTGACAGATACAATAAACACGATGATCACAGAACAGATTTTTTTTCCACGGGGATGTTACAAATCTGCTACTTTTTAAGCCAAATTCCACATAGCGTTTTTAAGAGGGACACTCACTTTAATGGCTAATCATAGTCACAAGCACAAAAAAAGGAGAGAAAGAAAGAAAGAGAAAAAGAAAAGAAAGTGCTTTTTGTCCAACAAGATGAGAAATGATGGGCTAAACAATAAATTCCACAAACTCAGAGGTCCAAAAGCATAACTTTTTGAAAAAGAAACATTAGCTCTTCAACCATATCTTATTCAGTCAAATACTGAGGATGTGAGAAAGACTCCCGTGGTCTGGGACTTCCCCTGCACCCCTCCTTGTCCCCAGCATAAAGTTATTTCCTCATCCTCTGTGTGTCTGGCAGGAGCCTTCCTCACCAGGTCCTTCCCTCTGCAGCCTCCTCCTCCCATCCTGCCCTTCCACCATCCCTGAAGGTCGACCAGCAGTTGCTCAGCTCCTTTTTCGAGGTTTTCTCCAGAGCAGACATTGCAGCTGCTTCCACTATCCCATGACGAGGTGTTGAAAGCTCCAGGGTCACCTGGGCTGGAGGAGACACCCACAGACTGAGGCCCAGGTTCCTTTGCTTGGGAACCTCTAGCTTAGCCAACTTTCGCTGCCTGCTCCTCCAGACCTTTCCCTGCCAGGAATTTCAGTCTAGGCCTGAGGGGCTGGAGGGTCCCTCTTGGAAAACCTCATCAGCAGCTAATGTTCTCCTTCCGGCTCTAAAAGAATCATTGCTGTCTTCCAACCCTGAGAGGATCCTTATTGCCTCCCCTACGACCTGAAATCTCCTTGCAGATCTTTTTCGTCTTTCTGAGCCCACCAAGAACAATGGTTCCCATGCCCTTGCCTCCTAGGGCCCACATGACAATGTCTGGCACATTTTTCCTTTCACAACCTACGTTCAAGTGCTACTGACGTCCCTCAGTTAGGACAGGGACATTGCTCACCACTCTGCAGGACAGAGGACTCCCCCAGCCAAGCACCAGCAGTGCCCAGGCTGAGCATTACTGCGCTAGACCAGAAATTTGCCATTTTTGTTTTAAATTAGAGAGAGAAAAGGAATCCATTCACTTTCCAAAGTGTCCTGTCTAATTTTGTGTTCTCACCAAGGACTGCACTGGTTGCCAGATGTTTTTTAACTACTGTTATGGTTTAGATCTAAATGTCCCCCACAGTTCTCATGTGTGCAGAAGTTGCTAGGATCGTGGGGTGCTGTACTCATCGGTGGATTCACCCATGGGTGAGAGCACAGCGGGCTGTGGTGTCAGGAGGTGGAGCCTGGTTAGGGGTGGGTCACTGAGGGCATGGCCTGGAAGACTGCATTCTTGTGCTTTGTTTCTGCTTCTGGACAGCCTTGGGTTGAGCCCTTTTCCTCCACTGTGTCCCGCCTGCCACCCTATTTCTGACTGAAAGCTAACCTGAGCCAAAATGCACCTCTCCTGGTGTTGGGTGTTCTGTCCCAGTGATGACACAGGAACTAAGACAACAACCACTGAGCACCTTCAAAGGGACCTGGAGAAACTTCCCACGGCTGCAATTTGAGCAAGGAGGTGGGTGTTTCCCAATCCCCGTGAGACACCCCTGGGTGACATCCACCACCCTGCTGCTGTCTCTTCATGGTCTTTCTGTCAGATGGCAGATTTGGGGGAGACAGGGCAGCCTCTGCTGCCTGCAGAGCTCTGTCCAGACACACAGGGATGACAAACAGCTTTCACATCAACCAGCCCTGCAGCTCGGGTGGGTGCCATAGAGGGAGGTTGTGCGCATGGTCTGATCCAGTGGTGCGCGCAAGCTGGGTGTCCTCCTCAACATGCCAAAGAGCTCCCCAAAGCCATTACTCTGCTCTGTGTCACAAAGAAACACAACTTTGCAGCACTGTTTGGAGGACCCATTGTCCGGACAGACTTCTGTTTTCTTATGCATTGGCCTTTTAGCTCGAATTCAGTCTAGAAGTACTGGTCAAAGTACAAAGGTGGAGAGACACCAAGGGAAGTGGCTGTGGTATCTCAACAGGCCATGCTGGTGTATATTCCCGTCCTGTTCTGGGACCCCACTGCACCAGGCAGGGGGCGACCTCAGTGTCATCCCCTCCCAGGCACTGGGGGTGAGTCACAAGGAAGCCAGAAAACGCTGGCATGGAGGGAGGTGTTGCTGAGCTGGGGGGAAGAGGCAGATCCCCCAGCACAGAGGGAAGCTGCAGCCAGCACGCTGCTTCTGCTCAGACTGGCCCTTCTCCCCGCACCTCTCCCCTGGGGCAGTGGCTCCGGAGCGCTGGGACACAGGCTCTTTCCTTGGGTGTCCTCTTGCCAGCACCTGCCACCTCTGAGGAGGGGGAGAAGCCAGCCATGCGGCAGGCAGCCGCGGTCTCTGCCGTGCGGTACACTTGCCTCTCCAGGAACACCTGTCACAGCCATAACACGAGTAGGTGGCTCCTTTGGTTAACACAACCACGAGCAGCCAGTTTGGTGAAGATCTTCACAACAAGACAGATGAAGGAGGGCAGGGGAAGGACAGAGGAGGCTGATATCACTTCCATAGAGGCTTTGGGCCAGCCTGAACCGGCTGACTTCGGCCTCTCCTCACCCGGGAAGAGATTGCCTCTCATGCGCCGTGACCACACGAAGCAGGCTTGGTCCTTAAAGGAGATGATTCTTTATGGATACAGGAAGAACCCCCTGAGTTAATCATAACAATGGAGAAAATACTCAGCCAGTGATATGCAACAGCCCTGGCACAAATAGAACCCTCCGTAGCTCTGGGGAGCTCGGTCTTTACCTGAAGGCGTCTACCTTGTGTCCGTCATTACTGTCCATGTCCCCGTTGTCACACCCTGGGCCTCACCCTGGCTGTATATAATAAACACAGAGAAGCTTTCCAAACAAAGAGGTGAAATGACGGTCCTGCCCAGAGAACAAGGCGAAGACAATCCTCTCCGAGGGCAGAGCTCTGGGAAGCAGAAGTGTTTAACACCCCCACACACACACCCCGGGGCCTTGGGGTGCCACTGAGGTTGAAAACGCTGCAGTGCGCCCCGCACGCCCAGTCACAGCGCTTAAGCAAGTTTATTACCTGGAAAGGAAGCAAAGCTTCCTCACGGCCTCCCTGGGTTCTGCGGTCCCAGCTGGGGGCTTCGCAGACCTGGCTGCACCTTAGAGCCACTCGGGGAGCTGTAAAAACTATCCCTGCACGGCCACACCCCGATCCAATTACGCGCGGATCCTTAGGGATGCAGCTCCGGAGTCAGCGGTTTTCTTTAAACCCCCCGGGGGTTCTAACGTGGGGCCGGGATTATTGCAGACCGTGGCTCTAGTGCTGGGCTTTGCTGCTTTGCCTGCCTGTGAGCGTCCACCGGGAGGTTTAAATGCAGAGACGCCATCCCAGCTCCAGAGATCCTGGGTAATTGGTGTTGTGGGAGATCTGGGCATTAAAATTTGCTAAAGCAGTCGAGGTTGAGGTCAGTCGATCTTGGCGGGGGGAGCAAAGGAAAAAAGGGAAAAAATGAAAAGAATACTCACCCGAAGTGATCAACAAGCTCAAAGGATGGGCCTCAGGGGCGCTGGCCTTCATGCCCCTGGGAACAAGAAATGTGTTGCTGCTTCTTTTTGTTTTTGGACTTGAACCCAGCGCTTTTGCACTGAGTTACATCCCGAGCCCTTTTTGAATCTTTTTAAGACAGGGTCTTCTTGCTAAGTCATTAGATTGCCAAGGTTGGTCTTGAACTTGTGACCCTCCTGCCTCAGCCTACCCACAATGCTGAGATTACAGGTGTGGGCCATCACACTTGGCCTGATGTTGCCTTATTCCACGCCAAATGAAGCAGGGCTGCTGGCAAGCTTGGTATTAACAGAGGACCCTCAGAATATCTAGGAGAAATAGACGTAACTCCCACCCTGCTAGGTGTCCAATATGCCCAGTGCGTGTTCCCCGAAATCAAAGAATGAATTCCGAGGAACAATGGAGGTTAAGAGTAGGAAATTTTACGGAGAGAGAGACAGCTCCTGAGAGAGACAGGAGAGAGCCCGAGTGGGTTTCAGGGGACGTCACTTCACAGAGGAAGTTTGGTAGAGCAAAATCACAAGGTAGATACTATGTGAGCTAAAGCTCTGATCAACCAATAAGATTATAAACACAGCTGCTTAGGTAATACTGTCCGCTGGGGAAGCAGGTCACATAGCAAGTGTGCATGCAAACAGCATGACCAAGCCAGGGGTCTTGGTCACCCATAGATGTGACCACATTTATCTAGACTTTATCAGACCAGGGGTTACCACTCATCTTATCCCTTGGGGACGCATGTGGCCCTGTTCATTGTGTCTTTATCTTGCGGTCTGCCCTCCACCAGATATGCCCCCAGCCACAGCTGTAATGAGTTTTCATCTTGTGTACTGATTCTCTCTGGGGCTCCCCCCGTCTGACTGCCTGTATTTTTACCTAACTATGATAGCGTCACCCGTTGAGGCTCCTTCCCACTCACCTAGAGGGGCAGATGCATCTATTTCAGCAGGGGCTGGAGAACCTCCCCTCCTGGGCAGCGCTTCTGCCTTTTTGTGCTACTGGCATTGCAGGCGCAGAGAAGCAGGCTTGCAGCAGGGGTTCAAAGGAAAGCTACATGCAAGATGCTACCTGGAGAGAGCCTGGAACGCAGTCTGTTCTAACTGACACTGCCCCACACTGCGATTTGGTGTCACTAGCGAAGCTTTCTACAAGTCTAGTTGCAAACTGCTCCTGTCCACATACAGTGGCTGTTCTGTTATCTGAGAGATCAAAGCTCTTGGCGTTATGCCCACCCCATCACCCATGTGCCCAGGGGGTCCCCTCTCAGGTTGTAAGACCTTGCTGAGCTCTGTCCATCCAACACAGCCTTGCACAGCGATATTCAAAATTGGAAAAGGTTGGGGAAGGTCTCCCTAGGTGTCAGGATGAAAAGTGTCTTCCAGAAGTTTCCAGTGGACTTCTTGAGCCCCACTGGCCACAAGGAAGACAGCTACACAGCTCTCAACCAAGGTTTTGCAAAGGAACATGAAATTCACACAGCTGACTTGGAACAAAGGTGGTTCTTGCCTTTGTGCTGCAGGAGGCGCCCACCCACCCCGTGTGTGCTCACGGGCTACCCAGGCTTCACAGTGAATGCTTCCGGCAAGGGAGACGGGGGAAGTGGCAAGCAGCTGGTTCCGCTACAAGGAACCAACCTGGTAACAGAAGGGAAGGATTCGAATGAGGAAAGGATCGCTCCTGCTCTGCTGAGGGTTTCTTACACGCCAAGCATTTGTCCACATGGTTTCTAACCCTCACCACAGTTCTGTATGGGGAGTTCAGTTATTTCCACTTCCCAAGTTAAGAAATTAGAGCACAAGGATTTTAAGGTATTTATACATCAACATTTACGTGCTGGGGATGGAATTCCAACCCATGTCAGTTTGACTTTATCTATGAACCAAACGCTTGGTAAGTACTTTTCCTTAGAGGGGGACTAAGCAAAAAGCTGTTATATCAAGTGCGAAGGACCCTTCTAAACTCCAGCGGTAGAATCGAGACACAGGGACGGCTGCAGGTCATCAGGTTGAAATCCGAGGGATGAATGATTATGGGCAGCCAACAAGACTTTAACCGCTTTCTGATGGAACAGAGGACACCACCCTGGAGACCGTCAATAATGGCAAAATCCCATCCACAATGAACCAATTTTCTACATCTAAGGAAAGATGGGAAGCAGAGTGACTCACCCAACACCATCACACAAGTGAAGACCGCAGAGCCTGACCATGGGGATATCTCCTGTGCAGCTCGGTTGCCTTACTAATTAATTGCAAGAGGGTAGGGGCTGAAGATATTGAAGGGGAAGCTATTGGAATAGATTTAAGAGACCTGAAGATCATTCACCACCAATGAGCTTGATTTGTGTCCTGATTTGGTGCACACAACTTGTAAAGAATATTCTGAGACACATGGAGAAATAGAAATGCTAATTAAATACCTGATGAGTCTCAGAATTATTGTTAATGTTTGGTGTGATAATAGGTTAGAGTGATGGTTTTATAAAGAGCCTGCATTCAGCCATAGTTACTAGTATGTTTTATAGTTAGATGGCCCCCAAAGCTTCACGAGCCTCACCTCACAGGTGGCACTTTGGGGAGGTGATTGGGTCATGGAGGTTGGGTACTCATCAGTAGATTAGTCCACCGAGGAGTTTATAGCTAGATGTGCTGCAGGGAGCTGAAGCCTGGTTGGAGGAGGTGGGTTGCTGAGGGGACAGCCTGGAGCGGTGTATCTCCCCCACCCCCATCACCCCTGGGTAGTAGCTGCCACCTCATCGGCAAGACTCTCAGCCATGCCTTGGAACTGGGGGGCCTTGGACTGAAACCTCTACAAACTGAGCCAAAAAATACCTTTCCTTTCCAAGTTACAGGTGTCAGGCATTATGTCCCAGCTATGAGAAAGTAACTAAGACAGTTTCTAAAGCATTTATATAAAAATAGCATAATTAATTTCAAGAGAATCTTATAGCATAGGAAGTGGTCAGGGTACAAGATGAAGCTAGACTGGTCATGAATCGATGACCATGTGGAGCTTACAGTCCCATTCTCGTTATTTTTTTCATTCTGTTATTTAAATCTGAGGGTGGCACCAAAGAGACTCAGATTAAAATAAGCTCGTGATGTTGATACAGCAACTACTTCCTAAGTCCTCCCTTCCTTCTGTTATTACCACGATCTTGACTTCTCTTCTCCCCGTCCAGTCTCTGCTATCTTGGGACTCTCCCAGCTGGCCCCAATCTCCCACTTCATTTGCCCCTTAGATCACAAAAACCTCCCATCAAGGCTACTGACCGATCTTAAAGAAACCTCCAAAGTTCCAGTGAAGAGTTTACGAGCACTGTTGAATGGGAAGCTGTGACCTCACCCCCCGCCAAGTGTCCAGAGAACAATGGTTTCACCCACCAGCTCCAGTGCTGACCGGCTAACCTGGAGTGCTTGCTGTGATAAGTCCTATAACCAGCCTAGTCTGAGGGACCATTGCTTATACCAGAAGGGAAGCGCAACCTGGGCCAGGGAAAACAGACACATCAACTGGAGCCAGACAATCTGGGAAGTCCCGACATCCATGGGAACTCACACTGTGAACTCATGGACAGACTGACCAGAATACTGGGGCCAGAGGGAAGAGTAATTTCTTTAAATCTTGATGATCATGTCTCTGGGAAAGGGAACAGCTGTTAGACAGTTGGGTCACATATTTCTCAAGCATGCTTGGCTCAAATTTCACCCTGCCAAGGGACAGCCCGCTGGCTCACCAGAGAGGGGGCCCCAACAGATGGACCTCATGCTTACATTTCCCTGCCCTGACTACACGGTGACCCTGGAGGATCAAGCTGGGAGACACTTCCCCTCGGAGAGGCTCAGGGGATTCTTAGGAGTTTGGCTGACAAGACCCTTGGGAACGGTCACCTCCTAATACTAACCTATCCCAATGGTGGCGTAAGCCATAGATCTGAGTCTCTGCTTATCCCAGCCTGTGGTGCACAAGAGACTGTGTTTTTTGGAGCACTGTTCATCCGGAATCCTCCAGGGAGACCCAGCCCTGCCAACCAAATGCAGCTGTGCCCCATTAGGCTCTATAGCACAGGAGGAGAGACCCTTTCCTGAGTGACTGTGTTTCCCCCAAGCCAGAGTGTGCTGACCTTCAGCAAAGTGACATTGAACTCCACCTGGAGACCCCGCTCCATGCGTGCAATCCACTTTCTGCAAGTCTTATCTGTTTTCCTCGATGCCTGGTGCCTGCTATAACCAACCTGGCAGGGTTAGGCAGGCTTAGATCTATGCCGTGACCATGCCTCAGCAGGTCAAATCTGCTTACAAAGTCAGTGTCAATATGTTCTTTGGAAGCTCCTTAATACAGTCGCAATTAAGACAGAATTCAACTGCAAGACACCCGTCTGTGAGCTGGCCTGTGCAGTGTCAGCACTACTAAGCTTGCACTGGGTGATTCTTTGTTCTGTGCACTGTTTAGCAGCGTTCTTGGTCAGTAGCACCTCTTTAGTTATCACAACCAGAAATGTCTCCAGATGTCACCATGTGTCTAAGCCCCCAGGTGAAACCCAATGAGCGGAGCATGACAGAAAACTTAAAATCACAGTGGCTAGGGGCCACCGTGATGTGCAGCTATAACCCCAAGCACTTTGAGAAACTGAGGCAGAAAGATTGCATGTTGGACCCAGCCTGAGTAACTTAGTGACTAAGTAAGATCCTGTCTCAAAATTTAAAAAATAATTTTAGAAACAGCTGAGGAGGTAGCTCAGTACCAATGTCCTGGGTTTAACCTTCAGTGCCACAAAAACAAGCAACGAACCAGTGAATAAATACACCCCAAATTTCTTTCTCCTTCATGTCAATGAAGTAGGAAAGAAAGTGGCTCAGCCAGCGCCCCCCTGGCTCGATGGTCCACAGTGACTTTCACGCTTCCCGCTGTCTTCTTAGCAACTTGCGATTCTCCTTCAGGATTGACATGCACCAGCCACAGCCACCAAGTATAGCTTCCAGCCGCCAGAAGGAAGGAGAACGGAGAGAGCCAATGCGCTCCAGCTCCGATGACACTTGCCCGAGAGACCCAGCAGGTATGGGCTCTGGGCCTGAACTGGTCGCTGGTCACAGGTGTCCACAAGGGGAGCTGGCAAATGCAGGCTGCATTCTGGGTGCCACGAATCCATGCTGGGGACCGCACCGTAACAGCAAGGGCACGCTCCTCACCCACCTCAGACCTCAGCGAGGGCCTGGAGAGGTCGCCCTATCTGCTGGCCCCTAACCATTACAGGAAAGAGGGGAGCCAGCGTGGACCCCCACAGAGGCCTCCTCCGGGGCACTTGGCTATGCTTCGTTTTTACACATCTGCATTTATCCCTATGCACACTCACTCTTCTCTTGTATGGTGCTGTTAACTAGATCATGATGTCGTAATTCTGTCCTCTTAACATAGTACTGTATTATAAAACCCTCCTACGACTTCACCCTCTCTTAAACATACAGTGACCTGCTGCCTTGAAGCCTGATTTTTTTGGTGCCAGCTGAAGTGCTCCTGCAGTTCCAGGCTAACCAGACTGAAACCAGGACGGCCACTTTCTCAAACCTTTAGTTTTCTCTCGTGTAGGATAAATTAACACCAGGCTATACTCTTAGGGTCACCGGGAGGACTGCACTGACATTAAGAATGGCATCGAGTTACAAGGGCTCACAATTCTGAAGTAGCTGCCAGGTAACAACTGAAAGCGTATTAGCCCCTGTTACCTTCCATCCAGTCACTTTAAATGGTGCTAGTTTCGAAAACTCTAGTTTGTACTGCCACACTTATGTCCATGATCAAAGCCAAAGTTCTCACATCCTGAGGATATACCAGATCTTTGATCCTTACAGTTACTAAGGATGTGACCCCAGAAACCCAAAGAGGCAACCGAAAAATGTCAGCAGATCAGCAGGGGAAAATCTCTCACCAGATGGAAGCTCATGCAAAGCGTCTCTTATTTAGGCTGATAGCCCACCTCAGCCCAGGATCAAATCTCTGTGGTGTCCACAGAGGCGCATACACAGCTTTCCTGAGCTTCCTCTGTTAAAAGTGACTGTGCCAGAATCTCAGGAGGCTGAGGCAGGAGAATCACCATGAGTTTCAGGTCAGCCTGGGCTACACAGCGAGTTCAAGACTAACCCAAACCATAGAACCACTGTCTCAAAAACAAACAAGTGACTGTGTACTCTCTGCCATGCTTGTTAGGCAAATCGCAAGTCTCAGTTTTTTTGAAAATGAATATCCAGAAATCACACCTCTGGCAGCTTCTGAGCTTGACTTCTCTATTGATAACACAGTAAAGCAGTTTATTAAGGGCTGAGTGTATGGAAGGAAAGAAATACGAACAGGCGCTACTTAGACGGTGAGAGAGTCTTTGACGGGAAGCGTGAGTCGGGAGAGGCAGGGGCTGAAGAAAGAGGAGGCTTTTGTGGCGTAAAAATCGTTCCCAGACTCCCGGGGTCGGGGCGAGGGGCTTGGGGACCGGCCCTGCCCTCTGGACTAGGTGTCGCTTTGTTTTGAAACTGCACCAGAGGATCTGCAATTCTGGATTTGGCCACCAGATGGAGACTTTGCCTTTCAAACAGAATCCTTTTCCCATCTTGCCCAGCAGGTGTCACAGGAAAAAAAATAACAGGGTTTCCACGAGGCAACCTTGGCAGATTTTGGAGAAACCTGGGTTTCCTCGCCACCCTCCCTGCCGCGGGGGGGGGGGGGGTCCGCGGCTCCTGCTCGGCCGCCGTGTCCTCTGCGGCTTAGCCTGTCACCATTCACCCCTGCTGGGTTTGGGGATGTTTTCATTCCTTTTATTATTTTTTTTTTAAATCAGACCGACTCTACCTTCCCTTTTCAGACCAATTCTTCACCCCCGTTTTTATGCCACATTTAATTTGACTCCATATTTAAGTTAACTGGGAAAAGAAGATACAGTAGTATGTTTTAAAAGCCATCTGCCCTTCTCCCTTTCTGCTAAGACACCCTGTCTTTTCGCCTCGTGACCATAAGGCTGGCTCAGAACCATCCCGCGAGAACGAGGGACACATACATGAACGTGCAGCCTCGTACCCGTGCACAATCACGGACACACACAACCACCAAGCACACGCATGTGGTCATTCACACGTGTGTGCACAGATGATGTCCATTCTAACACAGTCCCATAATTCTCACATTCACTCCCAGACACGCATTGTTACACACGTGTGCACACATACTCCCACACTCACATCCTCTGACACACGCAAACACACTCACCAGTGAATAATATTCATGGACACTTCATCACTTATCCACACTCAATGTCACACACATGCATTTACACAGGGGTGATCCAAAATACAGTGCGTGGTAAACTTTTTTTAATGCTATAAATGCAAAAATTTGGATATGCAGCATAGAGTTTGTGAAAATAAGTATCAAAAGTCAACATAAAATGCACTTGAGAACAGACACTACTCCAGGTAACTGTCCACACAAGGCGTGGCACAAAGATTACAGGAGCCTTGCTATGGCACACGGGACACGCCAGGCTCCTGGGGGATTTATACAGCACTTGTCATGAACAATAACTTCCTCGGCCTGTCTGGCAAACCCCTTGTCACTGCTACAGCAGAATTCCTGGCTTCCTATTTCTCTTTTGGAATATAAAGGAGAAAATACTGCATGCATGTATACAAGAGCGTGCATATGAATGTTAGTCTGTATGTGACAACCTGTGTGTTAGGTAACTATTGGTCCAAGGAAAGAATAAGGCTCAAAGTCACACAAGTTAAAAGGGATTCCACTGGATTCAACTTCTGCATTTCTTTGAATTATATATGCTTTCTAGAATGAACTAGAGAGAGCTCACAACAAAAGCCGCAGTACAGAGAAATCTTCCCTTAGTCACTTTCCAATCACTGGGACAAAGTATCTGATGCCTCCAGTGTAAAGGAGGACAGCTGTATTTTGGCCGGTGGCTCCAGGGCTGGAATGGGTTGGTGGAAGGGTCTGGTGGAAGAAAGCTGGTATGGTGGCCAGAAAGCAGAGCAAGGGAGGAGAGGAGGAGGGAGATGTGTATTCCAGGTCACAGAATAGATGGTGACCAACTTCCTCCAGCCAGGCACCATGGCAGAGCAGCATATTCAGATCTGGATTAATCCACCTGAGAGCACACCCTTCCCAGGATCCAGTCACCTCCCAAAGCCCAGCTTCAGACACAGGGGCCTCCCGAGGGACAGGCCAGATCTAAACCGTAACAGACCCCAAAGTCCCCTGTGCCTGGAAGGTGGACCAGGAACTCTGCATTATCTCCCAAACACCAGCCCTAGAGAGCCAGCCCATGACCGCCTGGGCCTCAGTGACATTTTGTCCAATTTACGTATTGCAAAAGCTATTCCTGTGCACATGATTTTGTGTAGATGTTGTCCCACATATTTTAAGCTATGAAGTCCAGTGGCTTCTACATCATTTATTAATATTTTCACTACTTTAAAAAACATTTTATTTTTTTCTCAGCACTCTCTCTAGAAGCATAGAAACATCGGGAGATCCGGAGCTCTTAATGTTTAGCGATTCCTTATCAAAGTGTTCTTTTCAAGTCAGATTCAGTGGTGCACGACTGTAATCCCACCACTCTGGGAGGCTGAGGCTGGAGATTCACAAGTTTAAGCCCAGCCTGGACAATTTAGGGACTTAGCAAGACTTGGCCAGCTGGGACATTGGAAGGAATTTTTGGTCAGATGCTCCTAATAGTGCTTCTTGTGTGACAGAAGGTAGATGGTGATTTCTGTGTCTCACTTTCAAGCCCTCTTCTAGCAGGGAAGTCTGAAGAGAGGCACTTCAGAGTAGGCATGCAAGGACCACCTCAACATTAGCACACAGACCAGAAGAAAAGGCTTGTGTATGGGAGACAGGGCAGGGGCAACCTTGAGACAGTGACCTTGGCCAGATGCCAAGAAACACCCCCCAACACACACACGCACACACTAAGAGACTGCACCTGACCCAAGGGGAGTAAGTGGACAATGAGTCTTAACTTTAGAACCAACACCCCTTTTGTGGTCTACATCCAAATGGATACACACACCCTGGTCCTGTACCAGGTTTCACATCATCCCCAGCCTGGCCTACAGTGAGTTTGTGAGCAACCAGGGCACCCCTCATCTGGAAGGATAGGCCACACTGTGAAGGACCTGACTGCTTTGATTATGACTTTGACCCTTCGTAGAGACCAAGTAGAATTCCTCCCACATCCCTGCAGAAGTAGTCACCGTCCAAACGACGTCAGGCGTGTGCCTTGTATCTGAAGCTGAGGCTGCCCTCCCTCTTTTTGACTGTAATCCTTCACCATGCCTTAAGGTGCAACATCCCAGCCGGCTAAGAGACCCCTGAAGATAAGGAACAATGGTGCCTTCTTCACATGTCATGCACAAGTATTTGTGAGTGCAGGCGCGCATACCAGCACTCTGGGGGGCTGAGGTGGAAGGGTCACATGTGCAAGCTTAGCCTGGGCCATTTAGGCAGATCTCTCCTCAAAACAAGATACAATTTTAAAAGGGTGGGGCTGGGGCTGTATATCCGTGTAAAGACTTAGGGCTAAACTCCCACAGCTGAGAAAAGAGCAAACAGGGAACCAGTTGGCAGTGGGGGGCAGATTCTAAGGGCAAATTCGTCGCTAGACACTGTCCTGGGAGCAGGGGGCTTGCGCTCCGTAGTAGACAGCTACAGTTCGGTGTCTTGACTACTGTGATTGGCCAATCGGTGCCCAGAGGCAGCGGGGATCAGAGGACACGAGCCCTGGGAGAGTTTCCTGGGGCAGGGCGTCCACTAGGTCAGGTCCGAGTCAGGTCGTGAAAGCTGTGTAAGCAGCATTTGGAGCAGGACGGAAGTGACCCCGGCAGCAGGGTGACTGATGCAGGGACGGGAGGAAAGGAGGTTAGCAGGCGACTTGCTGAGCCCCGCAGGCCCCAGGCTCACTCTGCCCCAGGCAAACCCTCTCCCCACTGCGGGCGCTAGAGGGCGGCCTGTTTGGATCCAGCTCGCTCGCGCCACCACCCGGCACCACGTGTCATTTCTTTGACTTTTTTTTTTTTCTTTCCTTTTTCCACTTTTCACTTCAGCCCGAACAGTTTCATGAAAACCTGCCAGAAGCCGGCTGGGAGAGGGAGCCTGATCGCGGAGAGCTGTCTGGGCGGGCGCCGGTCCCCGCCTCCGCCTGCGCCCCGCTCCTCCGCGCAAAGCGCTGTCACGACTCTGCGGCCGAGGTGATTAATTAGCGGCGTGGCCGGGCGGGGACGCGTGCTGGCCTCCACATCTGCCCCGCGACAGCGGGGGTCAATCTGCGGTGTCACTCCTTTCTCGCTCGCTCCCTCCGAAGCCTAATTGGCTGTGACACGCGGGCCAGCTGTTGTGAGAGGTGCGCGCCGCGGGGGGTCCTCCCGGCGCCCGTGGACAAAGGGTCGCGTCCTGCTGGCCACGCGCCGTGTCCCCGGGCCGGGCGGCCGCGGGCTGGGCGCCCTCGCAGCCGGCTCCTTTCCCGGCTCCGATCCCGGACGCAGAGCCCGGACAGGGTCTTGAGAAAAATGGGAAATCTGAGGAGGGGGATGGAGGAGGGGTGTCCATAAAGGGGCATCACTGCCCCACTGTTGCTATTACCCGTTCATTCCGGCCCAGGGAAATATAAACTGGGAGGGTGGGGAGCGAAAGAGGAAGGGGGGGGTAATTTTAGACCTGGGGAGGGGAAAGATGCCAGCTGTGGGGGTTCCTGCACCAGGAACTGACTCGAGGACAAGAGAAAAGGAGAGCAAAACTCTAGAAAAGAAGGGTAAAAGTACGAAAGGGCAAAGCGGCTTTGCCTAATTAGTAGGGCAAATATAGATCAAGAAAGCATTTTGTTAAAAAAAAAAATAGTCCTGTGAAAGCCAGGGCACTATGACACACACGGGTCAGCCCGGCAGCCCGAGAAGCTGAGGCAAGAGGATTTCAAGTTCAAGGCTTAGCACTCCTGTCCCCTCAGAGGAGGCTGGGCCAGGCTCCCAGGCCCCCTAGATCCTAGTAGTTGAATTAGGGGGCCAATCTGAACTACTGGTTCATTGGCTCACTCAACAACTTCAGCTTCCAAAGCCCGAGACACTCAGGAGCTGGAGGCCTCCACAGGTGAAGTCAGGAGACAGAAAGGGGAGGGGCACCGTTGCCACCAGGCTGGAGGTCTAGGGAACCAGACAGGCACAGACAATGGGGTGACCCAAAGGCCTCGCCAGGGAGGAAGCACTTGGATGGAGTCCAGAGGGCCTGGCAGGTTTCAGGCAGGAGTCACTAGCAAGGCACCAGCGAAGCCAGGTGCAGGTCTGCATCAGGGTCACTGCAGGCCACTAATGCCAGGGACATCAGGGCAATCACCTGCTCTCCTCTTAGACAGAAACCAGTGAAGGGTGGAAGGGAAGGTCAGTTGGACAGATGTGGGCAGTTGCCCTTTTCCTTCCACAGACCAACCATAAATCCACACTGCTTTTACAGACCTGGAGCACAAGCCAGACCTGTGGGGTGAGGGGTAGGGATAACAGGGGCTGGGAGAGCCCACAGGTCCCTTGGCCAGTGGGGCAGTAGCACCCTCATTAGGATGAGGCACAGGTCGCAGCAGCCACCCCTGCCTGAGCCCGCAGCCAACCAAGTGCTGTCACAGGCTGAGCAGCCGCGGTAATTGCCTGTCCAGCTGAAGCTCCTGCCTCACACCTCACTTCTCATTAGCCCCCTGCCGGGCCACCACCCTGGCAGATGAGGAGGTGTTGCTGCTAGCTCAGCTCAGCTCCCCCACCCCTGGGCCAGTGGCAGCCACTCTCATCTTCCCCTGACTATGGGTACAGTCACTTTGTCCCCTGTTCTTAGCCCTCCAGCTCTTGAACCAGGAAACTAAAGGTGGAAAAGAGAGATCAGCTCCATCCTCAGCTCCCTTAAGTGCAAATATTCTGCTAGACAGAAAGAAGCACCCTCTGTTTACTCTCCAGTGCCCAGTAAGAACAGAGGCAGGTGCCGCTTAGCTCAGGGTTAAGTGCAGAGCAGGGCTCACACATCACTCAGTCCACCTCAGTTTGCATCATGCAGAGTGGACAAGACACCTTGGTGGGGAGCAAGGGTGCCCCTCAGATGTTTGTGGTCTTCCCAGGAAGGGGTGACAACCCAAATGCAAAGGAAAGTGATGGTCCAGGAAAAGTAAGAAGCACTTTGATGCTGATCAGTAACGAGGATGGTGGTCCTCGGTCCCGAACTCTTCTTTCCTTGCCATGTCTGGTAAGGAGGATGCTCCAGCCCTGGCTTCTCAGAGCTGCCCGGGCTCTCTGCTGCTGTTCCTCCTCATTTCTTCTCCCCAGATGCTTCTCACTGGGGCTGTCCTTCATGTTTACACCTGGCTTCGATAGCTGCACCAAGGATGCTCTTTCTTTTACAGTTATGATCAAGGTGTTTGTCTGAGGGACTTTGCATACAGAAAGCTCCAAGAAACTTATGGAAAAAATTAACAAAGAACCAATTATGATCTATTGTGCAACTTGGCATTATCAAGAAATGGGCTCTCCCAATGTCCAACTGCCTCATGCCTACCATGGGTACCACCTCCCAGAGCAGTGGATTTTTGATTTAATGAACTGAGCCATAGTTTTGCCATCTGATGGCTGCCACCTATTCAAATTCCTGAGTCCCAGTCTTCACAGCTTCTCCTGCCAAGTGCAGAGCCCAACATTCAGCAAGCGTGCTGTGGAAACGGCACTGCTGTCTCTGATCCCTCAAGGTCGCCCAAGGAAGTGAGAAGACGAAGAATCAGCATTGAGTCAGGTGCAACATTGTGGGAGAAAAGGAAATGATGGAGGCTGAGGAGGCAGCAGATCTGGGAGCTCCGCAGAGTGCTACGGAGGGCAGGAGGCAGCCGTCTGTCCTGGGTACATCCTCTCCTCTGTTTGCTTGCTTCTTTGAATGAGGTATTTGGCTCCCTTTCATATCCCCAAATAGCAACTTTTCCTAAAATATGCTCATTGAAAATCTAAACCCTCTGGGCACTTAATGTAATAATAAAAATAATAAAAGTCAGGAAGGTTCAAGTTCCACGGTCATAAGGTTTTCGAAACTTGACAACTGTCTTCCTCTGCTGACGATCCACTATGCACATTCGCCTCTTGGAGGGTCTGAGAAGTCCTTCACTTGGGATAAATGTTGCTGGCTTAAAAGATCATCAAGGATAGTGTGAGGAATAACATTTCATTTACTGTCAAAGATACAAAGCCTTCTGGAACCAAAGGAGTCATTATTTCATAACAAAGGCAAAGCAGATGGCAGCCCCACTGGTACTTCCGAAATCACATCACATGGGTGACCACCTACTCCACTCCACGCGGCCAACCAGGACAGAGTGCTCTGGAAACTGTGGGGTTAGAAAAAGGAACCAGGCTTCTCTTTAAAAATCAAAAGCATGCTTCTTTTGTTGAAAGTTGAGGTGTATCCTCTCAAATGAATTATTATTTTTCTTACACATTTTATTTAGGAAAACAACAAACAACATCCCATGTCCATACAGAAGAAGACAATCAGAATGGTGAAAACAAACCCATTTTGTCAAATCCAAACTTGTTTTCAGTACATAACTGTTTAGCTAAAGTCCTGTGTATGAACACAAGGAAGTAGATGGCATGCTTATTTTCATGTCTGAAAACCAAAATATGATCAAATTGCAGTAGGAAATTTAGTTTCATCCTTTCTTTTACTTAAAAAGCAATTATTTGGGGCTTACTGCATGCAGAATAAATACTCTTGTACCAAGAAAGAAGAGAAAAAGTTTAAACAAACAAATCAGTCTTGTGCTAAAGGAGTCTGAAGATTTGTAGGACAGTTAAGATGTTGACTCTGAAATGGTGAAAAATGGAATTTAAAAAGAAGGAGCCTTAGAGACCATGCAACCCATGGACATCGCATTGGCATGTAAAGAAAGTGAGACTCAAGGAGACTGAGGGGGGCACAGTGAAGGGCACCCAGCTTTTTAGTTAATGTGTCTTCCTCTGGAACCCCATTACGTTGGAATATGAACAGACCCCTAAATAGTTGCCCTAAAAGGGCTATGAAGGCTCAAATTAGAGGCCTTTGAAAAAGGAAGTATTTGGCTGAATTTTAAAAATGTGTCAGATTTTGATGGGCTGGGGCCAGCACCGAGTGCTAGCGTGGTTTGGATAAAAGCTGTCCCCCAGAAGGCTCCTACTCGATCACTAGATTCATCCATTGATGAGTTCAGAGATGAATGCACTGTTAGAGGGTGGGACCTGGTGGGGGGAGTTGGGTCACTGAGTGTGTGGCCAAGAAAGGTATATTGTCATCCCCTACCTGTCTCATGACCCTCTGCCATGTCATGTCTGCCTTGGAGCTAGCAGATCATGGACCAGAACCTCTGAAACCAAGAGCCCAAATCAACATTTTCTCTTCTAGACTGCCTGTGTCCAATATTTGGTCCCAGTGACAAAAAGCTGACAAATACACTGAGAATAAAAGAGCATTCCAGCAGAATGAGACAGAAAATGAAAGTTTACCTGAAAAACTACAAGAGGGATTGGGTTACAGGAAAATAGTCTAATTTTTGATCAGATACTCAGCAAAGGGAAAGACTTTCGCAGTGGAATTGACCTTGAAAAGTAGGTAGAACCAAAACACTGGACCATCCAGAATGAGACCAGGGAGCAGGTCAGGCCGATGTGATATGTCCAAATCCTTCGAAGGAACTATAGAGCTCATTCGGTGGTCCAGCCCCACACAAACTGTACAGAGGAACAAGGAGGGCAGCACAGAGGAAACAGGAGGTGAAATGCCAGAGATTTCGGAGTTTGAGCAAAAAAAATAAAAATAAAAAAAGCTAAAGTCCACAAAACCCAGGGTAGACAGTGAACAATCTTAAATAAAGGGAGCCTTTTGGGAGCAGGGAATGAAAGTGATTCCTTTCCTTTCCATTAAAACTTTTAGTGTCCACTTACATGTCACCAACCTGGTCTTGTACTTGGTAAGAATTTAAACTAAAAGGAAAGGGTTATAAACACTAAAGACACTTTTAGCCCTTGGAATGATAGAAACTTCGGGAAGGGAATTCCCCCCTTGGAGCCTGGATTACCAGTGTGCAAAGGAATACTAAGTACGAATCTCCTTCTGGCCGTGGGGATATAGTAGTGATCTCAGATTCTGTCTGTCCCTTTAATTCATGCTCTTTGTCTTTATGTGAAAGGGGTGTCCACTTTCATATTTAAACTACGAGAAAGTGCTTCCCTGTGGAAGACCTTGGTACCCAAACCAGTGTGATCAAAATTTGTGTTTTCTAAAACTTTTCTGGTCATCCTTTACAATACTGTTCTGCCAAGAGGGAGGGCTATTTATAAATGGGTGTTTAAAGTACTCTTTCAAGCCAATCAATTGGGTCATCTCATCTTTAAATGTGAACAGTCTGAATTGAATTGTGTGATGCTGCCAACTACTCAGACATTAGCCATTCTAAAGATGTTAATATATTTTTACATGGTGAAGGAAGCACATACTTGGTAATCTAGTGACACGGGCTTTAGTTGAATGAAACTCTGGGTTGGGTGTTCTCCCCAGCTTCATCATAGTGATTTCTGCCCTTCCTGCATGAAGCTATTCCGTCTCCCACACACCTGCTCTCCTGGAGAGCCCTTCCTCCCATGCCAGCGAGGCTGTGAAAACACCTCCATTCCCTGTGATCACCAGGTTCCCTGCGGTAGCTGAGAAAGAAGCGGACCTGAAGGACCCAGGCTTCTGTTCGGGGCATAAAATCAGTAAGCCTGTTCTCACCGACTCAGAGGAAATGAAGGGAAGGGAGAAACAAAGAAGAAAGAGGTAAAGATAGAGACAGGGAGAGAAAGGATTCAGGATCAACTCACTCTGTCCTCAGAGATACTCTGCAAAATAATAGCTACAGAGAAGCCTCGGATGTTTGTGTGTCTGAGGAAGTCATGTGTGTGTCACACAGTGGTAATTAAAACCTCTCAGTCAGGTGCTATAGAGAGATTAGTTGTCACATTGTGTTAAAGGAATCCTCGCCTTATTCCCTAGAAGGGGACAGACTGCCTGCCGTCCTGTCATCTGTTCCTGGGCTAGAGTGACCCTCAGCCAGAATGCCTCACTGACAGATCTCCGCAGCCTGGGAGTGTTCTGTCTGCGACATCGGAGGGAAAGCAGCCACAGCGACACGCCCAGCTACTCCCGAGACTACCCCAGTTTGTTTCAGGAAGATCCTAACTGCTGCTTAGAAATTCTCCCTTCTCCACCTTGTTTTGCAGAAGGCAAATTGAAAAGGTCACAAGACAACCAACAAAGGCAGGTGATGAAGCAATAATGGAGTTTTGTCCCAGAACAAAGCTGTACCTGGAATTCAGGTCCTGGACTTTCTGGTATTCAACTCTTCCAGGCAGCAGGAGACCTCCTAGGAGTCCTTCGACTGCCTCATATACAAACTGATGAATCCCTTACTTCCAAGCCAACAGCAATTCTGTTATTCTATCCAAGTACAATAGATTTTGTGGCCAAAAAGCTGAATAAAGAACAGGGAGATCCTTGGATGATTGTTTATTACCAAATATCCAGGTGATTCAGTCAAGCATTGTCAGCTTTCTTAAAAGGAAAATCCAGCCAAATCAGTTTTGTTTTTATTTTATTGAACTGACTATTATTTTGATTGAGTTGATAGAACAAACCAGCAGCTGTCACCTGAGAGATCTATCCTGGGAGTCCATGTACACCTGTTCTTCTCCTGGAAGGGTTTGTTTCTGCCTTGATGAACCTATGGCACATAAGCAGCAGAAAGCTCTAAAAGGTTCACCATCACTAATTTATTGTTTGTTTTTACTTCATTATAATCAGATTTGTCCTTATATTGTATTTATGTAAGGCTTTTGCCTGAAACTTACTTGAAGCTTTCAGGAAATTTGTCTTTGTCACCATCAAGAAACTAAAAAAGCAACTCATAGAATTGGTAGCAGAATCATATTTTTATATAAACAGAATACAAATAAATTATTTGGGAATTAAATATCTAATAAAGGGCTGTGTCTAGAATACCTACAACTCAATCATAAAACAACTAGTAATAAATAACCCAATCAATAAACAACCCGATTTTCAAATTGGCAAAGGACCTAAGGAAACACTTCTCCAAAAGAGATGTTGAATAAGCCTGTGAAAAGATGGCCAGTATCACTGGTCATCAGGAAAATGCAAATCAAAACTACAATCAGAAAATGTCTTATACCCACTAGAATGGCCAGAATAAAAATAACAGAACAAGTGTATGCAAGCTCGTGGAGAAATTAACACTGTCATACAAAGCTAGGGGGATTACAAAATTGTGCCACCACTATGGTACACAATCTGACAGTTCCTCAAAAGAATTACCATGTGATCCAGCAATTCCACCCCTGGATATGTATCCAAGAGAATGTAAAACATACATCCACATAAAAACGTGTGCATGAAATATTCAAAGCAGCACCATGCATAACAGCCCAAAGTGGAAATACCTCAAATGTCCATCACTTGACAAACAGATAAGTAAATATATCAATAGACACTGAAGAAATATCATTTTTCTATAAAAAGAAAAGAAGTGTTCTATATTCTGTAACATGGGTGAACTTTGAGAAAAATTATGGTGAAAGAAATCTGTCACCAAAAATTACATATTAGATATTTTCAGCTGCCTGAGATGTCTAGAATGGGCAAAGCTATGGAGATGGAAAGTAAAAATTTCCAAGAGATGAGAACTGAGGGATTAATTTACTAAGAAGAGGCTTTTACAGAGGGGATGACGAACATGTTCTAAAATTGATTAAAATGATGATTGCACAATTCTGCAAATGTACTAAAACTAGTAAAATTATACACTTTAAATAGATTTGATGCTATTTCAATGAAGCTGAAAAAGAAGAAAGAAGGAAGAAAAGGAGAGAAAGAGACGGAGGGAAAGTCAGTTCTGCTTTCCATGAACTAACTTTGTTCTCTTTTTTTCCAAAGAAAATTAATGCCAGTTGATTTGATGATGATGATGACAGCCTTGATCATGAAGATATTTTTGCTTTAAATTCAAACTGTTCTCTCAGGGAATATTTAGATGCAACTATACAATGATTGAAAAATAAAAACTCAACTAGAAACATTGACATGTTAGGCCCACCGACGCGCAGTCGCAGAGTGCCCAGTGGTCCTGTGAGGGTGAGGGTGGCTGTCCTGCAGTATTGCGACCTTGCATCATTCATGTCCATCATGATGGGCTGGAGATTCAGTACCACTCAATAACCAAGTCCAGTGGTTTTATTTGCCCTACATCATCCGGCCACTCACTCATCACTTAAAAAGTTGTGAGTTCTCTCAAGTCCAAAATATGTTCTAAAACTTACATTTTCAGAAACTGCATCCCAACAGATGACCTAGAGTTGATGAGACTCAATCATGACAAATACTGTGAGTGACCACTTTTTGATAAAAACTTCTGTTCCCTCCTTCTTCCACAGAAACCAAGTTTTAGCTAACCACCTAGCAGCTGAGTGTGATGGCATGATTAAGTCCTGGCTGACGGAATGTGAGAAGAAATGATGTGTGCACACCTGGGCATTCTTAATTGGCATATACTTTTGGCTTTTTCAAAAAAGACACCCAAGTTAAGCACTGTGGAAAGCATCTTTGTGCACAGAAGAATATGTTTTGCGTGTGTGACAGTAAGGATTTAATGTAGGGCTTTCACGCTGTGCCACACCTTTAGCCTTTAGCCTTAGTTTTTCCTTTGAGACAGAGTCTTGCTAAATTGCCAAGTTGCCCAGGCTGAGTTCAAGTGTGGGATCCTCCTGGATCAGTCTCCCTGAGAGCTGGGATTATAGGAAGAATAACACCTGGTAAGAGAACAAAGTCATCCTACCACCCTGAGCCACATAAGCACCACTGAACTGATGCTAGAAAACAAAAGGAATTTGTGGCTGATTTAAGTCACCTCATTCTGGGATGTCTGTTACATGAACTCAGATGGTGCTGTAGCTCATATAGCTACACTGTCAGGTGAACACAAGCCCTAAATCAAATACCAACTTTTCATTCCTACAGTTCACATTTCTCAGAAGAGAAATATTTAATTCATCCTATAAAGTATCCTATTCTTATTAAGTATCCAGAATGAAGGGAAGGTGAATTAGAAGCTCTTTTTATGAAATAGTGGATTGTGAGTTGGTTGTTAATCAAGATGAGTTGAAAATGGCACCAGCATCCACTAAACATTTTATTATGTGTGCGATACTTCTCAGAAGTCTCTTGCAAAGAAAGAGGTGAGGCCCTTTGTCTTGTTCATGAATGGCTGGAGCTCTGAGGGCCATTTTGGAGCATGAAGATAACAAGCACTTTCCAGGAATCATGGGACAGAAGTCTGGAGGTGAGGGCTGGACCCTGAGCAGCCTCGTGGAGCCCTGGTGGGTACCTAGATGGCCTGTTTCCAGTCTTCTGTTCCTTGAAAGACATGGTGGGCATCAGTCTGTAACTTCTATGGAAGGGATGGAGATTGTTAGTCGACCCAGTACTGTTGAGTAAGGAGTGACCAGTTACAGTGGATGAACAGAGGTTTAGAGCAAAGTCCATTAGCATGCTCAGCCAAGTGTCTCCCTCAAGTTACAGAAAGGCTTAAGGATTGTTTCTATCCATAGCAATGAACACCTCTCTTGTAACCAGAATTCATGCAACCACTGAATATATCATTTCCTACCCTTTCTGGTGATACTAAAGACTTCTGGCTATTTTAAAAATTTTGATTTTGATTTCAAAAGCCATCACAATTTCATTGTATAATGATACAAGTCACATTGCTAGAAATACAATCACTGGTTTAATCAGTGTTTTTCTCCACCAATAATTTTCTCATATCCTGGCTATCATCACTGCCTTCTTTTATTATCCATGTTCTACAGTTAGCTGAACTAAAATTAACTGGTGTGAATGTGCCTCCAACTGTGTTTAGTTACAGACAATGCTAAGGCGGGGTTTGTGCAGCTTACCAAGGTCCAAGTCAAAGGAGATTTGAAGTTCATGTACCAGAGCTATAAAGTACTGTACTTTCTAAGGAAAATTCCACCTGTGCAATCCTGAGACATGGTATGGAATCTTTGAAAGACTTTCCAGGGAAAGCAGAAAAAGATTGAATGACTAAATAAGTGCTTATTCTGTATTATTCCTTAAAATGATTTAAAATAAGACATGAAATGCAATCATAGAAATAGGAAACTAATTAGAATGTAGAACAATCAATACTGTGCTGTCTTAGATACTTTTTACTTGTTGCCAAGACAAAATACCTGATTCCCAAAGTTGGGAAAAGAAAAATTTACTTCTTACAGTTTTTGGAGGTTTCAGTCCATACTCAGTTGGCTCCAAGGAAAGGTGGTGTGGCAGGGCCGCAGTTCATGGTGGCTGCAAACAGCAAGGCAGAAACCGTGAGAGAGAGAGACACACCTTCTTCCTGCCATTACATCACATCCTGGCTCCACCCCTAGGCCAGTATAGCACTCACACCCCCAATCCAAGCACTAGACAATGAACCAATCACAAATGCATAACGCAAAGGTATAAGGCTTGGAGGCCTCTGACATAAACCACGATATATGCATTCATTTGTTCCTCAATAACTGAGGGTTTATGGTATATAGTTAGAGCTCCCAAGCCATGGCTGAGCCCTGGGTATCTGAATAACTATCTCTTGCCCATGCAATTGAGCATAAGTGATCTGGGCTATTTCCAAGTTAGGATTGTTAAAGTCCTACACCCTTTTGCTTTCCTTCTTGTTGTGAACTTGACGCTTGAAGATGATGGTGTTCAAGGATGGAAGGATCGTTGAATAACCACTTGCTGGAAACCTTTCAGAAAAACCAATGAACAGGAAACACCATGATGGATTTTAGTGTGTACAAGAAATCTACTTTTTTCTGCAGCATTCAACCTTTCCTAGCTAATACCAGCTACACAGAATTAAGAGATAATTTTTTAAAAACTATGAACAACTAGTAGTATTCTTACAATCTTATTCCATTGTTGTATGACTCTACGAGAAAATATTGGATTTGTGAAATCCCTTTTAGGATCTTAAAAGCTTTCTTTATACAACAAACTCTCCTCAAATGAATCTCATTTTGACAAGCATCTCACACATGTATCTAAAAGCTAAAGGTTTTCATAGACAATTGCCTAGTTTATTGAGTTGAATGTTAGAAAAGACAGCAAATGAAGCCATTGAGTATAGGGACATTTTTTAATAGAAATATATTTAAAGGTGACACGAAGTGCAGAACCTAAAGCAAAAGACAGTCACCAATCAGAGATGTCAGCTTGGAGGCTGCGTCTTGTAACCACAGTCACAGCCAGCTCACCTCCCAGAGCCTGCTGTATCCTACCCAGGTTCACAAACAAAAACGCATTTCCAAACAATAGACAGCTCAGAAGGTCCCTGTTTGCTTTTTCCACTCTCTCATCTTCCATCGCTCCCCTTTCCAGTCTCTGGGACTCTGAGCATGACCTTGTGAAAGTTTTTTTCCTACTAAATGTTTGCTATGTCTTCAGTTTTCTTTAATGAAGCTTTAGGGTAACCTCCATGCCCTTTGTATCGCTGCATTGTTCCATGTTATCTTGGGTTTCATTGTGTCCATATGTGAAATTGAAACAGAAGTGTTACATATAGCCACATTTATGGGTCTTCCTGCATCAAAAATACTGAAAATTCTGGTGCTTAGAGAGGGTGCTATCATCTCTTATAATAAGGTCATGATGTGTCTATCAAAAGTTCCTATATATTTCTTTTATGAGAGGAAAAAAGGGTCTATTTTTATGTTTTAGTAAGGTCTGTGAATGGAACACCACAAATGCCAGTCAAGGATGAAAAATGGAAAGGACAAGAACAGCTGTTATGGACCAGTGAAAGAAGTTTCCAAAGCACTTACCAAGTGCAGAGTTTTTCAGTTTTACCTCCATTTATAAAATGTTGATTGAAAGGTGATCAGCTGTTTTCATTAGCCACTAATATATTCAAGTTCTTTGTTTGAAAGCTGCCTAATTCAGCCTGTGTTGCCCCTTCAATTTGTCCTCTTTCCTTAAACAGAATCTGTACTGCAGAAAGGGCATGGTAGCTGGGCATGGTAGTACACATCTGTAGTCCCAGAACTCTGGGAAGGAAGCCAGGAGCACCACACGTTCAAACACAGTCAAGCAACTTAGCAACGTGGTGAAAGCCTGTCTCAAAATGAAAAATAAAAAATATGGGAATGTAGCTCAGTGTAAAGACTCTCATTCAATACCAGTGTAACACACACACACGTGCACACACACACACAGACACACATGCATGCAAAGGCCCATGTTCTCAATCATCTCTGCTGTGTAGCGAACTGAGTCAAATTATTACTCTCATAGAAATATTCCAATTCTTATTCTTAGAACTAAAAGAATTCCTGTATCTCTTTTTCTTTGAAGGGATGCATTAATAGACCAGCTCAGAAAGCTAGCTAGAGATTTTGGGACCAGAGCCCTGGTTTTTTGATATGGTGTCATTTCTAATTATCACCTGACCATTTTCCTAAATGAGTAAACAGTGTTTTTTGGTCGTCAACTTCAAGACTAAGGAGATGTAAGGGGAAAAGGTCTTGCAGTGACAGGATGTTGTTTGTCTAGAAGCCCCTCAAATTGTATTCAGTGATGGGCTTGTTTTTTCATGTGTCTATTTATTAGTTTGTAATGATCAAATAAGTTACTTCATTTCATTTCAAAGTGTCCTTTCATATAGTTCTATGGAATTTTGTTTTGCTGTGTTGGTGGTAAAACATATAACCAAAACTTACCATCTTAATCATTTTTAAAGTCTGCAGTTTATGGTGTTAAATACATTCATACTGCTATAGAACCATCCGGCCCCAGAATTCTTCATCTTATAAAACTGAAAATCTGTATCCCTTGAACAATAGCACCCCATGCTCCCCTCCTCCCATTACCTGGAAACCACCATTCTTTTCTCTGTCTCTATCTTTTTTTTTTATAGGTGACTTTTTACACCAAGTCTGCCCGGCAAGGGGATGTGGTGCAGGCAAGGGCAGTAGCTGGCTAGCTCCATGGAAATGCTCACAGCTGGTTGGTTTCCCATGTCACGCTTTAGCTCAGCAGGTGGCGCTATCTGACATTGGTTGTCTCCCAAGTAGCCACCGGAAGTAAAGGGACTGGTAACCCACAGAACCCGCACTGGGGTGGCAGGCAGAAAAGGGCAGTGAAGAGCCAAACGCTGATCAGCAGCCCTGCACCCTGCCCACCGAGGCCGCCTCTCTGCAGACTGGCAGAGACAGACACCGTGACTGACAGCAATAAAGACGGAGCAGCTGGTGCCCATTAATAACCACGGGCTCCTGGGGATTTGTTCCCCAACCCTCACAGATGAGGATCAACGGTGCAGACTGTTGTCAGGGTACTCTGGGAGCAACCTGGGTCACCCTGGAGGCACGACTGCATGCCCCTCACCTTTTCAACTTGCTTTTCTAGGTGCCTGTGCCATTTATTTCCTGACCTCCGGGTGACATCTCATAAAGACAAAATTATCCCAAGCCACTACCTTTGAAGCCATCGGACTTAATCCATGTAAATCATGACTGTAAATGACAGCTGCCATTATGGACACAGCTATCTCTCTCCCCCTATCGGGGGACTGAGAATTCTTATCTTATTGCTTTCCTGTTTGTCCCCAACAAAACGCATTTCTTCTGTAGTACTTAATTTCTTTTGTTAATGGTAGGCTCATCTTGTATAGACAACATAAGCAATTTACAAAGAGTTGTTTTATGTACCAGTGGGAGCCGTTGCCACAAAGTGAGAGAAGTCAGCGGAAGCGGTGGAAAATGAGCATTTCTAGCGGTCCTTGTAGGAACACATAATAAAGCACTAATGAGTAGCCAGGTAGATGTCTCTACCCAAGGAACCAATATGGATTATTCAAGGAGAAAGTAGCAGGGCACCAGCCTCCATCTGCACTCTATACTAAGAAGAAACCAAAAATGACAAGTTCACAAAAGCAACAATCCACTCTTTAGGAGCATCATGGGTGTGAATTGCCCAGGATTCTAACAATAAACCTAAATGACATGCACTAGAAAACCCTGAATGTGGGGGCAAAAGCTTCAGTTCAGATTCAGGCTCCTTCTCTCGCTAGCTGTGAAATATGAATGAGGCATAAATTATCTGAGTTTATTTTTTCTTCTTTTGGAAAAATTGATATCATACCACCTGCTCCTGCTTTCTTTATAGGACTAGAAAGATGAATGACGTAAGAGCCTTTCTCTGAGCCTCTAACCGTGAAGAGAAACAGCTAAATATATGCTATGTATGCAGATGCCGACCCATGCATAGGTACATGTGGAAACACAAACACACACTCACAGAGGCAAAGCATCGTTATTAATTTCATCATTAACAATTCTTTCGTAGTGCTTCAGGGAACCTCTGCCTGCCCTCCTGCCCTGGGGATATTCAGCACAAATCTATAAAATAAGTGCAAGCTGCAGAGAATGCAGAGCGATTTGCAGCTTTAATACATCTGAAGACAAAGGCTGCCTAAGGTAACCACGCCTCAGTATGTGAGTGGGCAGGTGGTGGGTACATACACTGCAAAGTTGTCCAGAAGGGTTTTTTTTTTTCTGAGATAATGAATGCTATAAATTCCCAGGGAATAGTAAAAACCATGAGCATTTGATAAACTTCAGTGGAAAATGGCATGATTCTGCTCATGATGGTAGCGCTGCTTGCCTGGGTCTGGCATGCACTGAACTGTCCTGTCTTCCTTAGTGGCCTCTGCATTCACGTATGGCATGAGCTTACTGTGATGTCTACATGGGGAGGCATTCAATGGACATGCAAGGAAGGAACAATTTTTAAAACAAAGGTAAAACAGCCTAGCTTATTCTGCCCTGAAAGTCAAAGATGATGTAAGTAAAGGATCTGTGAACAAATTTTGTGGATCTCTACACACATCCTCACACGGGCAATACACACCTGCACGTATCTTATGTCACGCACCTGTCTGGAAATCTACCTAAATAGTGCAAGTCATGCATCCATTCCTAGCAATATCTCCCACAATGCATTGCCTGCTTGTCTATCTCTGCACTAGAGGAAGAGTACTAAGGTCAGGAGCGTGTCTAATCTATCACTACATTCCCAACAGCTAGCAGACTGCTTCGCTTAATATATATTAGTGAAATGAATAAATAATGAGCATGGCCATGCTCATCTCCCCTGAAAGAGAATTTGCTAAATCATGAAAAACTTTACTATTTTTAATGAGAAAATTGAATTACAGAGATGGTTTGAGTAATTTCCTTTGGAGGTGTTTTTAAAAATAGGTGAGATACCACAGATGGTGCATGTACCATGTTGTGGATTAAGTACTATGGATTAAGTCCATGGACCATCTGTGTTAGAATTGAAGGAAACTTTTAAAAGTACGTATTGCTGGGATCAAGACCTAGAAGTTTCTGACTCTGTAGCTTTGGGTTGTGGTCCTAAGATTGGAGTTATAAAAAGTCCCATAAATGATTCCACTGTATCTCCGGGTTGGGGAAATATCAGATTAAAGCACTTCAGTCATTTTCAGAGTTAGTTCTGACTGGGTATGATTTGAAGATAACTCCCTGTCTACCTAGACTCAAGTCAGCAAAGCCTACTTGAGTAACCTCAAGGTTAAATGAAATGCTGAGCAATTGGTTGATTCTTGAGGTTTTAAGTATTCGTTTTATAAAGCAGGTTTAAGACTCTGGAAGGATTATGATTTTATTCTTTCTCTAAGGCTCTTTGATGCAAAAGCCCTCTGTAGGGCCCAGAGCAGGTGCTGGGGTAGAAAAAAGAGAGGGTAGAACTCAAATTTAAAGTTAGTAGTAGTAGCAGTAATAATAATAATAAGGCGCAGAAATTTCAGAAAGGCAAGCAGCAGAATTTTCTTACGGTTATTTATAGTGAACCAATAGAGAATTTACCTACAACTTAAACTTTTATCATCTTAAGTGCCTCACTCCACCCATTAGAGAAAAGGGTTACTCAAAAAAAAGAAAGAAAAGAAAAGAAAGTTAAGGCAGGTGACTGTAAGCAAACCTAGTAATCTGTGGTTTTTAGTTTCCATTAAGTAATAATTAGCAGAGGAGAGAAATCTAGATCAAGGTATGAGCACACTAGTCTTAAATTCATGGTATAAACTCACCCAATTCCATAAATTATTATCTTTCGTCATTTTGCCAACATTTACTGGACAATTACTTTGCAAAACTCTCTGCTAGGCAATATGGAGATTCAGAAATAAGTTTTTACCATGATCCTCACCCAATTAACTTATTTTCCACAAACTCAGTAGCTTAAACTCTTTAGATAATACAAATTCCTTACATTGTCTTCTCTGCTTCCTTTTGAATCTTCATTTATCCCTTTTTCTTTGGCCTCTGGCTACATCTCTATTCCAGCCATACTGTCTTATCATTCTCTAAATACCTGAGCAGTGTTTCTGCATCAGCACCATTCTGTCCATTCTCTATACCTCAAGTGCTCTTCCACAGACATCTGTAGAAATAACCCTCACCTTCAAGTCTTTGCTCACATCTCACTGTCACAAGGAGACCCACACTAACTACTCTAGATACAAATGCAACTTGCTACTCCCATAAATATGCCTCATACCCTTTACTGTCCTTTAATTTTCCCAGAGCTTTTATATCTTCATGGAAGATTATGTAACATATATTTGTTACAATGCTGGTAGGGGTGTGAGAAAAAAGAAACCTTGCTCTATTGTTGGTGGGAGGGTAGACTGGTACAACCACTGGGGAAATCAATGTAGAGATTTCCAAAAAAAATGAGGATTAGAGATTCCATTCGACTCAGCTATTCCCCTTCTGGATATTTTCCCAGAAGAATTGAAAACATCATACCACAACAATACATGTGCACCCATGTTTACAGCTGCACAATTTGTCAACAGTCAGATCTTGAAAATAGCCCAAATGCCCCTCGATGGAGGAATGAATAAAAAAGATGTGATATTTTTATACAGTAAAATACTACTCAGCCTTAAAGAATGATAAACTCAAGGCTTTTATGGGTAGATGGATACAACAAGAAACCATATTCATAAGTGAAATAAATCCAATTTTCATGTGTAAGCACTGTATTGTCTCACTAGTATAAGAAACTGAAGAGTAAATAAGATCCAAAAGTTACAACAGAAATAGTAAAAGGGGAAGAAATGGCTCAAAGGGAAATTCTATTGTTTGATCAATTTTGCATGCCTGTATTTAGTAATCTGGGCAACTACTCTGAAGATAACAATATGCAACAACCATTGTTAAATTTCTATCACCTTATTTTGAATTCCATTTGGGGCAGTTTGTCATAGCAACAGTGGGAAACTGATACACAGTAACCCTGTACTTTTCATGCATTGACTCTAGGTGAGCCTCTAACACAATACCCCAGACTTCTTCCCCATGGCAGATATTCAGTTATGTGGAGTCACATTTCAAATCGCTCCTAAATATTTAGTTCACCAGCTAAATATTGTCCATATTTTCGTATGGCATCACTGCATGTCATTGTTTTGTTTTGGTGACAGGGTCTTGCTATGTGGCCAGGTTGGCTTCACATTTATGATAATCCTCCTGCTTCATCTACCCAAGGGCTGGGATTATAGATCTGCCATACCATGCTCAGGAGCATATTACTTTTTGTCCCCACTGTCATCCAAAAAAGATTGGTGTCTTGAATCAATTCCAGAGTAGGATGCATGAGAATCCATTTTGAAAAATATTCTAGGTTACTCACCACTCTCTAGAGTCCAGCTCTCACCCCAAAGCCAGACATTGCTGTAGGGTACAGAGGGCTCTGTGCACTTCTGTAGAAACCTCATTTCAGGATATGGAAAGAACACACCTTGGCAAGCTAACTGACCTGAGCCTGAACTCTGACATCCTGGCTTCCTGGCTACCTGATCTTGAGAAACTCGCTTCACCAGTTTATGCTTTGACTTCTCAATTAATCTGGGGGAAAAAAAGAAGTTTATAGGTTGCAGAGAAATACTGTGATTATATACCTTAAGAAAGAAAGCATTATATGTTTTCTTTTTTCTAATTATGAACTTTTTATTACTCCTTAAGCAGATAAAGTTTAAACTCACTTTTTGAACCAAAACATTTTATCTCAGGCTCTTCTTAGGAGTACAATCACCTAGAAGCCTTAAGGATGTTTGTTTGTTTGCGTGGTCGTTTGTTAAAACAAGGTCTCACTAAGTTGCTAAGTAGCACAAGCTGGGCTCGAACTGGCAATCCTCCCGCCTCGGCCTCCCAGAATGCTAGGATTATGTGTGTGCACCACCAGGCTAGGCTTCTGTAAAGCTTTTTAAGGGTAGGCCTATCTAGCCACCTTTACCATATTGTGTACTGCAAGGCATTATTTTACAATATTCTTACCTTGTAGATTTCAATTCTCTCACTCAGCATCTTTGTTAGTGCAGCTAGCTTCCAACCACCTCACAGAGGCACATGTTTCATTAAACATACTTGCCTTAAACATACTTGCCTTGATGCAGTTGTGTTGTATTAAATGATACAGTGATCACTGATATTCTTCAGAATCAGTGATCACTGCCTTCCTGTCCACCTGCTCTCCAATAACTGCTGACCTCACATGTTATTAAGGGTCTTCCCAGACTGTTGTCTCTCACCCTGACTGCAATTGCTCCTCCCCAGAGACTTTACAGGAACAGAGCATATCTCTTCCTCTCTCTCTCTCTCTCTCTCTCTCTCTCTCTCTCTCTCTCGTTCTCGCTCTTGCTCTTTCTCTCACTCTCTCACTCTCTTTCACTCTCCCTCTCTTTCTTGTCACTTGCTCTCCCAGAGCTCAAATGCCCTACCGATGAATGCTTAAACCAAAAGTTACAGCAAAAGACACTTTGCTATTCATTTCCCTCACTTGAAACCCACTTATCTCATTCTTTTTGTCACTTTCTGAAGCAGTTCTGGAAGTCCTCTTTTGTGAATACCTTTATTTGGTTTACCATGGCTGCCTTGATACTGTGAATCAATTCAAAACAGTTAGCATTTATGGTTGTGATAACACTAGGAAAGAGCTATCAGTCACATAAGGTCAGATCCAGTGAATAAAGCAGATGAGGTCTCCCCAGGATGTTTTTACAAGCCTAGCTTTCTATTAGATGGCATTCCCTATTATTTTTAATCACAACTTACAAACATACTCATAAAAGAGACTTCAAGAACTCCTTCAGAAAGTAGCAAAAATAATGAGATAAATATATTCAAAGCAAAGGGAAGTATTTTGAAGGGGATTCATGGCAATGTGTCTTTTATGGTAATAATTTTTTTTATTTAAAAAATGTTAACTTTTGGATAGGCATAAAATAAGTACCGGGAGTTCTGCTTACTCTGTTACCTGTTCTCATGGGAATATTGAGCCTTGAGAGAGGAACTGCTCTGCCATTTCTGTTTTCCTATTCCTCGGGAAAAGAAAAAAAAACTTAAATTTTGAAATGTGATCTTTTGTCGTCTGGCACCAATCAGTTTACTTGCAAATCCTGGTCGCCTTCCTTAAGGGGTCAGAGACACCGTGGCCATCTATCATTGTCCATATGCACCTCTCTCTGTGCCCTTCTGTTTCTGGAATTTGTAGATTTATTGCCTGGGGGACTAGTTCCTCAGTTTCTCTGGATGTCCTTTTCTTTTTTTCTACCGTACTGAGAAGTTTTAAAGAACTTTTGTATGAATGAGTCTTCTTTTCTTGATTATAACACGTGGAATTCGTCCTATTCTTTTCGTCTGAACTCCTCCCCCTCAAAAAAAAAAAACTTTTAGAAATTAGACTCTTAAAATAAAAGATACGTATCTAACTCTCCGTCATCTTCTGGGTGCCATGCAGTGAGGAGTTGACAATATGGACCTTTAGAGTTGAGTTTGTTCTCAGTGCTTCAGCCATGACATCGGACTGTCACCCCTCATGACATCGGACTGTCACCATCCTGCTCTTCATCATCTATGGTAGTGATGCAGTTTCCTTTGAGGAGAATGTAGGAACTCTCAGCCCAGGTTGGGGGCAAAAAGTTAAAATCCCAAAGTGACAGAGTCTCTTCCTCTTTGCAGAGTTCTCATCTTCACATCTCAGTGAAAAATACTCCCTGGTTAAAGACTACAGTTCCCTGTTGTCCCCATATCTTCCCTTACTCAGATACCACTGTGAGTAGCAGCAAAATACTGTGGCTAACCAGCAGCCTTGGCCTGATATCAAATCCCATTCTCTTTGAGCCTTAATTTTCTCATCAATCAAATGTACTAATGACAAAACCTACTGCAAAGTAATAGTGTGAGAATTGCCTGTAAAGCACTTAGCTCAATGTCTAGAAATGAACACATTCCAATTAATATTAGCTATTACTATTCACCAAAAATCTTCTATCCATTGTAAAGACCCAAGACAGTGTCTGGTAACTCAGCCTGCCTGAAACTCTGATCAAACCATCACATGGTCCAGAAAACCCACAAAAGAGCATTCAGTCATTAAGGTGGTTATAGAAAAACACGAAGGGACAGACCACAGAGTGGTAGATTCTGTGATGTAGTCATACATCCAGCCTTAAATAAAGTCTGAGTCTAAACAAGAAGGGCTGGAGCTCACCTTGGCTTTTTCCACAAACCTGAGAGTCAATCTACCAGGGAAGCTCAGCGGCATAGTCATTTATCTCCATTTCCCAGTTACTCCTGAGGGGCATATACAGACCCTGGGGGGAAATTCCTCTGTTAAGATAGTTTGCACAGAGAACAGAGGATGGTGAGGGATTTTTCTATCTTTTGTTGTTTGAAATCTCAGCTCGAGCATGGACTTGAGAAAAAAAGAATACATTTGAAGAGGGTGGAAAACACAGTTCCCCTTTGTCCACCTGGCAGAACTGGCACCACATTTTGGCAGCTATTTGGGAACCTCTGTGCCTGGGCTGAGTTAACCTGGCCCTGTCCATTTAAGAATATTTGATTTGATTGCAGAGCAAAATGCTTTTGAAAAGCTGGGCTATTATCCCTGAAATAGAAAAATTAAAAAAATTTGAAAAGCACCTTTGAAGTCAGTTATCCAAATGAAACCTGTGACATCAGAGAGATGGCAGATAAGTAGGGGACAGAACAAGGCAGCCTTTGACTGCCAGGCAGGCCAGGCTGATGCTGCACTTTACACCCTCCCAATATAAGTCAAAGATGAAAGATGCTCTGGGCAGCCCGCCTGACCCCTGTGCCTCTGTTATCTCCAATTGATTGCACAGTGTTTCACTCTAAACAATCCAGCACTGTCTACCTGGTGCAGGTGAATCCCGCCAGAACAGGGTCTTGGGTGGCTTGGCTGGGTTACGGGAATGCCATGCATAGCGCAGGGGGCCAGAGAGGGGCTTGCTTCCATGAAGCGCTGTCTTTATTATTCCTCTTCTCCCCTGGCTGCTGGGGACAGGGCAGCTAAGTGCAAATCGAGGGCAGCAAAGAAAGACCAGGGCGTGTGTTCTGACAGACAGGTAGCTCTCTTTCCCATGGAAAGCACATCAGAGACTGAAAGCTAACTCCAGCGGCCACCCCAGGCTCTGGTATTCCCACACTATGCACAAGAACTGTGATACAGTGAGCAGAGATGTGCAGAAATCTGGACAAAGTGCTTCCATCCCTTAACGTGTGGAAACTGGTTACAAAAAGAGTTCAATTGGTGGCCAAAGAGGGTCCGTCCGGGATTCTCAAACCTGAGAGTGCCTCAGAAACAACTGGAGAACCTGCCAAGACATGGGTCACGGGCCCACCCAGAGGATCTGACGTAGTGCACTCACTCGTCTCGAAATTCCCAGGTGCAGCTAGCTGAAGCTGTTAATGGAGGTCCACGCCTCGAGGTGGTTCTCAGAGTAAATAACATCTTACTCTGGGTCCAGAGATGCACTTGAGCTTCATGCAGTGCCGCAGGTGTCCAGGACTATACTAATCACTCAGGATAAGTTACAGATGGCAACCGAACAGCTCAGTGTGATCCAAACTTTACCTCAAGGACACCAGGTCCAAATAAAGCCTGCGGATTGAGTTTCTTTTCCACACAGAATACATGGACAACAAACAGTGAATTTGTGATTTTTACAAAAAGGGATAGAGATACCTTTATGTAGCATCAAGAAGTAGTAGAACAAATAGGTTAGAGAGGAAACGTGGTAGAGAAAATATTTAATTTGGTTTTGAGAAAGTATCAGTTTTAGAATGAAGGCCAGGTACCCCTGCATTTCTAAAGGATATACAACTGCAAGGAAACCCACAGAACTAAGGGTGAGAAAGAGTGGGTGCAGATGGTGGGATAGAAGCAGAACCGTCACCTGCACTAGCAGTAAGGGAAACCCATAATTCTGACCCTATTTTTCCACTGGACTGCATTTAGGCAACTGTGGAAGTGAGTGCTCAAACCTTCCCGGCTGGCTCTCCTTCACCTTCCCTCACTATCCCTTATTTAACATGCATATTTGTGACATCTGATATCTAGGGAAGTTGAGGCAAAAGAGGAAAATTCACCTTCAAATGCCAATGTCTCACTTGCTCACAGCCCGTTTTTTTCTGAGCTTGCTTCCATCCATTCATTCACCTGCCCATGCCGCTAACGGTTTTGAGCACTTTCTGGGTCCCTAGTAACATGCAGGGCCTGAGGAGGGTGACACGTGACAATACGCTTTCCTGCAGGAAGCTTTTAACAGACAGGAAAGGCATGGCTCAAGAAGTTATTTATCTTCGGCTAACAATTTCAAAACCACTGTAAGAGATGCTATAAGGTATAAAAGATAAAAATCCTTGTGAGTAAAGATGGGTCGCCACAGAAGAAGGAGGTGGAAACTCTCAGTGAAAAATGAACAAGTGGGTATTATACTGTTAGGAGGAGGAGGAGGAGGAATTATTGTAACAAGAAAAGGAAGGGAAGGAGGGGAGAGAAAGGGAGGGGGAAGGAAGGAGGGAAGGAAGGAGGGAAGGAAGGATGGAAGGAAGGAAGGAAGGAAGGAAGGAAGGAAGGAAGGAAGGAAGGAAGGAAGGAAAAGAAAAGAAAAGAAATAGCTCAGCATACCAATGCAGCAGTACATAGGTTCTCTTGCCTCAAAAGGATTTGAAATGAGTAAGATGAGTCCTTGTACCCCAAGCTTTCACTATCCAGCAGGGAGACTCCATGATTTAATTAATACAAGTAGCAAATGCTGAGATGGAAATGTGAACAAGAAAGGAAGGGATCAGAGGAAGCTTCAGTTGACTAAACTTTAGGGGCACTTAGAAAAAGCTTTAGAAAGCTGGATTTTTTTCAGCTGAGGCTTGAAAATGCGTAGATGGCTTGAGAGGAGACAGCTGGTGATCTCTCTGGTTGTGCGTGTCTGCCTCCCACCATCACGCGTTATAAGTGGATGTTGGAATAAGCAAAAGTAGGAAAGAAGGGAGGGAGGGAACGACAGAAGAAGAAAAAAGGAAAGAAAGGTGAGGGAGAGAAAAGAATAGACTACAGGAAGAGAAATGATTGGAGAACATTTATAAGGGGTGACAGAGAGCTCTGAAAACGCTGCAGGGTGCCCCTGGAAGCCCAGCAGGAGCACCCATGGGACATCCCCATACCACGGGCATAAGCTTCTCTTGACTGTAGACATCCTTCCAGAAGAGGGAACATTTCTATTTCCATCCTAAACATACCATCAATGGTGGAATGTAGGCCTGGTTCTCTGCCCTCAGCAGAAAGCACGGATGATGAGTCCTTGCTCTGGCTTGGTAAGCACCCAAAGACCCATTCTTTATGCTGGCACAACTGCCAGGTCAGGGTGCTGCCCCGAGACCTGCTTTCACAATCTCCTAACAGGCATCACTCACAGGTTAAGGAACAAGCAGGACTTCCTGGCTCCCAGGGCCACAGAGGAGGGGTGTAGATGTTTGCTTGGAGGCTCCGTGCCCTTCTCTCCACAGCTTAACAGTCAGGTTCTACACAGGAACAGGGGAAGACCTTCGAAAGGGGAGCCCCATAAGAGCGCATGCTTCGTTATGAAAGCCAACTTGGACATGTTACAAGAGAACACTGGTTTTTTTCAAAGCAACTAATGTCTCAGTGTCCAGCAAGCAATCTATTTGTGTAGCTCATTTTTGTAAAAGGAAAACTGGCAACTGTTAGATCAATCAATTCCATCAAAGCAGTGATTTCAGTTCATAAGTAGACGTCAACCTTTTGACATTGGTGTATTCCATTGGCATCGTCTTTTGTCTCTTGCCACCTGCTCCTCTCCCTGCCCTGGGTGAGTGTAGATCCATCTCACAGAGGACCTGTGCTGGCCTGGGGATCTGGACAAGTTGACTCTAGGGAGATAGGGCCCTCCACAAATGATATTTTTTATTTCTTCTTATTCCAAGAAGGACCTCCAGTATGGCTGTTTTGTGGTTGGATTCCAGGTCACTTCTATGCTCTGTGTAATTTAGGAACCTCTTTGATTATGCAGATGAATAGCTCTACTTGTTTCCCCAGCAGATGTTTGGGTGAAGTGCCTTCCCTGTGATTATAACTTTACTTGGTCAAAAGGAGAGTAACTTGAGAAAGCTGGTCCAGGAATGAAGAACACAGGCAGACACAAGATGAATTTTTGAACTCTTTGGACTGCTTTTTTTGACTATATAATACCTGAACCAACCTTATTATTAAGTATAATTACCAGCCCAAGACACAAGCTATAGGCCCCCTATAAAGGAACTGAGACTCCTACTGTAGGTACCAACAAATAAAGCTGTATTTAAACACGTACACCCATCTTACAAATGGGGGTGAGTGGATGTACGGCTCCACATGCCAAAAGACAGTAGGCTCCAAAAGAGTACAAAACAGCTATAATCAGAGCATAAAAGCTAAATACATCAAGGCCCCACTTAGAAATAATGCAGATGTGTTAATGCAATGCTCCCTCCCACTACTGATTATTAGTAAACAATTGCAGTTTTTCTCTCACTCCAGAGACATGCATGAACTTCAGACTGATTATTTGCCCAGCGTTTTAAGAGGTGGGAATGCACATTGGTTTAAGAATGACTAGCTCTTACTTCATATAAGCCACACTCATCAAATAAATTCTTGGTAATAGATTGCTCTGATATAATCGTGAAGAGCACACAAAGTTCTGCAGCACCAAATAGTCTCTCTGGAACATACCTCAGATTGTTCTATCAAAGCTCTCAGAGACCAGAACAGATTGGGGACTTCCTCTGGGGACAGGAAGGATATATGAAACTGGAGATGTAGGGTGAAGCAGCCTTCCACAAGGAAAACATTTCCCCCAAGATTAATATTTCATCTGAAACATTTATAAGGACATTATAGTCTACTTCATAGCATATCTCTGTGCCACTTCAAAAAGTAACTTAAATTACTGAACCCTAAAATCCATGCTCCAGAAAGACTGGCTGGATTCATATGCAGTTACCCTCACATACTCCAGAGGACATGGACTCAGATTGGGGAACGAGGTCACATAGGACACAGTGGCACAGTGGCTTGGTCAGAAGACATTCCAACAGTCTCGTTCTCATTCAAAGTGAGGGACCAGCCTAAGAAACTGACCTACAGAAATTATGGTCTCACTAGGGGTTTAGCTCAGCAGCATAAGTGCCTGCTTGGCAAATGCAAGGTTGTGAGTTCAATCCCCGGCACAAAGAAAGAGAGAGAGAGAGAGAGAGAGAGAGAGAGAGAGAGAGAGAGAGAGAGAAGGAAAGAAAAATTATGGTCTGTTAGAGTCTATGAACCTCTAGCTTAGCTTAGGTATTTTTTGGATTCTGTCATTGTCTTCCCGCCCTATTCTATCTAGAGGTTCAGATGGAAGAAAATGAGGTCATCTTGTTGACAGAGACTCAGTGGTTCTAGAACCACTGTAAGGGTGTAAAGTTGTAAAGGGTGCTGAGAAGTGTTTGTGTGCCCTAAATCTGAATCCAATCATTCACTGATGTACCAAAGGGTAAGAAACCAGGGACAATGACTCCTGGGCACAGCAGGAAAGAAAGCAGACTGCCTCATTGAGGACAAGTAGACAAGGCCCTCTAGAAGCAGGAAATGTCAAGGAACAAAGACAAGGTGAGGGAAAGAAAGTGAAAAGAAAGGAAATCAAGGATTATTTTCATGGTAGAGATCACCCATAGTGTAAAGATGATGAGAAAGAAAGTTATAACAAGAAGTTGAATTTATTGACCACTTAGTATTGGCTCAATACTGAATCAGATATATTCAGAGTCATTCCACAGTCCAACTACTCAGCAAAGTAGACATTCTCATGTCTATCCAACAGACAAAACAACTGAGATTTAAGAGACAGCTACCTTGTTGAGATCGATTACCTTCTGCTTACCCTTTTCCTTCCTTTCTTTTCTTTCTTCCTTCTTTCCTTTATTCCTCCTTTTCTTCTTGTAGGTCTCTGTTATACGCATAACCAAGAACAGAAGAGACAGTCTCAGCCCCCATAGAGCCCACATGCTTTGGAGAACAATTACCAGGGTAATCCAGGGGCAGTGGCACATGCTTGGAATCCCAGCTACTTAGGTAGCTGAGACAGAAGTGTTGCAAACCTGAGGCCAGCCTGGGCAATGTAGAAACACCTTGGAGTCAAAATGATATAATAGTAATAGTAATAATAAGTTGAACAGGGAAAAGAGTGAGGATGGTGGTGAATTCAGATCTCTTGAATGGAGATGCTCAAGAAAGTCTTCACTGATAAGGTGACATTTGAACAAAGACCTGAACGAAATGCAGGGGGTGGAACCATTCTGTTATCTTTGGGAAAAGCATGTTAAACAGGAAGAAAAACAAATGCAAAGGTGGTCTGCAAGTTTAAAGAGAACAGAGAGCTCATTCGGGCAGTATCACCTTGATTGGCTTTGGGATCAGCCCCAGGGATCGGTTAGGCAGACTGCTGGGTGCATCTGGGTGGGTTGCAGAAGCCTAGTCTGAGGATCTATGTCCAGTCCCTTGCCCATTCCTCTCAGGCTATTTATTCCTCCGCTCTGAACTCCCAGGAATTGAACAGTTTTACTCCACCACACACTTCTTTTTTTAAAAAAATATTTTTATTAGTACATGCTTGTAGTACATAGTGATTACACTCACAAAGCCACACACCCTTCTGCCATACTGTTCCTGCCTTGGACCCAGCCAACCATGGACTGAGTCCTCTGAACCATGAGTGAAATTAAACCTCTCTGCCTTTTAGTTGTAGGTATTGGGAATTAATGTCTCAGCAACAGCAAAGTGACTAAACACTACTGTAATTGGAGAAGAGAAAAGAAGAAGAAAAGGGAGGGGAAGGGAAGAGAGGAGGAAAGGGAGGAACAGAAAATGAGAATGAGAGATGAGATTGAAGAAGTAGCTGGAGCATTTAAGGACAGAGTCTTGAAAGCCACAGTGAGAATCCTGGATCTTAAGTGTGGTGGGAATGTACCCAGTACTAGCGAAGTATAGATTGTAGATGAGAAACAGTGGAAGCAGATGGTAGGGGATAGGAATATTGCAAAGGGAAGGCTGTGGTCACATCCAAAAGCTGTACAGCAGTCTAAGCTTGGCCCAGCATGGCAGTGGCAGAGGCAGCAAAAATCATCCCCTTAAGGTTTCATGTCCTAAGCCAGAAGGATTTGGCTTAGGACACAATGAAATCCACCTAGGCAGGTCAGGAGTAGCACTAATCCATTCTGGCCAATAACATGGTAGAGCAGGACTCATTTCACTGCGCTGGCTCAAGTTTTCCTTTCTCTTTCTACCCCCATGTTCTCTGCTGCCACCAAGTGCCAGAGTGCTACCTCAGCCTTCTTCCAGTACCCCGACTCCCACAGTACACCCATCAACTATTTAAGGAGAAAACAGCCCACCTCTGGTCTTCAGTTTTTTCATCTATACAAAGTTAGGGCTAAGATAATCATTCCCTAAGGCCATTTTCAACTCTTTTATGATCTTTACAATGGAGAAAATTTAAAGTTATAGATATCTATGTTTTCCTATAGGAATATTTTTAAGTGTTGCTTTGACAGTTATAAACTGTCTAGTGTTCAAAAGTTATAAACTTTGCCAGTTATAAAACTCTCAAGTGTTTCAAAGGAATCAAGGTACACTTGAATTCTTAAATCTGGTTGCAAAGTTAATGTTTGAATATTTAAAATAATGTAAAATTAAAAGTTAAGTTTCTTGGAAGAAAGTTTAATAATGGCCCATAAAGTCAAACATATTTGACATCTGACCCAGCAGGTCCTTTCCTAGGTAAAAAAAAAAAAAAAAAAAATAGACAATGAATACCTGAACAGACTCTTGCATATGAACATTCATAGTAGCACACTTTTCACAGTAGACGAAGAATCCAACGAGCCATTCAATAAGTGAATAGATAAATGAAACGTGGAAAATGAAATTCCATGCCCCTGTGAAAGGAATGAAACCCTGAAACCTACAATGTGCAAAAAGCCTGAGAACATTAAGGTCACACATTGGATGATTTAATATGGATAGAGTACCCAAAAAAGGTAACCCAGAGAGAGAGAGAAAGCAGCTTGGTAGTTTCCAGGAGAGGAAATGGAGGGGCAGGGAGGTTAGCAATGAGAAGTGACTTCTTAATAAGTATGGAATGTTCTTTTAGGGTGATGAAAATGCTTTGGAAGTTGATGGAGATACTAGGTGCAGAGCAGTATGAATGTTCTAAACATCACTACCGCTGCATCATTACAGCTTTTAGATGGATCATTTTACGTTATGTGCATTTCACCTTGTTAAGAAAAATGGCCACACTTCAGGTGCTCTGCATTTTGTGGCCAACTTCTGCAGAGCACATATGTATAATGCTTCCATCAGTGCAGTAAATTGTACTGGGCAGCTAGCTAGATTTGGGTGGTGCATGATCTCTGGAACTCTTAGGAGGAGCTCGCCAGAATGGAGGGTGAACAGGGAGAGGTGGATCCAGGTTCCCTTGGGTCCCAGCTCTTCACAGAGGCCCCAAGTATGCTCCCGGGTGTCCTCCCGTCTGTTCATTGTGGGGCAAGGGGCATCCTCAGCGCTGCAGGAAGATGACCACCAGAGGGCACTCTACACCCCTGCAAATAAAAGGGAAGGCAGAAGCCTCCACTTCCTCAGTAATTCAGTATTCAGAGCTGAGCTGGAGGTAGTAAAAGGGCACGGAAATCCAGCACTAATATGACAAATTCCAAGTGAGCTCTCTCTTTCTCACCTGTGACATTGATAATAACTTGGAAACATTTCCCTTCCTGGCCCTGGGGTCTCAGCCCAATGTGAATTTGGTGAGTGTGTAGAAACTCTGAACCAAATTAACACAATCTGTTCTGTCAGTGGGAGAAAACAGTTGCATCTGTACACACAGACACACATAAGCAGAGTGATATGTGCACGTAGATATACACACACATGCAAACGTGTACACCAAAGGCTGAAATGCTATGGACCAGAGGCTGTCACCTCTGCCATCCAGCTTTGTTGGAACCCTTTGGTCCAAAGCCGTTGTGGATGGCTCAGTGGCTGACAAGCCGTGCCAGCAGGAAACACCCATGCTAACCTCGCAGTCTTCACAAGTATTCCTGAGTAGCAACCCTCTCGTTAAGGCAGCAAGCCTTATAAACAAATTGCTTCTAGGACAGGAACTGTACCACATGCCAATATTGGAAAAGCATCATCTCTTCTGAGACCTCAGCCAGTGTGAGTTGGATATTTCATTCTTTGAAATATTTGAGGCTTTCGTATTTTACGAATCACCTCAAAAAAGTGCTGCAACCAGAGAGATAACCGTGACCGTAGATTGGTACTGGCACTGCTGTTGTTTTGCAAATCCAAACATGAAAGGCCAGTCAGTCCATTTTATAACTGTAGAACCACACTTACAGGACTCTACTGTTGCCTCTGCTATTTGACAGCTGGAGAGCTCAGGTGTACTTTGTCCTTTCCAGCATTTGGAGATTTTGTTTCAGTCTGTATTTGTTACTAGTACGTGTTTGCATTATATAGTTGTTACTCTCATTGAGAGGAGTTTGTACATGTATATAACAGACCTCAATTTTTTTCTCATCCCCTTTTCCTCCCTCCTTCTTTCCTTCTTCCATCTTTCACATTCTTCCAATTTGAAAAGGTCATCTGACTTCCTATTACCTTTTATTTTGATTTTTATTTATGTTGAGTTTCTCATATAAAAGAATCCATACAGTATTTCAGCTTGAGTGTCTGATTTATTTCACTTAACATTATGATCTCAAGGAGCATCCATTTTCCTACAAATGATTCAAATTTATCCTTCTTTATGACAGAGTAGTACTTCACTGTGTATAAGTACAGCATTTGTTTCATCCATGTACCTATTGATGGGCATACAGACTATTTCCAAGATTTAGCTACTATAAACTGCTTCTGTTAACATGAGTATGCAGGTACCATTTATAATAGAACACCTTTAATTTCTTGAGAAGATAGCAAGCCGTGGTATAGCTGGGTAAAATAGAATTTCTACATTTAGTTTTTTAAGGGCTCTTCATAGTGCAATAGTGATACTCGTTTATGCTCCCATGAACAATGTGGAAATTTCCCTTTTTTTACAGCCTTGCCAGCAAAAAATATTTGATTTCTTGATGGTAGCCATTTTTTCTGAGCCAAGATGAAATCTCAGAGTTGTTTTCCTTTGCATTTCTCTAATGGCCAGAGATGTTGAGCTTTTTGTCATGTATTTATTGGCCATTTCTACTTCTTCATTTCAGAAGTATCTACTCATTTAATTTGTGGATCTTTTATTTGGAGAGGTTTTTTCTGAGTTCTTATTATATTCTAGATGTTAGTCCTCTATCTGAAAACAGCTGAAAAATTTTTTCCTTTCTGGAGATTGTCTCTTCATTCCCTTGGTTATTTCCTTGTTTTCTAATCTGGTATGATTCCATTTGTTGAGTCTTGATGCTATTTCTTATGTCACTGGAATTCTGTCCAGGAAGCCCTTGCCTATACCCATGTCTTCAAGAGTGTTCCCTATTTTATCTTTCAGCAGATTAAGGGCTCCTGTTTTAACATTTAGATCTTTGATCAATGTTTTTATTTTAGTTCTGTATATGGTGAGACGTTTAGATCTAGCTCAGTCTTCCATATGTAGATAGGCAATTACTGCAACATCCTTTATTAAAGAGGCCATCTTTCCTCTAGTGTATCTTCTTGGCCTTTTATCAAAACTAAGTAGCCAAAGGTACCTGAGTTTTTTCTGCTTCCTTTATTCTGTCCCATTGATCCTAGTGTCTATGCTGTTTTGATCACAATAGCTTTGTAATATAACTTCAAGTTCAGGATTGTGATGCCTCTTGCTTTGCACTTACTACCCAGAATTGCTTGTGCTACTCTGGGCCCCTCTTGGTGCAATATAAATTTTAATTGTTTTTTCTAGTTCTGTGAAATGTGATGTTGGTGTTTTGATTTTTATTGTGTTAAATCTATATAACAGTTTTGGAAGTAGACGTATGGAAATGTGAGTTAAAATGTAAACTCACAGGTCTCAGGATCTGGAAAAGCTGTAATTCCGCAGGATAGTGCACACACAGAGCGGTGGCGGCTGGCTGGTTCCATGACATCACCGATGGGCTTTTTTCCCCCTTTCTTTCATCCTCCTTCCCCCACTTTCATACCTGAGATTGATTTATTAGCTTTGGAGCATTCCTTCCCAACTATCAGCTCTCTGCAGAACTGGAAGAAAACCAGGTCTCAGCCCTGGGTCCTGAGCCTTGGATGCCTGAGGTATTATTAAAAAAGAGAACTTCTAGAACTCATTCAAGAGAATATTTAGAAAGCAGATATCTAAGTTTTTTCCTTTTTTCTATAGCCTTATCAATTTTACATTTCTTGTTGGTGTAAAGTGTTGTATTTGCTTATTTTATTGGTGTGTATGCTTTTAGTTCCCTAACACCCAAGATGACAGTACTATTTAAACCTCAAAGGAATATCACTCTCTAATTTTGCCCAGATGACATTAAGATCTACTCCAAAAGTATTGTATAAAATCACCCATATTCAGTACAACCAGCTGGAATGCATTACAAATCAGAGAATCACTGGCCAATTCATAACAATTCACACACAAAATCAGAAGAGAGAGCAAAACGCAAGCAGCATTTCCAGAAGAATGTTTTGCAAAAAGAAAGAAACCTATCTGAGAAGCACTGAAAGACAAAATGTACTCAGGGAACATAGACATTTGAAAACAATGACTATTTGATTTTTTTTCTTGGCCATTCACAATTTGTATCAGTATAATCAAGGCTGTGAGAAACTGTATTTTTCAGCTTCCTGTGACTGAGATATAATACCCAGCACTCACATTGTAAGGAGGAGAGGTTTAATTTGACTCTTGGTTCAACAGTTTAGTCCATGGCCACTGGCTCCAAGGCAAAAACATGATGGTTGGAAAAGTGTGGTAGAACAAAGCTTCTCAGTTTATGGTGATCAGGAAATAGCGGAAGGGAACACAGCCAGAGCGGAAGGGTCTAAGCACCAGACATAGCACCCAAGACCATGCTTCCGTAACCCACTAGACACACCCAGGAGAGCACTGTACTGATCTGCTAGCTATTTCTTAATCCAGTGAAACTGACACAGTAGGATGAATGCTCGTACTGTTCCTGCAGAAATTTGGGATGTCCCATCTAGCTCCTGGGACACCTCGTGGGAGTCCTGTGTGCTCATTTCAAGCCTCAATCTTTCACAGCCTTCTCCATAGACTGGGTATAGTCTGAGAGCTCACAGTGCCACAGAGTTCACACACACATGCCTTTGAGGCTCATGGCCAGTGATGGAAGCACTGGGCAACAGTTTGCAAGCCCAGGCCCTTGCCTAGTAGGTGGACAAATGTTGTGAAATACTCTGAGGCCCATAGCTCCTTGCAGCTGGCACTGATACCTCACCTGAAATTGTACCCTATTTTGACCTCTCCTTCTCTGGCCTATTTCTTCCTCTATGAATGGCTTCTACGGGGAGTTTTTCCCTTGTCAGGATCTGCTTCTGTGGAAACTGACCTGCCCATTTAGCCTGTGTGACTCAGGATTTCAATTATTTATCCATTCCTTTAACAGACCTGCACTGACTTCCTGTCATGTGTCAGCATATCCTCATTCTTGACCTTGGCTGCTGGGCTGGTTTGTGTCACCAAACATGAATGGGTGAGTTTTATCTTTCATATAACATTAGTCAGAGTTCTGGAAAACTAAGGTGCCAAGTAAATTTACTTTAAGAAATATTGATATACACAATTAAGTTTGGTACCCAGATGCCTAAATGAGACATGATTGAAACGTATGGTGAATGCTTATATTTTTTAAAGTTTATTATAGTTAAAGACACATTGCCATTAACATCCTTTAACATACTCTCCTTCACTTTAAACACTGATCCCATTATTTTTGTCACTTTCTGAAGCAGTTCTGGAAGTCTTCTTTCCTGAGTGTCTTTATGAGTGAATAATACTGTCCAGTACCATCCAATGAAAGGCAGGCTTATAAAAACATGACTGTATTTTCATCTGCCTTACTCACTGAACCTGGCATGAAACTTCTGGCTCTTCTCCAAAGTCAAAATGACTGTGAAAGGTCAATGTTTTCAATCAACTCCAGACAGTAAAGCAGCCAAGGCACTACAATTAAAGACATTCATGACAGAGGATTCCAGAACTGCTCCAGAAAGTGTCAAGGAAAGCTGAATAAATGTACTGTAAGGGTAATTAATGGCAATGTGTCTTTTCCTGTAATTATTTTTATTTAAATACATACTGTATTTTTTATCATATCTCACACATTGCTCAAGATAGGACTATCAGGTACATTTCTTTACACCTGCATGATTATACCTCAGCACTGTGATATTGATCAAGAACTTGCAGTGCCATATGCTACCGACATGAGGTCAGAAGCTCACATTATCATTCATCCTCATGAAGTGAGCAGAAACTGGAAGAGACAATCTCATAAGTAAGATGTAAAACTGGTAAACATGGATTGAGCTCAAGTCAGTATTGTGGAATGAACACAGTGCTGGCCACCTGGCAATTCTGGGAAAAGATTTGCCAAAGAGAGTTAGGTAATAATTTCTCCGAAGAACCTCAAAGTTCATTCCCAGATGTGATGTAATCCATCTCCAAACATCCCTGTGAAGCGGAAAGCGTTTTACAAGCTCACAGTGTGATTGTTAGAGGCATGCCTGCCCAGTATTGACAGTTGATCAACTCATATAACTTGGCAGAAAATTCAGATATTTGTCTTCCTATGGAAAAAGATCCAGATTTTATGAGGTTGGACTAACAGGTACACAATATCCAGACTGGAATATTGAGACAGAAGACATACTTTCTGTCCCCACTTTTTATCTGCCCAACTTCCCCATGTGAATATACTTCTCACAAACAAAACTTGGACTAGGCACTATAATATGCTTATAAATCCCACCTACTTGGAAGACTGAGGCAGGATTGCAACTTCAAGGCCACCCTGGACAACCTGTGAAACCCTGGCTCAAAACAACACAAATGGTCTGGTTATGTAGCTCAGCGGTAGAATGCTCGCCTGATATGTATGAGGCCCTAGTGGAGGAGATAAGTGGAGGGAAAGGAAAGGGGAAGAGAGGAAAAAAGAGAGAGAGGCAGAGACAGAGAGAGAGAGAGAGAGAGGAAGAAAAGAAGGAAGGAAGGAAGGAAGGAAGGAAGGAAGGAAGGAAGGAAGGAAGGAAGTCAGATGCTTGGATGGGGAAAGGCAGAAGAGGAAATCCTGCTGGCAGCCACTGGGATGAACACAATCGCATAGCACCTCTTGCCTCTACCTCAAGCCATTTGAACTCTAGGCTTCACCAAGTAAAATGGTTTGAAAAACAAAGAAATAAACAAAAATTCTTGTTTCTAATACCCTAAGAGAAGAAAGAGTAAGAAACAGTGAAATTGCAGGTAATGTGGTGTTATGCATACTGCATTCTGGCTGTATTCTCAAAGGTCAGAAGGGCTGTTCTAGACATCAGCAGAGAAGAGTAGAGACCAAGAACAGACTTGGGAAGTGAAGCCAGTTGGAGAACATCTTTAGCAAAGCAGAAGTCCAGCTTCCAGGTGAAGGAATGTGCAGTGGCTGTGTGCCAGCCCACAGCAGTTGTAAATAGTGCAAAATGTTATTGAAGACAAATGTAGGAGGCAAATAACCAGAAGGCTAAGGATTCTGAACAGGAAAAGCACTGTGGAAAGAACAGGGACATGAAGAAAAACTGAGACTTGCAAAGAGCTTGGAGAGAAACGAGGAGTTTCAGTTATACATTTGAAAAGCTTCTACATCAGGGAATTCTCTGCTTATTTCCTCTGCAGAGAAGGCTGTCTTCTGAGATCTTGATCTTGACTCTGAAGTGAAAAGGCATTGGAATTGTGATATCAGCACTGCTAATACATGCACCTCAGACCAATTACTATAGCGTGCTGTTGACTTGTGCATCACTTGACCTTTGCCTCATCACCTACCAGCCCCTAACACCTTTCACTTGCCTGAGACCCTTCACTTTGAAGGGTGAAAGGAAGGCATTTTAGCACTGAAGATGTTAAATGTAGCCTGCAATGGTAGATACATTGTGTCAACTTGAGAAGTATAGAAGCTTAACTAAGTGACTCAGCACACCTACATCCTAGGGTATAGAGGACCTGCCCTAGGGCAGGTAGCCTGCCTATAAGGGAGGAAAAGAAGTTTACTTTCTCCTCATTTTTGTTCTTGTTGTTTTTGCTGTCTTCTGCCACCATGAACTGTGTGAAGCCACCCTGCCTTGGAGATTATTATGGACTGAAACCTTCATAAACTGTGAGCTAAATAAACCTTTCCTCCTTTAACTTTTTGCATTGAGAATTTTATCTCAGTACCAAGATAAAAATAACTAAGATATGGCCCAAACTGCAGAACTTTTACTATAAATGTAGGAAAAAATTGTGGGCACATAACTTGGTTCATCCAAGCAGCTTTACCAAAATACTGTAAGTTGAGTGGCTCACGAAGAACAGAAATTTATTTCTCACAATTCTGAGAAATCCAGGATCAAGTTGCCTTTTCAGATTTGTTGTCTGCTAAGATCTGATTTCCTGCTCTGTAAATGATGTTTTGTTGATGCAACCTTGAATGGCAGAGAGGAAAGGATGCTTGCTGGAACCTCTTTTCTAAAGGTACTAATCCCACTTATGAGAGTGGAGACCTCAAGATCTAATCATTTTCTAAAGACCCCCACCTCCAAATAATATCATACTTGGGGTTAGGTAGGACTCCAAAATCAGTAGGGAGGGGATGGATAAACATCAGATCAGTGCAACATGTGTGTGAGGGGAAAGGAATCTGAATCTAGTCACATCTGGGCACTGGCATTGATCTGACCACGTTCCCTGAGACAAGGTAACCAGCACAGCAGCTGCTCACTTTGCTAGAAGAACTCTGTAAGGGATGGGCACCGTGACTGAGGTGCAGGTACAGAGCATCTCAACACCATCATGCTTTAATCAGTGTCCTCAACCTCTGGCGGGAAAGGAGCACGCCTGCTTCAGAGGTTAAAGATCCCTTAGTGAGGGATTTGGAAAAGGGGGGTGAAATTTGGTGCTAAAAGTCAGAGGTACAGTGTCCAAGTCCTGATGGGACCACTCTGTAGCTCTATGACCTTGAGAAGGATCCTTGAGGTGTCTGACATTGGATTTCGTGTAAAGTACCAGCCTGGCTTATTTCAAAAGGCCACTGTGAGCATTGAGAGCAAACAATTGTGAAAAGCATGGTGCATGGTTGCAAAAAAAGGCAACTTGTGTCCTACTCACAGCATAACTCATTAATTTGTCCAATCCTAGAGCACTCATACAAGGTTTGATCAAAAACCTGGGGTGATACTTTAAATTTTTTTAAAAAATTTAAAATTTATTATAGTAAAGGATACATTACCATTAATTCTCCTCAAAATACTCTCCCGTTACTTTGAATGCACGTATCTTGCCACTCTCTGAAGTACTTCTGGCCTGTTTTGTGAGCATGTCTAGTTGTACAGCTGTGGCTGCCTCAACATCCTAAATTGAAGCAAAAAGTCACAGCAATCTCTGTAAAATCAAAACGTTGCATTGTGTCCTCATCTACGCTCCACCCCAGGTCCTGCATCCTGCCACTTCTGGCTGTCTCCTCGAGGTCAAAATGACCATAAAAGGTCACTGTTTTAAATTGAGTCAGGACATTGAAGCAACCATGACAGAGCAACTAAATTCACTCACAAAAGAGGATGTCCAGCTGCTTCTCAAAGTGGCCAGAATTTGGAGAATCAATGGGTTCCAAATGAGGGCGAGTATGTTGAGGGACAGTGTGTGTTTTACTTTAATAATGTTTTTCATTTAAACATTTACCAAACGTTTTGATCACACCCCATACAGGACTTTCAAAACTTCTCCCCCACAACAACAGGAAAAACAAACTAGCATTGAATATTGGCCTATAGTTCTTTTTATTTTTAGATTGAGAATATATAGTGAAAATACGGTGTTCAAAAGTTGCCTGCATTACTTGTTTCCTCCTTCAGCTATGACTGTTTTTTATATGAAATGCATAGAGATCCCGTTGTTTCCATTTGTATTTCATTTTCTGTTTTCCCCACTTACTGACTTGTAACTTTTGAATAGTAAATATTGCCATGGCTCTAACAATTGAAACAATGAAAAAAATAAATAAATCTTTGTAAAGGATCACTCTCCCCACCCCGGACCTCTCCTTGTCACATTCACAACCTCCTGTACCTCTTTAGACAAACACGGTGATGCATGTATTTTCTTTACCATCGTTATTATTAGGATTTTACTGGCTTACAGAAAAGGCGTATTCTGTGCTCCCCATGTATTAGTGAGATGGTGTTGCGTTTCCTACTGACTCCAAGGAGCCTGTAGGGGTCAGCAGGAGACGCTGAGCCAGCTCTCCTGAGCCGAGTGGATATTACAAGTTCACTGCAGTCCGAACCCACATCCATCAACTGGCTGCTAATCCTTCTTGACAGACATCCCAGAAGAAACTTGATGTGCTAACTAGTTCCAGAGTTTAACGAGTGTGAAAGCCAAGGTTTGTGTTTTGGAGGCTGGACGTAAAGAGATTTACTTCTCCATTTGGCTGACTGTGAGAAGTCACCAAGGAAGTGGCTTTGGACTTTGCCTGAATGCGCCTTTCTCCCTGCAGGTGAATAGCATACTTTTTCAAGCTTTCTTCATTTCTTCATTCCTTTCCCCATAAGCCTGTATTTAAGAGAACCAAGAGCCTCAAGCCCCAAGCCCTTCTTAAGAAGCATTTGATATACCACCCCATATGGGGTGACAATAGGGGGTCTGTCTGCTCGCCTGTCAGTGGGGCCTCTCAGCCTTGCAGGTGAAAAAAAAGAACGAAGTCTCCACCTGAATGCACCTGCACTCACCTGTACGGAGTCAAGAATGTGAACAATCTGAGTATTCTCCAGCAGAGAAACTCAGCTGGGAGGACTGGGAGAAGCTGCAGGGACTTATCCTTTGGGCTTTGCTCTTTGTCTCCACTGCTTTCTTGGCAGAAGGGCACGGTCCACCCTGAATGGCAGACAGAGAGCTTCAGGTGGCTGCCTTGGCTCAGGCAGTCCCAGTGATCACAAAGGAGGCAGCCTCAGCTGTTCTGTCCAGCCAGGAACAAACAGAGCCCACCTGGCTGAAAAGGAAGCCCCCTACCCCACTGCTGTCTCTCAGACACAGACAAGCGTCTCCTCTATCCCCAAACTTCGCTTTTCCTCAGTTGAGAAATGTAAAGAGATATTCACCCTCAGGGCATAGAAAAGATAAATTGTCCCCCTTTCTGATCCCACCTAAAACCTTCAGGTTAACAGCAGCCCCCCTCTGCCTCATGAGGCAGAGAATTGGGAGTCACGTGTTGATGGATGGTAACATATATGCTCATACAATAACATCCCACTACTGTGGCTCTATGATAGAATCTTGGGTTTGAAAGAGACTTAGAGGTCACCAGAGTGACCAGTTCTTCACCTTCCCAGAAATCTCTCTGCACTACCTTTGACAGGTGACCATTCCATCTCATCTGAACCCTTCTAGTGATAAAGAACTCCGCACCATTGAATTGCAAACTCCTACTCATCCTTCAAGATCCTGATCAAATGTCATCTGCTCTATAAAGCTTCTCCCAATGCACCTAGGTAGATTAATTACTCTGTAATTTGTGAAATTTATCTTTTTACATCCATATTTGTCTCTGTTATTGGTCTCTGAGCATTTCAAGAAAGAGCTAACATAGAGCTCTCTTTTATCTTGGATTCTTAGCACATCTAACACTTCGATAATGTTCCAGTGATGACTGTTAACCACATGGGTGAGTGCGTTCTCCTAAAACAGCTCACGCCGTATTTAAAAAACTATAATTACTAGCAAATTCATTCTTACATTGAAGTGATGTCATCTTTTTGGCAACTTATGCACAGCAGTCCTTATTCTGGAGACAAAAAGACCCTGTAATTCTTCAAATTTCTACTGTTTACTAGACATTCTGCTGGACAAAATTACATAACACCCATGTATTCTTGTGTGTTACCCTCATGACTTCCCATAATCCTCTTCCCTTGCAGGCTAACCCTCCTCAGTCATACAGGTATAGACTTAGGACCTTAGCCTTCTGCTTATTCTGGATGGGTTCATCCAAGAGAAACTAAGAAAAACCAGAACTCAGTGTTTCGCTCTGCCCTTTACAGGTGGAGTGCAGTGCCTGTTGGGTTGGCGTGTGCCAAAAGGCAGACACAATGGCTTAGGGAAAATAATAGCGAATACTTCCTCAGCCTCTCCCGTACTATGTCTGTAGTCAATGTCACCTGAATGTCCTTTAAGGGAGATCCTTTAAGGGAGAATCCCAGCCAATGAAAACTTAAACTTGAGAGCAAAGGGCCATATCTAGAAGATTACAAACAGTACTCTCAAATGCTAGAATTCTGGCTTTTATTTGTAGGTCAGTATTTAGCATTAGCAGTATTTAACTTATAGTCTTGCCTGGACCAATGATCAATTTAATTTTCATTATTTTCAAGAGCTCCTTATTCTTATTTGTATATTTTCTTATTCAAGGGCTTCTTATTTTCATTACTTTCAATCACTTCGGTGCAAAGTGCTGCTATGATGTGAAAACACCAGTGTGTTTCAGCTCACCAGCCACCTCCTCCCCTCCACAATAGCAAGACTACAGTGGGAAGTGGAGTAAGGAGGGAAAATAATGCAGAAAGCAAAGACACAACCAAGACTGCCCTGCTGGGGTGGGACCCTCTCCATGCTTTCCAACACACAGCTGCTGAGCCAAGCTCAGCCACTCCTGGCATTTTCTGTTAAGAGCTGAAAGCATGCTGCCAGCAATGCTTCATGTCATGTTACTTCCTTTTCAAAGGTGATTTTCCAAGACTCCTTCTTCATCAGACATTGTACCTGGCTCTTGTTTTTAAAGTCAGCAAAATACACCTGTTGACATAAGTTTAAATGACCTCAATACCTTTTTTGTACTTGAAGTGACCACTTGTGCTTTGGGCTCACCTTGCATCTTATTAGAGGCTTCCATTCTAACAATTGGTTGAAGTCATTTATTTCAACAAATTTTCCCACAGCAGCAGTCTATTGATGAGCTTCCTGTTACAGTGCCCAAAGTACTTAGTCAATTATTTTCTACCTTACTCACTTATGACACCTATGACTTTTATATTTCTCAGAATAATGCCTTTAGAAATGTACACCCAGCTCTATATACTATTGTACTGATGAGATCTAGAAATTTGCATTGTAAAAATAAAATATATCACGTACAGGTATAAATTCCCAAAGTGAATGTGATCATTATGCATATCTAAATTATACCAATAAACTTAATTATGAAAGAAGAAAAAAGAATTAAAATTGGTATGTACATAACATAATCTTTATTCATTATTTACTGCAAAGATGAACTAACAAAAAAGTAAAACAAAAGTATATCCTTTAAAAGAAAAATTTTAAAAAGAAATAAAATAAGCATCCCAGCTAATTTTGATGCAAGTATTCTTAAACCACCTGTGTAAATAGTGGGTAAACCACAGCCTTATTGTCTACCATGTTCTGGATTTAGAGCCATGGCCATTTCAAATTCATACACTGGTAGAGTAGCCTGGTATATTAATGACCTATCATCTATCTAAGAGTCACCACAGCAATTAAGATTAAGTCTCTCATGAGGGAGCACATTTAAGTAAACTCATAGAAAATCAGACACTGCCAGGATAGGAGAGGGGAGGCTGCAGCAACCAGGAATCACAAAATCACAGTGGTTTAATGCGACAAAGGTGTACTTACTCTGGAGACTTGGCAGAAGACTCAGTTCACGTGCAGTCACTCAGGCTAACAGAATTCCATATCCATATACACTTCTAGAGTACCCCAGGAGGGAGAAAAGAATCTGGCAAGCCTTCCTTGTACTGCTCCCAAAGCTTTAGGCTGGGAGTGATACATTCTTGCATTCGTTATTAGCCCAATCAAATCCTGTGGCCGAATACAAACTACAAGGGGAAGTGTGACCCGACCAAACATCTCGAAGGAAAGGAAAACCACCATGAATGGGAATGAGTGCCCAAACAAGACACCCAATACAAAACTGAAGAGCCGTGTCAGAGAGCCTGGTTGAAAAGTAAGTGCTCAGTACATATTTACCAGATAAATAAATGAGAAAACATAGCACCTGTTTTGGGAATCTACTATCACTATCTTTCTGCTGGCAAAGTTGGCTATAGTGTGCGGTAATGCATATTAAAATGCAGGCTATATATTCCCAAATCAGGGAAATATAGAGTGCAGAACATCTGTTTGGCACGGTTATGATCTCACTTAGGCAAAGTTAAGAACGCGTACACACACGGTGTGATTATATGTTATACAAAAGACAGTAAATATCCAAAAGAGTATCTCACCAAAAGTTAATGGTAAAGGGCCAGGGATATAGCTCAGGGGCACAGCACCTGCCTGGCAAGCACAAATGCCATCCTCAAAAACAAACAAACAATCAAAAAAGTTAACAGTGAGGTAGTTCAGTCTAGTAAGATTTTATATAACTTTCAAATTCTATTTCCTCACACAGCTTAACATATTCTCAGTATGCATGATAATCAGAAACAAACAATAAACATCAGTTTTGAGAAAAGCATGCACAGATCCTCATTATGACAGAGTGAAGTACATGATATTAATAAAACATGCATGGGAAAAATTAGAAGAAAGTAGTGTGTATTTTGAAATAAAAGCAAACTTAAAAAGGGACCTCAGATAAAAAACAGACTGTCCAAGGATTTCGGTGGAACACTTAGAGAAAAATTTGAAACGTCCATCGGAAAATAAGCACTCCAAAAACAACATGGGCTAGTGCAAAGGACAAGGAGCCAGCTGGAAGGGACTTCGAATGGCCACATCTGGGACAATTTGAGCTCTAAATTAATAATGACAATACCAAGTGATAGTCCTTTGAATAAAGTAAGAATGTGGAGTGCTATTGGAAGCTCTCTCTCCTGCAGGATTCGCTAGAATTGTGTTCATGTGTAAGTTTTCACAGTACCTGGTTTAGAAGCAGCATTCCACACAGGGGATCCCTCCATCATTTAAATACTTTTTCTGACACACAGGACCTAGAACTTTTCCCATAGCTGGTGACCTCCTCTGTCTCAGTCTCCCTCCTCTCCTCATCCTCAATGCTGGTGTCCCCAGGATGCAGGCCTCAGTCCTTGTGAGCTCTCCTCCTGTGACCTCCCCCAGGGTCATAGCCTTAAATACCAGTGACTGTGAACAGACCCAGACTGAAACCTCTCACCAGGCCTCTTGCCTGTTCTGCAGACTCACAAATCCACCTGGCCATTTAACAACTCCAGCCAGGGGCCCAATAGACACCTCAAATCCAATACACCCCAAACTGACAACTCTACCTTTCTAAACACCAATTCCCCCTCAGCCTTCTTCATCTCAATGATGTCTTCTGATTCCTCCAGCCAAAACTCTAGAGTCTTCCATGACTCCTCCTTTCTGATCTCTCAGGAAATTTTGTTGATTTCAGCTTCAAATCTATCTAGAAATCAGTCATGATGTCATTTTTTACATTGTTACCACTGACTGTTTCCTCTACCCAGAATACGCAGATAACAGCAGAGCCAGATTAATCAGCCCCTCCAACTATTCCCTCAGAAGGCTTCTCAGTCAGATCTGCCTGGATCACTCTGGTTGGACGCGAAACCCATTGCAGATCCTGCTCTTTGCTGATGGAACATGTCACCTGATAAGGGACCATGTGATTTGTTTTTTATTATGTTCATTGTCTGATACATGGTGTAAACTTTACATGAAGTGAGATCTTTCTTTTTGTTTTGCTTTGTTTTTGGTTTTGAAACAGGACTTGCCAAAGCTGGCCTCAATTTTGTGAGGTCAGGTGATCCTCCTCCCTCAGCCTCCCAGTAGATGTCACTATGATTGATCCAACCTTCTTTCCCGGATTTATTAGTGTCACATAGGAGACACTGAATAAGATTCATTAAGTGAAAAAATGGTATTGGAATTCGCCCATGATATGTTGTTATATTAATTAGCTTTAAGTAGAACCAGTAGAGTGTGTGTGTGCACGTGCGTGTGTGCGTGCATGTGTGTGCATGTGAACTAGATGACCAGCTCGCATGGTCACAGAGGCTGAATGTTTTATAAGAGGCCAAAACCTCAGAACCAGGGAAGCTAACAGTGTACCTCTCAGAGGGCACTGTTTGACCAGAGTCCAAAGGCTGACGAACTTAGATGCTCAAGAACAACAACAAACACACACCTGATCCCGGAAGGAAGGGCCAGAGAGAAGATCTTCCTGCTTCTTCTGCTCTCCTGTTCTCTTGATCCCCACTGGCTGAATGACACCCATCCACAATGGGTCAGATCCTCCCCACTTGATGGCAGACCCACTCTCCAGTCTCCTCTGGGGACATCCTCCCAGGCACACTCAGAAATGCCTTCTGCAGTTAATCCACTTGAGCCAGGCAAGCTGACCTCCAAAATTAGCCACCTTGTCTTAGCTGGTGAGCTCCTCCATCTCATTCTCTCTCCTCTCCTCATTCTCAATGCTGGTTCCCCAGGATCCAGACCTCAGTCCTCACATACAAAATAATAAAAACAAAATGATTTGGGGGAGGACAAATTGTGAATATGCCACAGAATTTATGTGACTGTGTAAAAGAAGATGTAACAAAATATTTACAATGGCATTTTCTAGGTGTTGAGCTCTAAATAACGGCATTTTTCTTTTGGTCTTTAGGATTTACTTTTTGAGACATCAATACATTTCCTCTGTTACTGGGGATCGAACATATATTTGTAATCAGAAAATGGTATGCATTTTTTTCTTTTATGGGATAAATTCTAAAAATGAAATATCATTTATAATGAGAAAAATGGAATGTTTTTATTTTTCTCATTCCTAGCAAAGTTATAAAACTGAGCCAGCATGCCACTCTGGTAAGTGGCTGTGGCCTGGCAAGCCGCGGCCACCCCAGGGCGAGAACCATATCAGTGTTTCCTGAGACCCGCGACGTGCCATGTTAGACCTTGGGGTGCTGGGGAAACGGGCAGCCAGTTCACCCCTCTGGTGGGCGGCTGAGAGCCTAAGAATCTAACACCCATCATCCCCACACCCCCACCAAGTGAGAGCCAGAGATCTGAGCATGTCTTGAGAGTTTGACTATATGCGATATAGCAAATAAGGGGGATTTTCTTCTGCCATCTCTTTGAGGGCAAATATTTTTATCTCTGTTTTACTCTTTTTAGATCGATGGTATTGCTCTATTCAATATTCTGTTTTTATAATTTCTGTATTTCCTTCGATATTGCTCTACCTGATCGAAGGAACAGCTATTGTGAAGAAAACCAGATATACTATCGTACTTATTGCTATTATCCCGGTAACCTGCTGTGAGGTTCTGTACCCAGTTCACTGCACTGCCTCAGTTGGCTGTGTCCTGTCTTGTTCTGCTGTATTTTACTACCTTCAAAATAAAATAAATAAATAAAATAAAAATAATAATAAATAAGAAAAAGTTTTTTAAAAGCAAATAACAACAATAAAACAGGTCAATAAGGTACTGAGCAACCTGAAACATGATATAACTGAACAGATAATGGGCTTAAAAAGCAAAAGGAGGAAAAGCAAGTGCTCCAAAGGATAGAGCTACGTGTATTTTTAAGGGTGTAGGATGGATAATTATGTTGCTAAGTTTTTGTTGGATCAGAGAACAGAACTGTCTGCAGCCTCACTGTTTGAATGTCCAGTTTGTATGCTTGAATTTTGTAACTTGAACAACTACATCCAAGAAGACAATATGTGGTGTGTCAACTAGTGATTTCTTACTGTTCACTTTTTTTTTGAAATTCTGTATTGTTTCTACTCTTTTTTTTCTGTTTTGCTTTATTTTCCCCTCTCTTTAAATATAAATTTTTTAAAAAATTAAAAAAAGAAAGATTATAAAACTGTCTGCCAGGAATACAAAGATTAAAGAAATCTAATGTACATTTATGAAAAATTCCTAGAAGGAAGGCAATCGGTGGACACAGGCTGTAATACAGTGGTTATAAATTTGGGGTTTTGATACAGACAGAAGCGCACACAAGCATTCTGACCTTGAGTTGGCCCCTCATCTATAAAATCTGTAAGTCATAAGGTTAAATCAGAGATTTGTGAAAAGCATTTAACCCAGCACCTGAGTTAATATAATAAACACTAGTTATTATTCCTTATCTCATTTAATTTTCCCAACACTTGTAACAGGAAGACATCATTATGCTTATTTTTCAGATAAGGAAGTCTGGGGAGCATTAGCTTTTTGGTTCTCATAAAGAGATGAATTCAAGATTTCCACCTGAGTCTACCTACCATGAGAGCCCCATCTCCTGAGACTGTACCGCGATTCCACACATATCTGAGCAAACTCTGTGCCTGTCATATTTGGACTTTCGGCCCAGAAGACTATGCAAAAATTGGATCATTTCTTTCCTGCTTTAATTTTTAAGAGAAATGAAGATGTCTAGAATCATAGACAGAGAAGTTACAGAGTTTAGAGGGCTTAAAAATAAGGAAATTGTGGGACAGGGAAAGTTATGAATGTCGTTAACGTTGCCTGGTGGAACTGGTCAGGAGAGCTACTGATTTCTCCACCTTACTCACCACATCCAGGATGCTTCACCCATGTCTCCGTGTGTCTCTGAGACCCGGTTTTGCAGGCAAAGCACTCCAGCCCTTTGTTGCAAGGCACTTATCCAAACGCTTAATCGTTTCCACAGCCCTCTTTTGATTTTTTTAAAATCTCTAGTCTCTGAAGCTCAGCTAAGAAGCAATTGTATATAAAGAGTGATTCTTGAATTAGAAAAGACAAAAACACATCTATGATGACGTAAGAGAGTAGGCATGAGAGCTGCCTCCCCCAGCTCATCTCTCTGGCTGGGTTCAGTGGACACAAGGGCCAGGCTAATCAAGGGGTGTGGGAAAAAAATGAAATCTTAACGTCCTGAGAGCCTGGGGAATGAAGCTGCTTGGAAAAATGTGATGCTTGCAAAGATAAGACAGAGAGGGTTCAATGAAACTACTAGTCTCCTAGGAAAACATTTGATTGTGGTTTTTCACAGTCACCTCCTAACACACACGTTCAGGTACTTGTCCCTCCCCCATACACACACACACACACACACACATACACACACACACATACCTACTCAAGGTATTTGGAAATGGTATTTAACTGGACACCATTTGTGTCTGAGAAACACCTCATATGCATCTCCTCACTGTCTTCTTATCTCACACCCCACCCCACCACAGAAAGCCAGATGGACAATTAAATGAACTGAACTGCAGAGAAATTGATAGTACTGTTGTTTAATGGTTAAAAAGAGGGTCCTGAACAAGAATCATGATATTCAATCTTTGTTTCCTTAGTCCCTCAATTTCTGTGACTTCAAGCCAACACTTTGTCACTCCACTACCACTGCTTCCAGCCAACATCTCACTGCCTGTACTGTAAAACAAGGGTCATAATAAAATTTTGCCTTCCTGAAGGTTGGTGGCTGGGTCAAATAGAAAGTTTCATGAATCCTCCCCATTTTCACTGTTCAGTTGCTTAGTTGAAAATATTTACTTAGATCCACCAGGTGCTGGGGAAGTGGGTGTTATATTAGGCAATAATCCAGATGGAGAACAGAGGATAAAGTGTAGACAGGGAATGGAGTTCTTGGTGGGATGGTCTGAGACAGCCACCCTGCTGCAAAGTCACTCCTGAACCTTGTGGGGACTTGGAGAAAGCATTTCAAGGAGTGGGAAAAACAGAGGATTCTCTCAGTGTAAAACTCCATTGCTTTAACATTTCTAAAGAGACAAGGGTCTTTCAAAAGGCTGTTCCTTGTAAGAACCTATCAGAGAAGGCCTAGCTAACTCTGCTATGGAAAGGTCGAAAATTAAGGACCTGGCTATCTCCCTTTCTCATCCCACCCTGCAGGCCTAGCTGGCATGCAGCCACCTATCTGTGAGCTGGGATTTTCCAGGGCCAAGCTTCAAATGGACCTTCTTTGTTCCAGTCAGTTTCTTGTACAGAAAGCCCTGGGAACGGCTCCACCACTGACCTCTTGCTGTTCTATGGAAGATAACTACACTTCTTCCAGAGTGGCTCAGAAAAAGAAAATGCCCCATTGGCTGCTCTCTTCTTGGCTCTGGGACCATGTTCTCTTCCATCAGGATACCTGAAGCTTGTCTCCCTGAGTGGCATTTATAAAGCAGGCCATTGTGGATAGAAGGAAATAAATCAATTTGAAAAAAAAAAATCCTGCTCCAAAATATTTCTCAGGCCTGCCTACAAGGATGCCCCAAATTTCTCCTGAATAGTGAAATTCTACTTTCTAAACATGCTATTGATAATACAGTGGTATTATCTTTTTTAAAAAACTGATGTAGTGGGGCAATCATTTTTGTGCCTGGATCTTGTAACTTAAACAACTACTTCTAAGATAACTATGCAATATATTAACTAGTATTAACTTCTTACTGTTTTTGTTTTGAAATTCTGTATTGTTTCTATCTTCTTTTTCTGTTTTTCTTTTTAAAATTAAAAAAAAAAAGATTTAAGAAAAAACTCTGTCTATTGGTTTGAATCATAAGTGTCCAAAACATACGTCCCCAAACAGCCCTTACCTTATATGAATATGATTGAAAGATACTGTTAATGTTTTTTTTAATTTTTTACAGTAAACAGACACATGGCTATTAATCTTCCTCAAGATACCACCCCACCCTTCAAACACTTTTATGCAATTGTTCTTGACACTTTCCAAAGCAGTTCTGGAAGTTCACTTTCACGAATGTCTTTAGTTACGCTGTTGTGGCTGCCTCTATATCCTGAGTTGATTTAAAATCTTTACCTTTCATGGTCATTTTAACTAGTCCTAGGGCACTAGATCTAGCAAATAAGGTGACTGAAGACACACCGTTTTAGGAGCCTGCCTTTCTGTTGTTTGCCCCTGGGCAGCTGAATTTGCCTGCCACAGTTTCAATCCCACCTTGTAAGAAGACTTCCAGGACTGCTTCAGAAAGTGGCAAGAATGGCAGGGTGAGTGTGTTCAGTGCAAAGAGAAGGATTTTGAAGAGAGTTGATGGCAATATGTCTTTTATTGCAATTTTTAAAATTTAAACATTCACCGTAGTATATTTTGATCTGAGAGGGCTACATAAAGAGGGAAGAAGAGGTTGGCGTGATGTATCCACCAGCAAAGGGATGACAAGAGCACAGAAGGTGAAAAAGGCAAGAAAGGATCCTTCTCTGATGTTGCTGACACACCAGCCCCTACCAACACCTCAATTTTGGACTTAGGAGAGAGGACATTTTTCTGTGGTTGAGTTTGTTCCCTCAGCCTCAGGAAACTGACACAGAGCTGTAGAATCATTTATTGGATTAGCTGCTGCTTTTTTGCCTCCCAGTGCCCTGAGCATAAGCACCTACATGTTTTCTAGGGACAGCAAAGGAAGAGAAAGGAGCGTTGGAGAAGGGGATGTGGAGGGCACATGCTGTTGTAGATGTGCCACACCAGAAAACTGTGGGTGACAGAAGGATGGAGAACTCAGAATAAGCATGGCCAGGAGTCACAGGCAGGACCACCCGCAGGGCACTTGTGGGGTGATAACAGCCAATCCATAGGCTGTACTGTGGGCTTTGATTCTCACAGTTTCATGCCACTGCAGCATCCAGCGCAAGGCTTCGAGAAGCTACTCATTCCACTAAGCACCAGCCTGTTCAACTGGGTCTCTAGAACACAAAAGTGAATAAAAAGCCTCCTGGGCTAAGTTTCTCTGAAATGCAAGCTTGAAGAACTACCTAACTTTTGCTCCAAGACAAATTCACGGCTGCTGGCTTCAGATGAAGAAGTTGCAGGCAACCCAACCCTAGTTTGGAAGACAGTTTGCCTGTGATCTGTCACACAGAGAACCACCCAGGTACCAAGCAAAGGTGTCTGAACTAGCTAGCTGGCGTTCCTCCAGGTGCAAGCAGAACCCACACACAAATAAGGTGGTGCATGGTTGAAAAGTCCTGCCCTAAATCCTTTTCCTTGCTGAATTTGATGGCAGTGATCAAGCAGCCTCCTTGGGAAGCACCTTGAGGTTATGAAGGAGAAGAAAGCTTCCTTTGGGGTTTCCAAAACACTCCCCTTTCATGCTTGTTTTTACTTAGTCATTGCTTCCCTCCTGGCCTCCGGCACCAGAGCCTGTATCCTGCCTGCCCCAGGTAACTGGAGCCCTTAAAGTACACAAAGCACCACTATGCCTGAGCGATGTTATCAGGCAGGGCCTGGCCAGCTCTACACGGTAAGACAGCAGCTGAGCCAGGGTGGCCAGACCAGGAGCTGAAACAAGACCCCCAGGCTGCCGACCAAGGACAGAGTGGCCTTTGTGAGGAATAAATCATATTTAGGCTCATTCCTTATTAACATTGCAGTCATCAGAGCATTTTCTTTCCTGACTTCCAGCTCCAAAACCCTGTGAAGGCTTCTGTAGGCTGTAGGTTGGCCCTGGAGTTGACACTGGACAGAGGACGACGTGGCACTGTTGGCTTCAGTCATTAGAATACTGAGTGTATTATGATGCATGGGGAGGAGCCAACCTTGCAGCCAAACCATAACACTTGATTGGAAGCTTGAAAGAGACCAGAAGAGATTTGGTCATCACAGAAGTCCCTAGTGCTTTTTGTAGGAGACACTGCAGACAATGGAACCATGGAACCATGGAGCCTTGGGTGTTTATTTGAACCCTTTGACAAACCAGCCGTGTGGCTTTGGGCAAATCTCTTGACCTGGCTGGGTCTTGGTGTTCTCACCTATAAAAATACAGATAGCAGAAGCTGCCTAGTAGAGTTGATGTGAGGATTACAGACAGTGATACAATTAGCTTGGCGCACAGTCCATACTCAGTGATAGCTTTAGAGAATCTCTGTCCCCGCTGTCACAAACTCTGAACTACTAAAACAGGCCTCAGTCACTCTACTACACAGACTGGTATGTATCTTTAAGTCTTGACAACATATAGTGTAGAATTTGACAAAATCAAAATAAAATCAGCAAGTTAACCAACAAGGGTATTACAAGTCAGAAGTTTGATACACAGCCCTTTTGAGTACTCTAAGCCATACCCTCAGGAATCCCAGTTTGGCTGCAAGGAAAGTAAAGCAGGATGGTAAAGTGGTGGAAAGCTCAGCCTGGAAAATCAGGCTGCCTTCCATCGATGCTGGTTCTTCCGTTTTTGCCAGCTGTGATTTGGGCATGTGTTGTCATAGCTGTAAATCTCCAAGTCCTTATCCTTAAAGTGACAACAGTAAAGTTACCTGTCTCGAGAGTAGTTATGACAACACAAAGCATCTGGTACACAGAGCTCAATCATTATTAGAATTATTATTATTATTATTTGCTGAATTAATGACTTACGGGAGAGCAATTTAGTTTAGAAGGAAGAGAAAGGCCGATGAAAGAGAAAACTGGGGCCAGAGATGTTTTGTGACTGATCTTCTGATTGATCTCCTGCTGGTGCTAGGTAGGGAGAAAGCCAGAGTACTCCCCCAATCAACTTTCAGTACATTTAGGCCAGCTAAAAACTTCACTAAGGAGCAAAAATTTCATTGCACCAGAGAAGAGGAAACATTATTATTGCTATTTGTATTCATGCAAATGCTGTGGGCTTTACCTGGACTGTAGCGTTTAATTCTCATTGAAACCCCATTAAATTCCCACTGTGGGATAGGAAAGCTGACTTAGAGAGAGACTGAAAAATACCAAGTAACTGTTGAGCATATATTGTAAGCTGTATGATGATTTAAAAAGCATTATTTCCTTTAATGAGCTTAATGGTCCAATAAATTAGATGTTTTTAGTCAGCATTAAGAAACAAAGACTTTATAGAATAAAGTTCTAGGTTGTTTGGTTGATGAGGGGAAAGAACTGAGAATCAAAGTCAGAATCTTCTGATACTGAACCCCATGTTCTGTTTCCTCTCTCACAGCAGGTCACCTACAGAAACATGTTATCCAAATCCCATGTGCACCAGAATTGCCTGTATGAGGGGTTTGGAACTTGGATTGTCAGACTCCCTATTTAGGACGTCCTAAAAGAGCCTGGGCTCAGGAGACTTGGCTCAGGCTGTCCAGAGTCTGGGCTCGGCTTGGTCCTCTTTGTAAAAGTTCACAGGATGCTACAGCTTATATCTAGATGTTCCCCTTATGAAATCAGAGACAAGACCTTCCTTTGGAAAGTGATTAGATTATACGCAATCTATCTCACTTGGTGTTAGGATGAGAGGCCTGGTAGGCCACTGGGTGCATGACCAGAAAGGAGACAGATGACTAAGGAGCCTCGACAAACTTGTGAGTCAGACTCTTCCTCCTTCTTTTGAGTGTTGGGTATCATATCTCAGCACTGAGGAAGTGACTGGGACAGGGTGGTGTGCATATCCAGGATGCAGAATCTCTTCTCAAGGTGTCTGGAGTTTCTTTACAAGCTCTGGGTTTCCTACTGTCCTGCAGGGCACATTCCAAAGAAAATGGTCCCCATACCAATACCAGGGGCAGATTTGCTTTACCAAGGCGGGGTGAGAAGAGTCATGTTCTGTGCCCTGGGAGAGGACACTAGGGCATCTTAGAAAATTACTGGCCCCTCTATATTAATTTATGAAACAGCCAGAAACAGTGACAAGGAGGAGAATGGAGATCACTCGTGACTATTTTTGCATGTTCTCTTACAATCTTACTCCACATTCTATATCATTTTGCAGTCAAAATTCTAGAGGAGATACCATTGCATTCCACTTGATCATAGTATGACGCTATCTTAATTTTTTCCATATTATCCAGAAGCTTTGTGATTATTGTCATTTGTTGTTAAAAAGACATGATAAGTTTAGCTTTCTTTATCATTGATCACTGAAGGTGTTTTCTATATTTTAGTATTATGACATGCACAGCCATTGATCCAGGTAAGTTCTATTCCTTCTCTTCCTCTCTCCCTCCCTCCTTGCTTCTTTCTACTTCCTTCCTGCCACCAATCACATTTGTGACACATAATAATTGCGTTCATCTAGGGAAATCGGTACTTATACATGCTACATCTTTACCATTTTTATTCCCTATTCCCACTCTCTGCAGGTCTCTCTGGCGTCTCTACAAACTCTACCTTCCTGTTTCCTACCATTTCTCTTTAGTTTTGCTCTGAAGTTGTTTATATTTTAAATACCATATTTACCATGTTTAACCTTCTGTGTCTGATTTATTTCACTTAGCATGATAAAAACTTCTGCACAGCAAGGGAAACAACCATTTACCACTTAGCCCTAGGCCTAATATCTAGAACCAGCAAGTTTTTAAACCACGCAGATCAAGACACAAAGAGTGTAGCAGCAGTTGCTTGGAGAAGAAACCATGTGTGGGGAGCGAGGAGGTGAAGGTACAGATTGCACAGGAACGGCTTGTGTTACTGGGCCTTGGGTCAGAGAGGCTAAGCCCAAGTGTGGTGTGGGCTTGGCTTCATTCCAGATGAGCTTTAGGCTATCCTTCCTGTGTGAAGTGGAACAGAACCTCCCACTGACAAACAGACAGACTGCTCCCCATTATTTGTGAGGAAAGCCCCCCAACGTCTCTCCTTAGCATTATTTCTTGTGAAAGGCCCCCTCCCTTTGTCCTGGGGCAGAGGGAGATCTTTATGTCAGTCTGGTATCTTTATTGCCATGTAGGGTCCACTTCTTATTCTACAGAATTTTCTTTTTTTTTTTTTTTTTAATCGGTACCGGGGATCGAACTCACAACGGTGCACTTGCAAGGCAGGCGCTTACACCACTGAGCTAAACCTCCAGCCCTCTACAGAATTTTCTTATGGCTAAAAGTTGCTGATACATCTCTGACTAGGATGCTTAAAAGGGAATTTTGTCCTTAAACCAAGCACCCAGTCCTCCTTTAACCCCACCAGAGCTGCACAACCAGGTGACTGCGTATCCTGCCAGATCCTGACCAGAGCGGATCTGGGTTGTCTGAGATCAGGTTTGTTTGATTTAGAAAAGCTGGAGGGGAAAGACTTTTTTAAAAGAAAAAAAATCACAAAATTATAATTTTAATCTTAATAAGAAAGTGAATATTTATTAAGAATGAAAAAATAATTATAAAATTGTAAAAGCAGACAAATACAATAAACATCATAATCCAGGATGTGTGTGCGAAAAAAAATCTAGGAAAACACATTTTAATGAATTAACCTCTCGCCTATTTTAATATTTTCCCTACATTTTCAGCTATATGCTATTTTGCAAGTGTATGTATTGAGGTACTACATTCTACAAAAGGGAGTAAAATGACAATTTGGTCTTTCTTTTAGCTTTATAAGTTAAAATTTGTTTGTTCCCATTGAAAGTTGGAACATGTAAACACACAGATTTGCTTCATATTTATATCACAGACATGGTTGTGTCTCTGTCCACAGAAATTAGAAACTGTGATAAATCCTCTGACACGTAGTTTCCTTTACACACACATTCACACACACACATAGCCTGCATATGACTCTGTGTGTATGGGCATTTATAACTCCTTCACTAAGTATTTTCCTAACCTGGGAAAAACTTTACTTTGATTAGTCACAGGAAAGAGTCAGGTTCCTCCACTTACAATTTAATGTTTGCAAGAGTTTCCAAAGAAAATTTTTGCTTTATATATTCCAGATCTTTTTCCTTTTTCATGACCTGCATATTTTTTGGTACCAGCCAAGTTCTAGCCTCTGGTCCACATCTTTGTTTCAGCAGTGAACTAGAATTCAACAGTAGGAGCGTTTCTGGCAGCCATTGCTATATCAGTTTGGCTAGGCAGAAATTAGTGGAGAACACTAATTGTACCAAGGTGGGAATAATCCCAATTCAACTGCTCCTGAACCAGATCTCAGAATTCCTCACAGCTCTTACCAACACTATCCAACACCACTGGAAATGTGATGAAGAGAAAATGAAGGCAGAAAGAGAAGGTCTGAACTGGTTGGCCTTTAACTACATTGCTGATGCAAACCTTACAAAAACCCCTTGAATGCTTTGCAAGGGCCTCTATAAAGCTCTTTGAAGGACAGGGGAGAAGGTAGGGGCTTGAATGTTAAATTTCATTAGCTTCATGGTAACTTAGTAAATCTTTGCTGATTCCCCTATTTTATTGTTATTTACCACTATTCTGCACTTACGTCATGTCCTTACCACTCAATACTCACATAATCTAAGCCAAGTTGATGAATCTTGCTGAATTTTGGCTTGAAAATCTATAAAATTGGCCTTTCTTTTTGGCGGCGCATGGCGGCAAGATGGCGGTACAGATTTCCAAGAAGAGGAAGTTTGTTGCTGCTGGCTCTTCAAAGCTGAACTGAATGGATTTTTTACTTGAGAGCTGACTGAAGATGACTACTTTGCAGTTGAAGTCCAAGTTACACCAACCAGGAATGAAATCATTATTTTAACCGCCAGGACACAAAGTGTTCTTGGTGAGAAGGGCTGGAGGATCTGAGAATTGACTGCTGTAGTTCATAAAAAGTTTGGCCTCCCTGAGGGCAATGCAGAGCTTTATGCCAAAAAGGTGGCAACGAGAGATCTGTGTGCCATTTCCCAGGCAAAATCTCACGTTACAATCTCCTAGGAGGGCTTGCTGTGCAGAGGGCCTGCTATGGTGTGTTGCGCTTCATCATGGAGAGTGGAGCAAAGGGCTGTGAGGTCGTGGTGTCAAGGAAACTCTGAGAGCAGAGGGCTAAGTCCATGAAGTTTGTGGATGGTCCACAGTGGGGACCCTGTCAACTACTGCACTGACACAGCCATGTGCCATGTGCTGCTCAGACAGGCTGTGCTGGGTATCAAAATAAAGATCATGATGCCCTGGAATCCAGGTGGTAAGACTGGCTCCAAGAATTTCCTTTGCCTGACCATGTGAGCATTGTGGAACCCAGAGATGACAGCCTGCCCACTACTCCCATCTTGGAACAGAAGGACACAGAAACAGAAGAGTAGGAAACCAGAGCCACCTACCATGCCCCAGCCGGTCCCCACAGCATCACAGGGTGTCCTTAGCAGCAGTATCTGAAAACAGAGGCTGTTGCATAAAGACATTTAATAAATCTTGTACAAAGAAAACAAATCTATAAAACTGGTGGGAAAATAGAGCATTCCTTATCTTTTCCTGGATTTGCTGGGGGAATGATGTAATTGAGGGTGTCAGAAGCCTGTACATGGTCCCCTTGCCCGGGGTAGGTTTGGAGATAAAGTGGAGAAGGAGTAATCTTCCATACTCATTGGTTATAACAGAGGAGCAAAGAATCAAGTGAGCACCTGAACTGACCTTACATTGCCTTCAAAATAATAATCAACTTTCTAACAAAGCTTGGGAGGCCCTTGTCTCTTTACTCTCTTATCCCATACCTTCCTTCTCTCCATCCATTCTTCCTGTTAAGCCTCTAGGGAATTCTCCATCATGCAACCCACACCCTGGACCTTGTCCTGTGCTGGTTTCCCTACCTGGAAGAGTCTGATCTCCACACTTTCTCCCTTTATTTAGCTACCTTCTGTAGTCCTGATGGACACTGTCTAGCTGACACCTGTTTCGGGAAGTTGGCTCTGACATCCTCATCTAGATAAAGCCACACACACACAAACACACACACACACACACACTGACATGTGTCTCCATGGCGTCTTGTCTTTCCTCTCTCTGCCTGTAACACACTGCAGTATAATTGCCTGTTCACACTCTCTTTCTCCCAGTAGCACATGGGCTCTTGAAATCTCATAGTACTTAGCATAGTGATTGACAAACACTAGTGTTGGATAAACTATTTGCAAAAGAATGCATACATGAAAATAGGAGAAGGAGCCAACTCTGAGTCCCTTGGTACCTGCAAGAGGCAGTGTAAGGGTGGGATCCTCTGGAGGACTCCTCCTTTAGGCGGTGGGCTGGCTAGGGAGCAAAGCAAACTTTCTCCTATCAGATGACAGGGGGCTGAAAGGCTCACTCCCTGAGGGCACCTTTCAAGGGGCATGGACACCATTTGTTGGAGGCATTGACCCTAGACCTCAGAGGGCTTGCAGAGGTTGTTGGACTGAATGAGGAAAACCTGTACAGGTCAGGGATGCTTTCCTGATAACACAGGTCTCCCTGAATGCCAGGATGACCAACCACATAAAAGAGCTGCAGGTGGCTGGGAGAGGTGCTATGTTCACTCAGTGGCCAGCCTTGAGACTATCCTGAACAGGAAGAGGGACTCTTGCCCACTGTGGGAGCACATGAAAAAGAATGGGGAAAGAGAGGGGTCATTAATCAGAAGATGATGGCCTGAGGTCAGCCTGCTTTCAGCCTCAGCATCCATCTCTGGGGTTCAGGATGTAGCTCAACACTCAGCCTGTCCCTGGAAAAGCATCCAACTTGTGTTTGGGTGATGTCCCCTCTACTCTGCAACAGGAAAAAAACAGAGCAGGAAGAATCTTAGATCATGAGGTTGTTTTTTTCCTTAAGATGTAATGGGGAGGCTACTTTATCCACTCATAATTGTCTATTATGGTATGAAATTCTACTTTTATATAGGCATAATGCTGGTTCACATAGTCTTCCCTATTAGAACACAAAGATTCAAATGGCATGTGCTTTGAACCTTACCAGTCATTTATACTTTATGTCAGTTGATATAATACAGTCTCAATCTCAGGAATTGTACATTGTCAGAGGAGTTGTGAGTCCTCTGAAGAGAATTTGAAATCCCAAAACCCATATCACCACCTTCTCAACCTTTCTAAATGTTTTTGCCACTGGCTCAACAACACCTGTGTTGAATATTAGTGATCTGGTGTTCCTCTTCCTCATGAATGCTTCTTTTAGCTCTCTGTACTTGCTACTTGTCTTCTTCATTATTCCTCTGTTTTCATTCAGTTTCTTGTTTTTTCTTACTACTGCATCAACTCCAAATCTGCAGGAACATCCCTGTGTATGTTCATGGTAACTCCTGAATACAAAGTGTGGTATATGATAATCAAGACCTGGTTTCAACTCTGCCTTCCTTTATTAAGTAGCTATGTGTCTGTATAAATACCGTATAGTCTCCCTAGTGTAAGAAATGGTAAGAGTACATAAGATTTTATGGTAATCATGGTTCCCCATTACATTGCTTTGAAGCCTTATAATGTTTTCATTCATTAGTTGGAATGGTTTTATTTTTTTTTGTTTGATTGTATTATGTGTGATGGCATGAACAGCTATTTTGAAGAAAACAAGATATTATGGCCGCCATTGCTGATTTAATATCATCTTGCTTTGAAGTCCTACCAAGCTTTTGTTCTTCTATTACCATTGCTTCTATCATGTTGTGTCTTATTGGATTTTAATATGTGTAATAATATAAACAAATTATTTATGGAAAATGAGATATTATAGTAGCCATTGTTCATTTTCTGTTATTTGGTTCAGTATGTCCTGTAATACTTTCATTCTCTTGAATGGTTTTATACTATTTTGTTATGTTTAATATTATTGTGTGTGAAGCTAAGCTCAACTATTTCAAAGAAAGAGGCATTATGGTAGCTACTGTTAATATCTAGTTGTCTTGTTGTGAAATGCTGTGTTGCTTACATTGTTCTGTTCTGATCTCCTTTGTTCTGTCCACTTTTGTTTTATTCTCTTGAAAATAATCTTTTTAAAAAGTAGCTATGTGTCCTTAAATATGTCACTATCTTTATTTTCCTCCTGAAGAATAAATGATACCAACCCAAAATTAAGTTGTAGTTCCACCAATTGGTTTGGAACACAAGGAATCCTTTATCCTCACCTTTCTGTCTCCACCAGGTCCTCAAAACACTTGTGAGTCCAAGGCCATGGTTTGGGCATGTGAACTTAAGTGGTTCACTTTTCTCAAGGGCCACTCTTACTTTTTTCTCCCTGCCTCCAGAAGTGCTCTCAATTACATTACTTTGGAGCTGCACACTGCTGGCCTGGTCTTCAAATCATGATTTTTTTTTTTTTTTGGCCAAACTTAAATGAAGACCCTGCAATTTGGGAACAGTGCTTCTCCAAACACATGGTGTTCAGCTGAGATGCATCAGAATGTCTAGATTTTCACACAAATATTCAGACTCTGGAATCCTGTTTTGTGGCTCTGATACAGGTACCTGTAAGAATGTGGCCTGGAATCTGAATACTTGCCCAGGATTCCAGGTGATTCTGATGTGACCTGAAGTTTGACGTCTGCTTCCCTTAGATCTAACGTGGCTATTACAACACAGGACAAGAAAAACATTCAGCAGCTCTACTGACCATTTATAGCAATGAAATGACCTTTTCCCAGAGGCCGTCAAGACCCAAGGAAATGATTTGGCCATCCTGTGCCACAGGTCAGTGAGGAACAGAAGAACCCAAGTGTGATGCTCCACATCCAGTCTTCCCTCCATCTTCCCTCACTTTGTCCCTCCAAAGAGTTCCCACCATCAAAAGAGGATGCACAAAAGTCCCAGAGTCTGAATACAAATGGATAAAATAAGTGTACACCTGGGTATGTGAGAAAAACACACACAAGAGACAGAGATCTCTCTCCTTCCTGTGTTCATTACATTTTTCTCTTATTTTCAAATTCATCATAAAGATTATATGCCTAGGATTTTCTCTTTAATTTTCTGAAAAATGCAACTTTAGGTGTGTATAATCATAATTAAATTCCATCACAGGGAAGGAATCTGGGTGAGTAATGGCATTATTGTTTTAATACTGAGATTTGATCTATATGTCCATTTAGCTATCTTCTGTGCTTCCTTTATAGTTGGGAACTATTCTATCAAGTTTCATGCTCCCTCCTGATAAAAGATTTTTGGACCAACATAGCCTCTTAAACCATTATCTGACAGAGAAATGAATTTAATGATGCCTCAGACATAGTGTGGTTGAAAGAGTGGTGGTCTAAATGTCAACAGATCTGAGGTTCCAGCCCAAAGCGGGAGCTCCAGGACCCCCAGTTAGCTGCTTGTGCTTGTTCTCTGTTTCCCCACTGGGAAAATAAAAATCTAAGGACTTCCCAAAAATGCATAGTAATATTCCTTGATATGCTGTTGTTTACTCATAGGAAAACTATATCACATCTCACATTGGAGAGTCTGAGATACGCAGGAGGGGATAATTCAGCATCACTCTCTCAATACAGGTTTTCCAAGTCCATTTCATTCTCTGATTCAAGAAGTATTTACTGAGCACCTACATTGAACCAGGTACTGTTCCAGGAGCTGGGACAGCAGGAACAAAACAAATAGCAACCTCTTCCCACAGGGAGCTTATGTTTTAGTGGAAAAGACACACCACAGCAGAAGAAGCTATTAAAATATTTAAGGGTTATAGAACACAATGTATCATGAAAGAGTATTGGGCTAGAACAGGGAGCAAATAACCAATATTCTCTAAGAATAATTCTTATTAATATCTTGAGCTGATTGTGTGCAAAAATATGGCCCAGGAAACCCCTGTACTGAAATGTGCCTAAAGGCCAGTCTGATCCTAAAGTCATTGCTTCTCTGTGAATGATCACATGAGGAATCTTACAGTAACAGAGAGAAGCAGAATTTGTCTTCGGTGCCCTAACTGTCTATGTGTTCAAATCACTCTCAGAATGTCCCCCACTAGTATTACCGAGTCCATTCACCCCTTGTTTGCCTGGTTCTAGCCAGGTGTTATAAGGAGAATCACTAACATGTGGACAATTCCCTTTTCCCTTAGTCTTGCTAGATAAAATGCATGAGAAGACAATTCAAGGTTGATATATGCGGTACACAGGGAACGCAGTGAACATATTAGACAGAGAACCTGAGATTTGTCATCTAGTCCATATTTTGCCTTTGATCAAGCACATTTTACTGTCACTAACCAACAGGACCTTGACTTTGTCACACTTAAAATGCAGACATTGGACAAGATGATATCCAAAGTTGCTTGCGCTGGAGAAACATTGTACTATATACCTATATTTGTGTGAGATTTATTCATTCACTTAACAAACATCTCATGAGTTCCCAGTGGTACCTGACTCTGGAGCCAAGATAAATAATCCAAGAAACTTCTCTGGAAAAAAGAAACTCTCATTTAGTAATGCCTTTGGCTAACATTTACTGAGCATTTACTATGCATCAAAAACTAGTTTGAAAGCAATTTCATGGGTAATTCATAACCCTTTGAGGTAAATACTATTATTAGCTGTACTATGGAAGGCAGAATTCTACGATGACTCCCGATGATTCTCACTGTGTTTAATGTCCTTCTGCTGAATGTGTGGGGGTGGGGGGGAGACCTGGGAATCTGATGAGACATTACTGCTGTGATTATGTTATGTCATATGGCAGAAGAGATTTTCAAACTCAATCAAAGTCCCTAATCAATTCATTTTAAGAAGGGGTATTATTCTGGGTGACACTGAGCTGTTATCAAGCCCAACAATCAAAGACTCATAGTACTAAGTACATCGCAAGTGGTTAAAATCACAGTTGTTATCAAATTTATCAGAGAAATAAATCAGTGATATCCTCTGCAGAGGGCCCATGTTACATGTTTGGGAATCTTGCAAACTGATTGTTAATTTTTTGGCACCTTGAAATTGCATTGACCTCATGGAAAATGATAAATGCTGCAAATTGGGCTTTTTTGTTTATTGTTTGTTTGTTTTTCAGTGAGGGAGCTAGTTGACCAGCACATCAATGCGATTAATGATTCTTCAGATACAGTGTAAATGGAGACTGTATATAGATCCAGGGATGCTGTGATTCTGAGAAAAGGAAGGTCTATTGTTTGATGGGACCAGTGCAGAGCAGCATCTTGAAAACCAGAAGCCTGTAACTGGTTCATGGAACATGAGAGAATGAGAAGGCATTTCAAATAGGGGCAGCACATATGTAGGCTGGCAGAGAGGTGGGGAGGAATGTGATACATGTGAGCACCTGAGCAGAAGGTCGTGCTGGGCACATCATTCTCCATCATGAGATGCTGGCACCACATCGTGTCATGAGAGCAGAGCGAGTTCTGCATGGGAGGGCTTTGGATGGGGCCCAGCAACCTACCAGATGGGACAGGGGCGTGGGACACCCACAACTGTCCATCAAGTGAGGCCCAGAGGCCCAGGGCATGGTATACTGGAATGGGAAGGTGGTGATCCAGGGCCCATCAAAAAAGGAGAACGCTAATATGAACTCAGTTGGAAACCAGACTCACATCAGCTGGTACTGGGCTGGGTACAGCTTCTTACTCTAACAGACGCTTTAACTGCACAGTGAGGCAGGAGCGCCTCAAGGAGTTTGGTTTGGTTTTTGTTTTATGTCCACTAGTGGGAAAAATATGCAAATTAATCAACATCTGGTTGCTTACTATTTCTCAGAGGCCTGCTATTCAGTGACAAAACATCTGGCTGAAAGGCAGACATTCCATTTTTCATCTGGGTGTGCTGGGTACTGGGTGCGGTAACCTATCCCCTGGTGTGTTTTAATATTCACTGTTGTTTGCCGTCTTTAGCCTGCCCTTGGCCTCACTGCTGTGATGAGCTTCATGTAGGTGTGACTGACAGTCCCTTGTCACAGACCTTTTGCCACTTACGCGACCCCTGGCCTTCTCTGTGATCACTTCAGACCAGACCCTGGAGACAAAGAGTTACTATCCCCAGGGACCAAACTCTGGCAAACTGCAGACAGAAGTCAGTGTGTTAATGCTTCCCCCTCACACTCCCTATGGACAATCTTGAGGTAAATTTCATGGGGCTTCTCAAAACGTTTGGCAGGATCAAAAAGCCAGTCTCTTATGTTGGTGGCCAGTTCCTACCTTCCAGGCTGTACTGCACTCATGACTTCAACCTAGTCCCTGTCACTTTACTTCTCCATCAAAACATACAGTGTCCTGTTTTCTGGGGAACCAATAAGGAGACACATGTGGATTGGAGATTAATGGTTTTGCAGACATAAAGAAGACAAGGGTCTTCATGACCAAACTACCTCCCAGCAGAGTTTGCTGAAATGCGAGTCTTAGGCAACTCTCCAAGTGAAAAGCTCAATGTAGCAGGTGGTTTTTGTAGCCACAGTTTTCCCATGTCCCTAACCCAGTCCTGTTTGGTGTTTAGATAATAATAACACATACACATTTGACAAAGTTTGGAAGGGATACACTTTCAAATCTTCATTGATGTAATTGAGTTGGATGTACCTACAGTTTTAGCAGTACAAGAACTACCTTGTTTTGAGTACACGGTAACCATATACTCACAGCTGAGGCACTAATGCCATTGGAAAGAGGTAAATATTACTTTATCAATGATAAGTACTAGAAATTTCTAGCCTAAGATTATTTTAGAATTACCTGTTTATTTTGGATTGCATTCTGTGAGTGACCTGTTATGTTCATTACTTCAAAAGCATATACATTTGCATTTTAATAACTAACACACTCTCTTTCTTTTCTTTTACTTTTTTTGCCTTTTTGACACAGCTTTTTGCTATATGCAGTTTAGGCTGGCCTTGAACTTGCAGTGATCCTCCTATCTTAGCATCTTGAGGGCTGGGATTACAGGTAAGTGCACCATGTCTGGCATATGACTATCTTGCAGGGTGCTTTTTATGTTTTCTACTATATTCGATATGCTTTATAGGAATTGTCACTTTAATATTCACAAATAGTAAATTTGGTATAGTACTATTATTATTGCTCATTTCTCATATTAAAAAATCTGAGTCCTTGATATGTAAAGAAACTTCCTGAAGGTCTCATTGCATAGTAACCTAAAGAGAAATCTGGGACTCAGTCTTTGCCCTATCATGTTCAGGTAGAACAGTGAAAGGCCATGCAAGTGCTTGGTGGACTGGGAATGTAGTAAAACACCAGTAAACAGAGTTGTATAGACCTGGCCCCTGATGAATTATCACCAGTGAGGAAGGAAGTCAAAGATGCTCACTGTTTGATATCCAGATATTGGATGAGTTTTCTATTGCTGAGTTCATTTGAACTGCTTTGACTTCATTTTGTTTATTGATTTAATTGTCTGAGGCCAGATCAATAACAATGAATCCAGTCTAAAAACACACTAACTTGATCTGGTAAGTTATGTGTAAATGTTCCTAGTCATCCCTTTGGCATTTTAATCTACTATTTGTCTTGATCTTGGTGAAAGTGCCAAGTGTGGAAAGATAAGAAATTACACTTGAAATCTACATAGAAGAATCAGTCTCTCTCCTATTTGTAAAAGTAGGAGAACTAAGTCTTATAATTTCTTTTTATTAATCCAACTGAGTACTCGCTTCAGCAGCACATATACTGAAATTAATCCAACCAAATGAGCCCCAAGAACCTGTTACCTTTTCTTAATTCTGAGAATCAGTGCCATTTGAGCACTAATCTGGGCACTGGTCCTGTCCTATCTTGGCTCTAATTGGGTAATGGGTCTCTGACTGTGATCTTATTTGCTTAAGAGTGTATAGACAAGGGAGAGATCTTGGAGACTTAGCTTCAAAATTCCAGAGTTCATTACACTACCCTGGACAAACCACTTCACCTCTCTTTGAGTGTCAGTTCTCCTGGTCTTCTCTTCCATGAAGTGACATAGAGTCATTCAGGGGATGGAATGAGATCCTGTATGAGAACCTTGTAAGGGAAAGGATTGTGATATCCTCTCATGGTCAGCAAAAAGCATCACACTGAGGTGAAAGACTGAGCAATAGCCCCCAAAGGTATCCATGTTCTAATACCTACAACCTGTGAATGTTACTGAATATGGTGAAAGAGATTTGATTAAATTAATCACTTTGAAAGGGATAGATTATACTGGATTATCTTGATGGCACCTAACTATGAATCTAAGAATCCATCTAAGAGTGAACAAAGAAAGGTTTAACTAAAGAAGTAGGAGGTGTGACATCAGAAGCAAGGGGCTGGGGTGATGTGATGGACCAAGGAATGCTGGTGACCTCCAGAAGGGAGAAAAGTAAAAGGAACAAATACTCCACCCGAGCCCTGAGGGGAAGCATCATAGCTGAAAACCTAATGTTAGCCCTGTGAGACTCCTTCTAGACGTCTATCTTCCAGAACTGTAAGAGAACAAACCTGTATTGTTTTAAATCATTAAGTTTATCGCTTCTCGGCCTTTTGGCTAAGATCAAGTGTAAATCATTAAGTTTGTGGCTGTTTGTTTCAGCACCAAGAGGAAACTAACACAGAGTGTTCATGATCTCACCTCCTGGACCTACTGTCACTTTTTATTCTGCTACTAAAATGAGACAGTCTGCTTTCATGTCCTTCCCGTAGTTTGTGCAGCCTTCGCACCATGCTGAAAAGCCAACCTTCTTTTTGAATATCGTATGGTTTTGCTAGAGAACATTATTATTTCACTTAACACTAACAGTACTTACAAGAATCCAGTCCAGATTATCTCAGTAGAAAAGAATAAAACCCCAGTGTTATGCTTTAGATTGAATATGTCCTCCAAAAGTACCACGCATTCGGAGATGGCATTTTGGCTGGTGACTGGAATTTTGGGTCACAGTGATCACCAGTGGGTTGTTTACTGTTAGGAGATGGGCTTGATTAGAAGGTGGATCACTCAGGGTGTGATCTGGAAGGATGTGTTCTTGTTCCCATGTCTTCCTTGTCTCTCTGGTCTCCAGTGCACTTCCAGGCTACCACACAGTGCCCTGATTTCCTCCACCATGCAGCTTTTGCCAGGAAGCCAGCTCTAAACTAAATCATAGGAACTAACCCAAAATGAATCGCTCCTCCTTTAAGTAGTGCATATTTTGTCCCAGCCACAGGAAAGCTGGCTAATACACTTCCTAAAAAGAGAAGATGGTTGAGATAAACCCTAAAATAATGCCTGTCATTGAGTTACCTGGACCAAACAACCAACCAGTCATGCATCTATCCGCTGACAGTGTTTGAGCAGCTAATGTGTGGCTGTGGCAGGTCAACAAAAGACGGTGCAGCTTTTGCTTAAAAGGAATCAGTGTGAGTACGTCTTCACATTAAAAATAAAACACAGTGGGAAAAAGTCTTGTGCCTGATAGCGTGGCTTTAGACAAGTCACATCATTTCTGGCCTTAGTTTCCTCTTCTCTTAAATGTAGATGTTACATGGTAGAAGATGTACTTTTGAAGTACTTGCTAAATAAATACCCACAAAAATGCTACGTCGTTACCTCCACCTCACAAGTGAGGAACTGCACCCGAAGTTCACCATACCTGCCAAAGTCACACCGGTCTGGCTGCAGAGTCCCTTTTTCTCCCACTGCATCCCAGGCCACAAGAATTCTCATTCCTCAGATCTGTAGCTCTTCCTGCAACTGCCCAAGCTGTTTGTTCCCTCGGCCTAGAATGTACTGCTTTAACCTTTGCTTGTTGAAAAACATCATTTAAGACCCAATGAAAACATCATCCTCCCAGGTGAAGTTAATCCCCCCTCCATGACATATAATAAAGACTTGCTTGCATATTTTTATAGTACTTGTTTAAGTTTATTCAGTAGAGAAACTTTGTGCTCAACTTCCCAGTTCTACTTCGAGATGAGAGTTCAATTGTCCTTGTGTACTCCCAGCGCTGAGTATGGAATCTGCCACACGGTACATGTTCATTATCCACTAAATTAAGTGCATATCCTTTGGTCTAAGGATCAAAGGACTAACTTCTAGAGCACTAGGTACCTTTTTCAGGAATTGAGTAAGAGTTTCAGGTTAAGAAGCCCAAATCTCTGTACAGAGGCAGGACCCCAGAGTGGCACATTCTCAACATGAAATAAAACCAGTTGTAACACACTCTGAATTTTAAACAGAGATATAGAGAACTATCCCCACAATGCACCTAAACTTGGATGCTCGCCTACCTCCTGGATGTTCAAAACACCTCAGTCCTAGAGTCTAAAACTGTACCACCCTGACAGAAATAAATTTAAATCCCCTCTTAAGAAAGGTGGCTCCACCCCAGGCATCAACTGTTCAAGATTAAATGTCTGAGAATGAACTTTCATTTAAAATTATCAAACCAAATAAATAAAAATAAAATCGACATAGAAGTATGCGCCACAGGAAAGTTCTCCAACAGCAGGCAGCAGGACCAAGGATGCAAATACATGTCAAGTCAAGGGATCACATGAGAAAATAAAGAATGAATAATAGGGCTTCAGGAATAGAAAGTGGAAAACCAAAGAACAGATTTAAAAATTTAAGTAGAACCTCCTAAAAGTAAAACTGAGATAGAGTATAGACTTAAATATGAAAGGATAAAACTTTTCCTCACTATTTTGTTTGAACACTGAGTCTCCAGCCACAGTTTGCAAAACATGCATCAAGATGCATGAAAACATTTACAGTACCGCAGCTTCATGCTAGGCTCAAATCGGAAACAAGCTAAGGGTCTGCTCGTAGAATGGATCACAGCACTGTGTTCTAGTTTTACACTGTACTGCTCTGCCACCAGAGAAATGCTGGGTCACAGCTATGTGTGATGAATCTCAGGAGCATCAGTGTTAAGTGAAAAGTCTTAGCGGAACGTAGAGAATACATACACAATCACACTGTCTACACAGAATTCGTTTATTTATTTATTTATTTATTTATTTTCCTTGTGCCTTTTTGAGACAGGGTTTCACCATGCAGTTCAGACTGGCCTTGAATTCACTCTATAGTCCAGGCTGGCCTCAAACTCACAGTGATCCTCCTGCCTCAGCCTCCTGAGGGCTGGGGTTCTACGCATGCACCACTAAGCCGGGCTGCAGAATTATTCTAAAGTAAAAATTGTAATTGTCAGAGAACATGGCCTGTGGTGACCAAGTGGAGAAATTTCAGTGTTTCAAGTTGCAGATACAGGAAGGACTCAAAGTCCCCCAAGGGAGCTCTCTAGCAATTCCCTGCAGGATGGAGAATTTCTGCGCAGCAAACACCATGAGAAGGATCGTCTCTTCCTCCCCGTGGTGACCTCAGTAACTGTGATGCCGAGTGTTCAACACACACAGATGGTCCCCAACTATGAGAGGGCTTTGCCCCAACAAGTCCTCCGCAAGCTGAAACATGGTAAGTCAGAAACACACTGGCTACTTCAAGGCACCAAGCACCTTGGATACAGCACCATGCCCTGTGGTGTGGGCTGTCCTCAGGGTGCAGTGGCTGACTGCCAGCTGCAGCTCAGCCCTGCCCAGCAGCAGGAGACGATCATACTGCACATCACTGGCAAATTTCAAAGTATGGGGTCTGCCTGAAAATACTCTTTCACCATTGAAAGTTGAAAAGTCTTAAATCAAGCCATTGAAATTGGGGACTTAAAATTGGAAGTAAGGAAGAGGGAAGGAAGGGAGAGCAGAAGGAGGAAGGAAGAGAAGGAGGGAGAGAGGAAGCCGGCCAGCAGCTTTGTATACCTGCGGCCTTCACATTTCTGCTCTGTGTTCTGTGGAGTGGACGCTGCTGAGACAGGGTCAAGGCACTGAGCTTCCTGACTCTTGGCATTTGAGCTCACGCTGGATTAGTCTCTTCTGCTCTTCAGGTGCTGAGGACCCCGTGTAGCTATGCTTGGAAGGTGGCTGGTTGCCCATTAAAGCTTTATGTAAATATTATTTGTTTCACTGCTGTTTTGGTCTCAAGTCTTAGACCTCCCTGCAAATGAGTTTCTGGACCACTGGCCTCTAGAGGTCAGTAGGACTAAAAGCCCCTCCCCCTCCTCCTGGCTGCTGCCTGGGTGGAGGAGGGGCCTGAATGGCAAAGTCTTTGGCCTGCAATCAGAGATAAGGGCAGAGAAAGGGTGTTGACAATAAGCGTCACCCAGCTCCTGGGCAGCAGGAGCAGGCCCCGGGCTGCTGAATGGGTGTGAATGAAGGCTGTGAAGGGGTGAGGATTACCTGTTCACCTCAGGGGGCACAGCCAGGTCAGGAGCTGCTTGGGTCAAGAAATTGAGAGGGCTCTGGGGGCTGCGGGAATCCAACCACATTCTTCACCTGAGGAGAAAGGCTCCACCTGTGCCCGCTGGCTGACTCGGTCCCCCTCCCCCACCCCTCTCCCAACTCTCAAGTCTGAAAGAAGGTTTAGGAATGTCATCCAGCCTGTGCCTAGCTGGGCCTCCAGGCAGCAGCCTCCAAGATGCAGGGACAGAAGAACCATTGCATAGCTCGAGCCTTCCCACCCATATATCAGAAGAATTTGGGCAGCCCTCAGCACCCTGCACCTGCAGAGAAGCTCACACGTCTCCCAGGGATCTACCTGACACCAGCTCCTGGGAAGAGTCACTGTCAAGGTTGCCAGTCCCAGCACACTTCCCGCCACCATCTCCAGCCTGGCCCTCATCAGGACCAGTGCTTTGTACCCAAGGGTCGTTCATAGGACTCAGGCTGCCAGGCTCAGTGGGACCAGTAATGATAGTTATAGTGCAAGACCCCCAGCAATATTAGGTGTGGGCCTTTTAGGGATGGGCTCAGCACTGGACATAATGAATGGTCAAAGAGAGACAGCAGCAAGAGATGAAAGTGACAAGAGTAACATAGCAAGTGCCGCATTTTCTGGAATAACTGTGCCTGCGTGTTTTCTGTGCAAGGTGTTTTCGTTCACACAACCGCTCTAGGAGTAGGCACTGGTGTCATCCCATTTTGTGGAGGTACTGAGTTCAGCACAGTGGAACTGGTCATGCTAAGTAAGGACTGTTCACAGAGCCCGGTTTAGGAATATGGGGTGGAGGTCTGACTGCCCATCCCGCTGTCCCAGCCCCTGCACTTCTTCCCACAGATAACTAGCCAACTGCTGTGTGGTGGGTTCTGATCTGAAACTGCAGGGTACAGGTCCTGAGCTCTTAGGAAGCCACGAGCCAGGCAGTGCCAGCAGAGCCAGCCACACCCACTCATGCTGACAGATATCAGCGCTTGGGGGTGCTTGGCACTGGCTGGGATCTTGGCACAGAAACATGAACAAGGGAGACCCAGCCTCACCTCCCATAGCCCAGGACACAGTGGGGACTCTGAAAGGCCCTAAGAAGGGCAGAGGTCCAGATGCAGGAGGAGAGGTCAGCAGACTTCCTGCAGGAAGCCATGTCTAATCTGAGAAAAAGATTAGATTAGTAAATTAGTCGTGTGTGTGTGTGTGTGTGTGTGTGTGTGTGTGTGCGTGTGTGCATGGGATTGGGTGTAAGACAAGTAGCCTGTGCTAAAGCTAGATGCAGGGGAGAGTGTAACAGGCTGGAGGAAGCAAAAATCTGGAGACTGGAACACAGTGCAAGGGGAAGTAGAGTTACCATATTTACTTTCCGGAAGTTCCCACTGGTGTCAGGGCCATCTGGAGAAAGAGCAGCTTTCCCTGCTCCACAGTGGACAGTGGGAGAAGTAAACCTGCTGTGATGGATGCAAGAATGGGACTTCGAAGAAAGGTCCTCTGGCTGCTGCACTTAATGGTCTCTGACGCCATAAAAGTGCGCATCTCAGGAAGGATGGAACAGGCCTTGAGTTGACTTGTGTGCCCCTGAACAGAGCAGCATATGGGGGGCACCACCCCGGACTGGCAAGTTCAGCCTGGCCAGGCCCAATGCCACAGCAGGCCACAGCGAACATCTGCCAGTTGGTGTCCACCTTTCCTCCTGGGGGTTCCAACAGCCATCTACCCTTCTCCTGTCACCACCTGTCCTATTACTACTCCAAACAACCCACTGCTGCTGGAGGGACCTGGTATAAAACTTAGCCCGTCTTTGCTCTGTTTAGTATTCTTGAAAATGATGGTTAACAAAACCCCCGGAACCCTGAGTGAGTTAAGGTAGTAACACTAGACCAGGAGGGGGCTTCTTGTATTCTCCCTCCTTCTTTTAAAAAATGCAGGTGGGTGTGATGGCACATGCCTGTAATCCTAGCACTCTGGGAGGCTGAAGCAAAAGGATTAAAAGTTTGAGACCAGCCCAGGCAACCTACTGTCTTAGTGAGACCGTATCTGAAAGTACAAATAAATAAATAAGCATAGAGAGATAGAAAGACAGACAGACAGACAGTCTGGGGATATAGCTCAGTGGGAAGCACCTGGGTTCAATCCCTGGTGCCACAGACCTACACACACACACACACACACACACACACACAGAGCTATTTTTCACTTAAGAATATAATAAAAAGTGAAACCTATTGGTTTTAAATCTCAACCTGTGAGTAAACTTTTTAAAATTCAGGGGAATGATAAGGTCCAAAGGCACAAAGTGGTGAGGTAAGACGGTGATCTTCAGAACACCTGAGTAACTGGTCTGGTTGCTGTTTTTCTAATGTAACACGTTTTTCACTTTAAAAAAATGACTGACAAACTGTGATGTAGGCATACATATTTAGTAGATGTCTCAAAAAGGAACAGAGTGAGCTTGTCATTTTGAGGGAAAAAACTTTTGTTGCTAGCGATAAAACTCACGTGTTCAAAAAAAATTAGAATTTTGGAAAACTTCTGGAAATTTTGCATTTGCTTCTGGCCTTGACAGCTTTTGCCTGTTCAGAGGCCCCTCTGATGTGAACACTAAGGATATTAACAAATGCAAATTTTTTAAAAAAAAATTTTTTAATGATGAAATGTGTTGACTTTGGTCTAAGATCTGCTTAGCTCAGTAAATGATACTTTTCAAAAAGAACAGTGAATGATGCTACCAAATCAAGCATGGATTTAAAAACCTGCTTGAAGTACCACGTTGGTCAGTCGCCCCTCATTTACCCAGCATGGTCAAGGACCCCAAGGGTCGGTTCATATGGAGGTGCATTCAGATTTAGCTCAAATCCTTGGACATACACAAGCTCAAAGTCAAGTTATTATCTAGTGACACAAAAAATATAATCAATCTAAGCAATGCAAAGCAGGAAATATTTTATGCAGGCTGGTGGTCCTATTTACCCGGATTCAACAACAATTTGCCGTGACTCTTCTTGGATGAGGATGCAAGTACTTGACTGAGGCATTGCTTTCTCATTCTTTAAGCACCTCCTTCTTGGCAGGCGTCAGGGTAAGAGGAAATGAAAAGAACAGATGAGGAGAGAGCACAAGAAAATGACAGTTAAAGAACTCTATGGTCTGATGAGTTAGTAAAAAGACAAGCAAATGCTGATGAATTTAAATTGTAAAACAGTCTCTTATTCACATATTCCAAGCTAAAAACTACAGCTTCGTTTTATCCACCGGTCCACTGTTTGAAATTCTTTTTTTGGTCCAAACTGCCTAAAAGTATATTATCTGATTTGGTAATCACTCTGCACAGTTGGCTGGTGGACCTTGAAATACAGCTAGTGAAACATGTTGGAAAATATTATTTGGCATAGATAGGGCTCAATAAAAAGTATTAGTATAACTTATTTCCTTTTACCTTTTAAAAAAAAAAACGGAGTTTAAATGTCATTGTTACTAGACATCCTAGAGTCAGCCTCTGCCCAGCTTCTGACATTCAGATTGGCAGAGGGCCTGGCTCAGGTCATCCCTCTGCCCCATTTGCAACAGTTTACAGCAAGTCACTCACTCACAGCCAATGCCTTTCCCTGTTCTGATAAAATCAGATGGCGCTCCCCACCTGAAAGGCAATCTCCAGCAAATCTCAGGCTGGTTGTCAGGCAAGATGGGCGGACAAAGAGCGATTGTTGATGGCGCGTTCTGATCCCTACAGAAAGGTCAATGCCAGTCCTTCCTTTCTCCTTCTTCACCCTCCTGAACCTGAAGAGACCTCTGTTCTCTGTGCAGGTCTCTCCCTCCTCTCTAAGTCTGCCCCAGCTTCCTATTGCTCCAGCATTCTCATCGGCTCTTCTGGCAGGCACGTGGGGAATCTCCACATGAGGTCATCAGGAGAGACCAGGCTGCCAGTGCCCTTCTGTTCCCAACTATATTTTGTACAGAGTGGCATAGAACACACGCAGAGGTTTCTGGTCAAGGAAATGGGCAGTTAGGGCAGAGGGATGACCTGAGCCAGGCCCTCTGCTAACCTGAATGTCTAGATATGTGCTGACCAGAAAAATAAAAGGTCAACCACCTGTGGTTTTTAGTAGCCTCCCCAGGAAACTTCCTCTGAGGACCTCACTCAGCCAGCCTGAATCCCACACATGTGCTTGATGTCTCACAAAGCTTGGCTGAAGCCCAGTTCCATATTCTGGGTTTGTATTCCTCAAAGATGACCTTTCTAGACAAAGCAGAAAGATACGACAGGATTTATAGAGTGGTCCTTATATTTAAAGCCCCTCCATGTTCTGTTTCTCAGACTCCTCCCTCTCTTTTTCTTTGTCTGATCAGTGATCAAATCCAGTGACTTTTGACAATACCTAGAATTAGTACCTTGTTCTCCCCATTCCCGTCGCCCTTCACCAGGCAGTCACTGCTTTACAAATAAAGCAACTACAATCATTGCTGGTACGTTCCAGGCAGCTACTGATTGTGCATTTCTATTTTCAGACCAATCTGGCAACAGGCATCTTTATCCTCATTTACTAATAAGTAAGTAGAGATCTCAGGATGGAAAGAATGTGTGGCATGAAGGGGTAAAATTACAACTTGAATGTGTCTGACTTCAAAGTGTGTGTTCTTCCCATGCTAACTTCCCTATCTTGATGTAAGGAGCAGAGAAATAACCAAAGTCATTTCTATCTAAATGTCAATGTTGCTTATCAGTATCTGAATGAAAAGTGAAATATTTAATCCACAGTATCGGTTATTTCAAACATCTGACTGTTGGGGTGTGTTTGAGGTTTGCTGGCGTGAGAGTCCTGACTTAGGATTTATTTTCCTTAGGTCTTTACCATACCATGAACCCTATTTTGTGGTTATTTTTCTTGTATAGTTAATTAGGGTTTTTGTTAAGAAAAATAAATAAAACAGAATTACAATAACTTAATACATCACATATTGTTATATTCACGGTAGTTATTCAGGGTACAAGATATAGGCATAAGATATCCAAACAATATTAGCATAAACCTTTCTTTTTCAATGAACTAAAAGAAATTAGCTGTACAGTTATCTTAACTATCATATATATTATAATATATATGATATATATAATATATATATAATATAATAATATTATATTATATATATGATAGTTATATATGATAAACATATATATATATATATATATTTCTTTTCCTTTTCCCTTCTTATCTTTCTTGTTTCTCGCATCACAGTTTCTCTTTTCTTTTGAAGAGTTTCTTCCCGATTCACAATATCTATTTTACATTTTGGGTCCTATTTTCTCATTCATCTTCTCACACTAGTAAGACTATATGATGCTTACACATGTGGGTCTGCTTTATTTCACTTAAGAGTATGGTCTCAAGTTGCATCTATTTACCTATAAAAATATCAAGTTCAACCTTTTTTACATTTTAGTAGTATTCCTTTATATTAAAAAACACATCATTTTTATCTATTCCTCAGTTGATAGGCATTTGGGTTGTTTCCAAGAATTAGCTATTACTGGGCTGGGGATTTAGCTCAGCAGCATAAGCACCTGCCTGGCAAGTGTGAGGTTGTGAGCTTGATCCTTGGTACAAAAAAAAAAAAAAGAATTAGCTATTACAAATTGTGCTGTTATAAACAGGGGTGCACATATATCACTGTGGTATGATGTTTTTAATTCTTCTGGGAAGGCTACTCAGAAGGTGAATAGCTGGGTGGAATGGGACCTCCAATCCTAGTTTATTGAGGAATCTCCACACTTGTTTCCACAATGGTTGCACCAGTCTACACTCCCTCCAATAGTGGAAAAGGGCTCCTTTTACCACACAGCCCCTCAAGCATTTATTTTCAGTTAATTGCTTGATGATAGTCATTCTTTCTGGGGTGAGATGAAATCTCAGTGTTGTTTTAATCTGCATTTCTTGGATGACCAGTGATGTTGGACATTTTTGTATATATTTATTTGCTAAGTGTATTTCTTCATCTGAGAAGTGCGTATTCATCTCATATGGCCATTTTCAGATTGGGGACAGGCTGATATTTTCCACTTCTTTATATGTTCTAGATATAAGTCCTTTGTCTGAGGAAAAACTAGGTATAAATTTTCCAATCTGTGGGTTTTCTTTTCATTCAATTAATGATTTATTTTGTTGTTCAAAAGTTTTTTAGTAAAATGAGATCTGATTTGTTGATTCTTTGTAGTATTTCCCACGTGGTCTGGGTTTTGTTCTCTGCCTACACTGATGTCTTCAAGATTCTAGCTATTTTCTCTTCTAGTAGATTTTATGTTTCTGTTCTAATATTTAGATACTTGATCCATTTTGACTTTAGTTTAGTTCATGGCAATAGCCGTGGGTTTAGTTTTAGGTTTCAGCATGTGGAAAGTCAGTTTTCCCAGCACCTTTTATTAAAGAGGCTGCCTTTCTTCCAGTGGACATGTTTGGCCCCTTTATCAAAGATAAGGTGGCTGAGTGTGTTTGGAGTTGCGTCTGCATCTTTTATTCTGTCTCATTGGTCCTCAAGTCTGGGTTTTTTTGTTTGTTTTTTGGGGTTTTTTTGCCAATGCCATGCTGACTTTATCACTGTACTGTGATAATTTCAAGTCAGGGATTGTGATACCCCTTGACTTGCTTTGTTGCCTAAGATTGCTTATACTATTCTAGGTCTCTTATGGTTTCGAATGAATTTTAGGAGTATTTTCTCTAGTTCTGTAAGGTATGCTAGTGATATTTTGATTGGAGTTGCACTGAATCTGTGTAACAATTTTTGGAGTATGGCTATTTTCACTAGGTTGGTTCTTCCTATCCATGAGCAAGGGATATCTTTCTACTTTCTAATATCCTCTTCATTCTCCTTTTTTCAGAGTACTGTATAGATCTTATATTTACTTTGTTTGATTAATTCCTAAGTATTGCATTTTTTTGGAAAGTTATAAAGTTTGTGGTTTCCTCAATTTCTCTGTGAACGTGTTGCTTGTGTACAGGAATGCTATTGATTTGTTAGTGTTGACTTTGTACCTAGCTACAATGCTGAATTTGGTTTTTAATTCTAGAAATTTTTTGGTGGAGTTTTTGGGATCTTCTACATAGAATGTCATGTCATCTACAAATAATGATAATTTAATTTTGTCCTTTATTATCCTTATTCCTTTTATTTCTTTCTCTTGTCTCATTGCTCTGGCTAATGTTTCCAGCATTATATTGAGTAGGAATGGTAATAGTGGACATCCTTGTCTTGTTCTTGGTTTAAGAGGGAACACTTTCAATCTTTGAACATTTAGTATGATGGTAGCTGTTGGTTTGTCATAGATGGCTTTTGTCATATTGAGGTGAAGGCCATCTATTCCAATTATCTGCAGGGTTTTATCATGAATGGGTGTTGACATTGTCAAACTCTTTTTCTGCATCTATTAAGATGATCATGTGATTTTCGTCTTTGATGTGGTTAAAATGGTGTGTCACATTTATTGATTCGCATATGTTGAACCATCCCTGCATCCCTGGAAGGAATTCTACTTGGCCGTAGTGTATAGTGTTCTTAATGATTTTTTGCATTCTGTTTGCCAGTATCTTATTGAGAATTTCTTTGTTGTAAGTTTTTAATTACAATTTCAACTTCACTGGCTGATATTGGGTTATTTAGATTTGTTATATAGTCTTGATTTAGTTTTGGCAATTTGATTGTGTCTAGGAATCTGTCCATTAATTCTGTGTCTTCTATCTTATTAGAGTACAGGTTTTTGAAGTAGGTACTGATACTCTGGATTTCTGCATGATCCATTTTGATTTCCCTCTTTCATTCTGAATTGCCTGAATTTGTGTTTTTTCTTTTCTTTTTATGAGATTGGCTAATGGTTTGTTAATTTCATTTGTTCTTTCAAAAAGCCACCTTTTTGATTCATTCTTTGTATTGTTTTTTAGTCTAAATTGAGTTAATTTCTGCTCTTATCTTTATAATTTCCTCCTTGTGTGTGATTTGGGTTTGATTTATTCTTCTTATAGAAGTTTGAGGTTCAACATTAGGTTGTTCATTTGAGCTTGTTGTATTTTCCTAAAGCGAGAGTTCATCACTATAAATTTATCTTGCAGGATTGCTTTCATTGCATCCCACAAATTCTGGTATGTTGTACTGGTGCTATCACTTAACTGTAAATACTGCTTAATTTTGTCTTTAATTCCCTGTGTGCTCATTGGTCACCAAAGGGTGTTATCACTTAATTATAGATACTGTTTAATTTTGTCTTTAATTTCCATGTGTTAATGTAGTTTTTGTGATTTCCTTTATCTTTGATTACCAGTTTCACTGTGCTATGGTTAGATAGTATGATGGGATGATTTCAGTTCATCTACATTTACTTAAACATGTTTTTTCAGCTAATATATGGTCAATTTTGGAGAACTTCACATGTGCAGCTGAGAAGAATATGTATTCTGATGTTTTGGGGGTGAAACTATCTGTAGACAACTATCAAGTCCATTTGTTCACAGGCTTGGTTTCATTCTGATATTTCTTTGTTGATTTTTTGTTGGTTGCCTTTCTATTTGACAGGTGGTTTTTGTTTTTTGTTTTTTATCAGTACCGGGGATCGAACTCATGATGGCGTGTTTGCAAGGCAGGTGCTTATGCCACTGAGCTAAATCCCCAGCCCCTTGCCTTTTTATTTGAGATAGTGGAGTATTAAGGCCCCCCACTACAAATATGTTAGTGCTTATTTAGGATTTTTTTGTTTGTTTTTTTATTAAAGATTAAAAAGACACAAGAAAGGTGATTCTGGGAAGATAGCAGAACAATAATTATGCAGCAAAGTAAAAAGCTGCTCTGAGAGAAGCAGCCCAGATGCTGGGATATAGTATTCTGGAGAAGACCAGAAGGAAAGAAATGGATCCCCTTGACCCAGGAAGAAACTAAAGTGAAAAGAAAGAAAGAAGAAAGAAAGAAAGAAAGAAAGAAAGAAAGAAAGAAAGAAAGGAGAGGAGAGGAGAGGAGAGGAGAGGAGAGAAGAGAAGAGAAGAGAAGAGAAGAGAAGAGA